>WMHX01000058.1:0-90739 GCA_013420875.1 Thelonectria rubi
AAATAGGATTTTTTATATACTATATATATAGTAGTACCAGTATTATAAATAAAATTAATAATTTTATTATTATTATTAGTTTTTTATATATAAAATACCCTATTTTCCTTAGAAATTGCTAGAAAATGCTAAAATTCTGCAGTTATAATTCCTAAAGGTATTTTAGAAGGTTTTTCTGAAATATTATTAATTATATAGGCTCTTACCTTATAACCTTTTATATTTAGATCTATAAAATCTAAGACTTCTAAGGTCTTAGAGCTATTTAAAGAAAAAGAAAAATCTTTTCTTCTATCTTAAAGTCCTAAGAGCTAATTAGATTATTAAGTAGGGATTTATTAGCTAATAATAGTTTCTCCTATTTTTTCTCTCTTTAGACTATAGCCTTATTAGGCTTAGATCTTTTCTTAGAGATCTTATTTTTCTCCTTTAAAGCTTTATAGTTTTTTATAAAGCTTTTAGGAGCCTTATAAGGATATAATTAATAGTAATCTTTAGAAATATAATTATATTTTTTGCAATTAGTACATTTAAGACTTACTTTCTAGTTTTTTAGGGTTTCTTGCTTTTTATAAGGTTTATTCCCTCTAATTAGTTTTAGATTCTTCTAGATTTATTTAGTAAAGAAGAGAATAGGGATTTTAAAATATAGGCATTTAGATTATTTCTTAAAGCTTAAGAAATATTAATTATATAATTAAAAAAGCTTTTATCTAGACTATATAAAACCTAAGCTATAATAACTTTTTTAGGGATTTAAATATCCCTAAAAGCTAATTTATTAGAAAATTCTTTAATTTTATTAAGATATTCTTTTATAAATTAATTATTTAAATAAATATTAAAAAATTCCTTTATAAAGAGAAATTTATTAATAAAATTAGAAAAGTTTTAAAGATTTTTTAGGGCATTTTAAATAAGTTTAGTATCTTTTATATATTTAATTTGCAATAAGGGTCTATCCTCTAATAGGAGGTTTATATTAATTAAGGCCTTTTAGGTCTTAATATATATTTTAGTATATAGAGCATTTAGAAGTTTTTTTTTAATTAGGAAAGCCTTAATTCTAATAGCCTAAATAATATAATTTTTACTACCCTTAAGCTTAATAATCTAAACTTTATTATTAAAACCTATTTTATATAAATTAATTAATTATTCTTTTTAAAATTAAAAATTTAATATTTTAATTAGGAAATTTAAATAGAAACTTTCTAATTTAAGAGATATAAAAAGGTATATTAAAAGTTTAATATATAGGTTATATAGCTAAAAACTATAGCTTTTTAATAATATAGAAATTAATTAAGATAGTTAAGGTTTAAAGAGTTATAGTATTTAAAGCTAAATTTAAATAATTTAAAATATAGAAGGGAATTATTAATAATAGAATTAATAAATTAAATTATAAAATATACTATTTAATAGGTCTTATTAAATAGGTAAGGAAGGCATTTTAAGTAATTTAGATTAATTATAATTTAATAGTAAGGTAATTAAATAAAAGTTAGAGGAATAGAAAGAGGTATAGTAAAAGTAAAGGAAAATTAGAAAAATTAAATTTTTAGGGGAAGGGGCTAATAAAATTTAGTAAAAGTAATATAAAAATACTTCTTAGAAGCTCCTAAATGCAAAACCTAGGCTTATAACCTAAAAAGGTATAAAGAATAGTAAAAGGTAATAGAGGGAAGCTTTAAAGGAAATTTAAAAAATAAAATAAAAAGATAGAAAAATTCTAATTAAATATTAAGAATGAATAAATAAAAATAGTTATAATAATATAAAGATTATTTTAATTAATTAAGAGAAGATATATTAAATTAATAATAAAAAATTATAAATAGAGAGGGAAAAACCCTTATTATTTATAGATAATTTCTTAATTATTATTAGTCTATATATAATAATATATATATTAAATGAAAGGTATATTAATAATAATTATAATAATATAAGGAATTCCTATTATAGATTAATAAGGAATATATAATCTATATTTAGAATATATAATACTTTAAAATATATTTAATATAAAATTTTTAATATATTTAGAAATAAAAAGTACTAATTGCCTAATTAAGCAGTAATAGCTATAATAGGAAGGTGGGGCCCTAATAAGAGAATAATATAGTATAATATTTCTAATATAGTATCTGGCTATTAGACCTACTTACCTATTCCAGTAATAGATTACCTAATTAGGCAAGTATATAATATTCTCTTAATATCCTTTAATTAATAANNTTTTTGCAGTTTTAATAGTTAGGTTTATTATCTTATTAAATAAATATTAAAGGAATTATTTATAAGAGAACTTTTATTATTTTATATAAAAGGGCTTTTATAAATAAAATAGGAAAATTTAATAAGTTTATTAATAATAATTAGAATGTTATTATAGGCTATATTAGTTATAAGGTCTAATAAAAGGGGTAATTTTATAATAAAGTCTATAGTAATTAAATCTTATAGTTATATTAAGATTAATTAGGGTTATAAATATCTATATAATTTATAATATTATATTTTAGTTTTTTTGCAAATAAGGTATTATTTAAGAATCTTTTTAATTATCTTTTTAATTTTAGGAAAAATATATATTATTTTAATATATTTAAGCGTTTTATTAATTCTTTAATATTTATAAAGAACATATTTATGGATTTTATATATAAATTACTTATATAGCTCTTTTAATATATACTATTTATTAATATTTTTAAATTTAGATTATTTTTAATTATATTCTAAGATTTATTATAATAATAGATTTCCCTATTTTATTTAATATATTATATTAAATTATTATTAATAGTATTATGCATTTATTTATATTATTATAATATATTTCTACTTAAAGTATTCTTTAGGGGTAAAATATAAAAATTATTTTTTAATTTTAATTTTTTTAATATAGAAATTAATTCTTTAATTAATAATATTAGTTTATTTATTTTTAGAGCCTTTCTTATACTTAATAATATAATTAAATTTAAAAAGGTATTTAATATATTAGAATTATTATTTATTTAGTTTTTAGATTATAGTAAAATATAAGATATTCTTATAGTCTATATAGACTATAACCTAATAATAACTTTTAAGGAGGTAATATTAAAACTCTTTAAAGGTATTAATAATAGCTAGGAATTTTTTATTATAAATTAAATAATTGAATTCTATTTTATATATTTATAAAAGTAGAATATAATAAAGTATAAGAATTCTTTATTATTTTATTAATTAATTTAGGCTCTTAAGGCAAAATTTAAAAAATTTATTTTAAATTTAATAAATTATTTAAGGTTAAATATTTTAAGTATTAATTTGCTAAGGATAAGGTCTTTAATATATTTAAATACTATTTAAATCTTAGGTAATTATAAGAATTTTTAATCTTTTTATATAAGTTTTAAGAGTAATATAGCAATCTTGCTAAAGTTTCTAAAGAATTATTAGTAGTAATTAATAAATTTAAGGAATGCTTATACTTTTTTAATAGTTTTTAATATTAGTTAGTCCTTAATTATTTAAATTTCTTTTAGGTTTATTTTAATTTTATTATAAGAAATAATATATTCTAAAAATTCTACTTTTAAGGCATAAAAATAACTTTTTTTAGGTTTAATTAATAGATTTATATTTTAGAGAGGTTATAATATTATATAAATATATTCTATATATTTTTATTCTATTCTAGAGAAAATAAGGGTATTATTAAGGTAGTATATTATAAATATATTAAAGTGCTTATATAGTATATTATTAATTATCTGCTAAAATATAGCTAATATATTAATAAGTCTAAAAGGTATAATAAGGTATTTATATAGTCTATATTTTATCCTAAAGGCAGTCTTCTATTTATATCCTTTCTTAATATAGATTAGATTATAGGCTCCTTTTAGATTAAATATAATAAAATACTTTATCTTATAGAGTTAATCCTTTAATTTATTAATTAGAAATAGTAATATTTAATTCTTAGTTATTATATTATTAAATATATAATAATTTATAATAAATTAGAGCTTTTTATTCTTTTTAGGAATAAATATAATTAGATAGTTTATAAATAATTTTAATATCCTAATATATTCTTTCTTTAGTATATTTTTAAGGTAGATCTTAAGCTTATATAGTTATATTTTATTAAGATTATAAATTTTATAAAACTTAATTATAATTCTATCCTTAAGCTATATTTTATAGTTCTAATTTATATATAATAGTAGATTAATTTTTTTTTTTAGTAAATAGTTTCTTATAGATTTAATATTATATTAATATATTCTATAATCTATTATTATTAAGTGCCTTTTATATAAGGTCTTTATTTATTTATATAAATTATTATTTAAGGAATGTAATTATTTATTGCATTTATTATATTTAGCCCTTTTTATATTAATATTATATCCCTTAAGGAGGTTATATATTCTTTATAGATTAGAAAGTATTTTTATATTATTTTTACTATTTTCTTTTATTCTTATTAATAGGAAATTAAGATCTTATATTATTTATAGAATTATAATTATTATTACTAATTATATTACCTTAAAAGGTTTATATCTAGCTAGTATACTAGCTAATAAGGGGGTTATAGTAGTAAAGCTATAGATAATTTAGAAGTAGGTTATATCTTTAGAGTAATATAATATTAAAATTAATTCCTTAATTCTTTTTTTTAATAAATATTTTAAAGTAATTAATCTTATAAATAATCTTTTTATTTTTATACTTAAAAGGTTTTCTTTCTATATTATACACTTTATAGGGCTTATTTCTACCCTTTTATAATAGCTTAAGATAATTAATAATTTAAGGGTTAATAATATTTATCTTTACTTTACTATTTATTAAAATAATAAATTATTCTTTTTTAATTTATATTTATAATATTATTTATTATATTAATATATTTAGGCTCTAAATTGCATATAACGCTTTTTATAGAAATTCTATAACTTTTTTTAGCTTTTATTAATTTTATAGCTCTTTTATAAGTAGTATTTATTATTTTTTATTTAAGGTATTAAGCTATTAAGCTATTTTTATATTTTTTAGTGCTTTTTAAGAGTAATTATAAGCAATTATTTTATTCCCTTTAGGTACTTAAAATACTATTTATAGATTTTTTATCTTTTATATATTTAGCATTTTAGGTATTAATATTTAAATATATTATTAATTCTATTTATATATTATTTAAAGTAGAATTTTGCTTTCTTTAAGATATAAATCTTTAAGTAAGAGATCCTCTATTTATTATATTAATTTATAATATTTTCTATTTTATACTATCTTATAATAAAGTATAGTCCTATTTTTATAGAGTAGTAATTATTTATTACTTTATTATTTAAATAAAGGATATAATTATTATTATAATATAAGATCTATAAGACCTATTAGTAGTTTAAGTATTTAGCTATAAATTTAAATATATTTCCTTCTTAGGGTTTATTATTAGCTATATAATAGGCTATTTTTTAAGTAATTTTATAAATATAAAAGTCTTTAGTATCTAGATCCTATCCTTTTATAATAATAATATAGATTAGATATTATTCTAGTTTTATTATTTAGCTAATTAATACTTAAAGTATTTTATTTTTATCTTCCTTTATATTTAAATAGATATTTTAAGGGCAGTTATTAATTTAAGTTTTTATATTTATTAGGCTTTATAGGGTATAAAGTAAGATTAAAGTTTGCTTTTTATTCCCTTAATAGTATTTTTATATAGAATTTAGCTAATAAGATTCTTATCTTTAAAATATAGAGGTCCTTAAGAGAGATTAATATATATTTATAGCTTCTTTTATTATATATTTATAATACTAGCTTACTATTACTTGCTTTTTTATATAATTTTATTAAGTACTTTATTACTAGAGATAGATTTAATCTTCTATTTATTATTAAGATAGATAATTATAATAAATATCTTATTATTTAGTTTAGTAGTAGTAGAGAGTCCTTTTAAGATAGGTCTTTATATAAGGTATTTAGCAGTATTTCTTTTAGTATTTTTATAGGCATAGAGTTATTAAAAGGTAAGATATTTATCTTTCTAAGAGTTATAGTAATCCTTATAAAGAGCTTAGCTATTTAATTAGATTATATTTTTAGGGATTTTTATTTTATTATATTTAATTTATAATATTATAAGGGTTTATTTATTTTCTAATTTATTAGGGTAATAGCTATTATTTTTATTATTTTTATGCATAAAGTAAGTATTATTATAGTAAATTATTTAATAAAGTAAGCTATATTCTATTTCCTTTTTAGCAGTAATTTCGATTGCTAATTAGGGTTTATTCTATTTAATAATTACTTTAAGAGCTTATCCTTTTAATATAGGTTTAAATTTTCTATTAGTTTTATTAGGGTTTTAATATTTATATTTAATATATGCTTTTTTAATATAATTTTAATAAATAATCTATAAAATATCTTACTAAATAATATTAAATTCTATAAGTCTACTATAAGTTCTTAATATAGTGCTAAATTATTATTATTAGGCTTTCTAATTAGTATTATATTGCGGTTATTAGTAATAATTATTATTTCTAGTATTTAGGTATATTTTATATTATTAGGAGAATTATTAATTATTAATTCTAATTATTTAGGCAATATAATTAATAAGGGTATTAAATTATTTGCCTTTATAAAGTTCTTTTTAGACCTATTACTTAAATTTATTAAAGAAAAGTAATATAAGGATATTTTAATCTTAAGGTAGTTTAATTATAAGTTAAGTAAATATTGTTCTATAGTTTAAAGTAGATCTTATTTATTAAAATTATTTAATTTAATTTTTAGCCTTAGATTTTTTATTAATAATTCTAAATGCTTATTAGAATTCTTATTTAAAAATATTAAAATTTATATAGATATATAGTATATAATTATTCTATTTAATTATTAATTTCTTATTATAATTATATATAATAAATTTAACCTATTTAGTAATATTGCTAATAAATTATCCTATAATATAATAGATTTTAATAGATTTATTTTAAAATTAAATAGAGTAATATAAGAAAAATTTTTTAAAAATAATAATAAATATTTAAAGTTTATATATAATATTATTAAATTTCTTAAGTGCAATTAACTTAAGGATTTCTTTAGGGTCTTAATTAATAATAATAATAATAATAAGATTATTAAAATCTTAAGTTTAATTATATTATAGGTTTTATTATTCCTATTAAATATTAAGAACTTTATTAATCTATTTATAGAGTTTATTAATATAAAGGTTAAGAATATAGATTTTACCTTTATACTAGATCTATATATTATATAGGGCAAATTAGAGTTATTTGCAGTCTTTATTAGAGAGGGTATTATAATTATCTATTTTAATATTTATAATAGCTAGAGTAAGTAGTTATTTACTAAAGGTAATATTTTACTGCTATTATTACTAAAGGGGGGCTATTATTATAATTTAATATTACTTAAGGGTAATATAATAACCTTCTAAATAAGAGCTTTTAATATATAATAATCTAGATCTATTCCTAATAGATATTATAGAGGTTATTTATAGTATTATTAGTAAAGAGGTTAGGGCATTAGGTTAAGTAATATAAGAGAGTAAATAAGGTATTATATTATTTAATTATTAATTATTAAGAGTACTAAAGGTAATTAAAATAAAATAATTATATATTAAAAGCTAAAATAATTAGATTCTATTTATTATAATAGTAATTATAACTATATAGTTTAGGTGCTTTATAAGGTTTATAATAGTTTATAAATAAATTAAAGTGAATTTATTATAATTTATTAGATTTTTTAGTAAATTAAGTGAATTTTATTATAATTAAAGGAGAAGTTTAGTAGGTATAGGGTTATATGTAGGGCCAGAATGCCCTGCATGACCTAGCTTGTAATACCCCTTAATATAATTAAATAAACCCCCCTAAATATAATTAAATAAATCCCCCCTAATATGCTTAGTCTAACCCCTCCCTTTAGTAATAATATAATAATATTAATTAAGGCCTTAAGGGGCTATATTTTTATTAATTTTATAATTAATTATCTTAAATACTATCTTAAGGAAGAATATTTATTTAGTAAAGATATAGCATTTTTAATTAATAAACTCTCTAGGCCCTAAAAATATTAATTATTATTAATTACTAATATTATACTTAATGCTTATAAGAGCTTAATAAAACTTACTTTAAGCTATAAAAAAAAAGAAAGGGCTCTAAAATAATTTTCTAAAAAAGATACTAATAGTTCTATTTTTAAGGTTATTATTAGATCTAAAATGACTTTCCAGTTTATATATACTTCTAGTCCTTAAATTATATTAAAGCTTAAACCTATTAATATAAATTCTAATTTTAGAAATATTATTTAATATAATATTAGCTTTAAAACTGAGCTTATCTTTAAGCCTATATTAATATTTATAGCTTTAGCTAACTTTAAGGTTATTCCTAAGCCCTAGGATCTTAAAATTAAGGCTACTATTAGTTTTAATATTAGTCTTTAGACTATATTAAAAGCTCATTTTACCCCTAAAAAAGCTAATATAATCTCTAAAGCTAATATAATCTTTAAGGTTAATATTGTTACTCTATCTAATATAACCTTTAAGCTTATAGCTATTTTTAGTCTTTATCCTTTAAAATAAATTAAGGTTATTATTAAATCTAAGGGAAAAGTTTAACCTATAGTAATATTCGAAATCGGTTGTCCTGTCTCAGTGCACTCTTAAATGTTCTGCGCACGGACTATAGCAAGGGGGTGTATTTAGTAATTCGCGGAGCACTGTATTGAATGTACTCCGTGCCCTGATGACAGATCATATTTTGCCTGAGCAAGAAATGGCTGTCCACAGCTTTATTGTCGTTGCCTTAAAATCACGACGGTAATGTCTAAATATACCAGCAGCAGCATCGTCTCGCTCCCCATATCAAGGCTCTTTAGGCGCATTTTCTGACTAAGTTTAAGGCGTATCGCTGTCAACTTGAATTATTGCATATTACTAAATAAATTTAATAGGTGGCATATTCTCTGAGGATTGGAGATTTTTGTATCAGCAAGATTGGGTAACTTGTATGACGATGGAAGTTGGAGGAGTACACGTTGATAATACTCGTCAAGTAGAACGTGAGTATCTGAGTAGAGGATGTTGGAAAAGAGGAGAAGGACGGACGAGACAGATCAGACAAGCGGGGACTGGAAAGAGATAAAAGGAGGGGAAGAGGGGAGTTTGGTACACATACAAAGTACCTACTCTCGGCGGAATTGGTCGAGTATAAAAAGCAAAACAGATCCATTGATTCACTACTGCGTGGCGTATCACACAATGGATGGCTGCATGCAGCCAATACGCAGCCACTCACACGGCTGAAGCTGTGTCTATCGATGTCTCATTGGGACAATACTGACGTAGCCTCTATCAGATAATAGATGGGGAAAATGTAACTGTGAGACTGATGTGTTGTATTCATGAGTTGCTTGCTTCTCTGGTTGATCAGATGGTCTATGTAGCCTTTATACTGTTCCAATGAGACCTCTGACCTTCGGGGTTCGCCGAGCTCCATAGCCGTCCGGCCTTCTTCCTCCGGGCTGTTCCAGCCTCCTCGGATGTTCGGCGTTGTTGAGAACAAAGGACCGGTGCGGGGCTTCAAAGGGAGGAGGTCACGCCCTCCGGGCCCGGGCCATCTTGGTGGTCCGGAGCTTCCGTCTTCCGGTTCAAACGGACAAAGGTTCTTTGTCTGATCCAAGTGACTCCTCAGTACGACATTCCCTTGTGACTGTGACTTTCCTCGTCTGCATGTGACAGTGACGTATTTGACAGCCTCCTTGGGTCTGATGACTGGTCAAGATGGAGGACCTTGGCAGGTTAATTGATATCTGTGCGGCATGTTTGGATGTAACAATGCAATATCTTTTCTACTTTGCTGTCTCCGTTCTTCGGCCGTCCCTGGCGATGACTGTCCAACCAGTCATGCTGATATCAGGACTGTTCTCTCTGTCTTGACTTTTGACCGCTGATACCGGAAGGAATAGGCCGTTATGATCGAAATTTCCAAACTGAATTTAAAGAGTCAATGCAGAGTAATGTAGTGGGTAAAAAGCAACGACCCAAGTATGTACAACAATCGGGTTTGTCAGGCTGCGCTGAGAGCAAACAAAACAGGTAAGTCTCTGCTGTTAGGCAACCGCGCCAAAACGCCACAGTGTAAAGATCCTTACTAACAATTTCATTATTGGCCAAGCTATCTGAGACATGAACAAAGACGTAGCCCAGCATCTGAAGGCGATTGGGCGATACTCGGCTTGACCGAGTGCCAATGTGCAGAAGGATTCGTTCTCGACCATGCATGGCGCTCAAAAGATGACTCTCGGCTCACCGCTTCTTTGTTAGGAGTACCTATTTACGAGTAGAAAAGTAAAGTCTGCGTTGTCGTCTTGTAGTAGTTGTGTGCCATTCTGGAAGAGGTCATAATGCACACGGATGTTAGGCACTGCCTAAGCGACTTAGGCTAGGAATCAATCGGCGAGAAGTGTATTATAGGATACTGCACATAATACGGAGTAGAATGGACTTCTTCGCTTAAAGATCGGCCGGCCTAGCGAGCGACCAAGTCTGGCTGATTGAGCGACCAAGCTTGTACTTTTACACTAAGAATATAAGTAAAAATACAAGGGAAAAAAACGCCCGGGCCAGCCAGTACTAATAATAAATAAAAACTGTAAGGAAAATAAAGCTATTTCTCTTTTTATTTCTCTTAAAAATAGAATAATAAGGGATAAATCGTATAAAGATAAGAATTAATTAATTAAAAATCTAAATTAATTTTTAAAACTTTTATTCTATTTTTAAAGAATTTTTCTTAAGGGCTTATAGTTAAAAGAAAATAGATACTATAGGTAAGAGTTAGCTGCACTGTATTTGGTCGCTCAATAAGCCTGGCTTGGTCGCTCGCTAAGCGGTCCCTTAAAGATCTCGCCTCAATGATCTACCCAGCCGAGACTCGCCAGGCATGCAAGACCAACACTTTACAGCCGTTGCATCTCCACACTCTTCTTCAAAAAGAGCTTCCTGCGGAAAAGGACATAGAATGCGGTTCCAGTCCTTTCCTTTCGAGACGGTAAAACTGATCGGAGAACTGTCTGGTATAGTCCCATTCTCAACCCAAGCGCGCAGCTGGCCGAATATCGCCGTGGGCTGCCCGCCTAGACCGCCGAAGCAATGGGCGAGCCCGGGAACTTCGAAGTACCTATAGAAGCTGCGAGCATCTGGTGAAAGTGCCATGACAGATTCATAGTAAGACTCGGTACTTTTAGTCGGGATCACGTTATCGTCCTGTTGCAACGAGTAAGCAAATGTACTGCTACTGATGAGCGAGACGGGCTACCTACGAGGCCGTGGAATGTGATCATCTTGCCCCCGGCGTTTCGGAATCTCGACAAGTCGGCGTCGTTGGTGCTGATGAGGGACTGGAACTGTTGATGCCCATCGTGGACCAAGGAATCGAATTCCTCGTGCGTAAGATTCCCGACATCGAAACTGGGGTCCTTTGCAACAAACAGCTGCAGCCACTGTGTGCCGAGGACGTTTGGATCGCCGACACATTTGCCGTCGCTGGAACAGTTCGTCGACGCGATGCCGGCTTGGTACGACTGGGCGCCGGTGAGGTCGGAACCGGGATTGTAGCCGTGCCACACTTTCTTCCCAGCCGCAGACATGACGCCTTCCCACGAGGCGTTAACTACCGACGCCGCCGAGGCGCTGATGGTTACCTCGCCACCCGTTTGTGAGCAGTTGATGACTGTCCCAACCAGCGCGAAGGGGTCGAACGTGGCCAAGCACTCCTCTACGTTGGTCACCAAGCCGTCAACCACACCGTCAAGTCCGTCACACGTGGATATGGCGGCTTGTGTGATTTCGTCCAGTTCACATCCGTAAGGGTATTCGCCCATCATGTTCATTTGCTGCTGTGGCCAGAAGATGCTGGCGGCCAGTTTGGGCATTTCGAGAGCCGGTGCCCCAGCAGCAATGCCGTCGTATGCGGTTGGGTAGCGCTGTGTGAGCATGAGACCCTGGCGCCCGCCCTGAGAGCATCCATTCCAGTAGGAATAGGCGGGAGCATTGCCGTAGAAGATATTTATGATGTCTTTGCTAATGGTGGCCTGCGGCATGTCAGCATGATGACGGTGTTTTATGTTGGGAATAGGAGGCAGCGCACCTGGTCGTTCAGGGACGAGGATTCTAGATTTCGTAGCTTATTAAGGTCGACATTCCCTTTACTCAGGAGAACCCAGGAACCAGCATCCGTGGTGCTTGTGGCGTATCCGTCTGCGATGGCACCAGCCATGGTGATATATGCGAAGGGGACGCGGCCAGCGGCGAATCCCCCACCGCCAACAGCGTAGAAACGCTCATTCCATTCATCCATCGGCAGCCAAGTCTCGAGATGTACTTGGTCCGAGGTGCCAGGGTGCATGTACGTGACAGTTACGTTGCAGAAAGTCAAGTTTAATGCGCTGATCGAGGGCTGAGTGTATCTGTATCCAAAGTAGACTTCTTGGGAGAAGTTCGTAATGGGAGCGGCATCGATTGACATGATCTCGGCGCCAAATACCGAAGGCAGTGGTGCGAAGGTGTCGGGCGTGCAAGTACCGAGGAGGAGGGACGAAGGCATCACGGTGTAAGACTTGGAATGGGCATGAAGAATGGGCTGAGAGAATGTACTAAATGGTCGCCATAAGGAGGCTTAATATAATAAAGCATCACATCCCTTCATGTTATATCAGGACCGGCAAGACTCGAACAAGAGTAATACGATCGGACCGGACAGAGACGAATTTGGTTGGACCGGATCGAGACCGATGCGATTGGACCGGAGGTGCCGAATATGACTATTCGAGTGGTCCGCGGAGTTTTAATAGTGGAAGCATTGCTAGGATAGCTTACGCGGAAGAGTTGATATGAATGAGAAAGAAGGTCATTCATATGAAAACAAGGGATGATTCTAAATGGGTGCATGGCAGGAGTAATCTCGGTTTGTTATAAAGTTGGCCTGCAACTACCCGTGCTTCGAATTACATCACGTCCTCTCCCAACAGAAACCGCATCCTCCCCTAATCCTTCTTTCTCTCACTCTCCATCTCCCGGTCTTTCATCCAGTCTTGAACGTGAAGAACGACGATCACGAGGGTGAAAATCGTCTGAAGGGTCCCCAGAATCAACCCCCCCTTAGAAGTAAACTTTTCATTCTCCCAGCCTTTCCAGAAATAAATAGTGATGGCCATGTTGACCATGCTCAAGAACTGCCAGCCGAGGAAGAAGTACAGACGCTTCCAGTCAGCCTTGGTCAAGATGGGGGCGGGTTGTACTTGGCCTGGGCACGGGAGTTTGTTATTTAAGCAGAGGCAATGCCAGGGGGGGGGGGGGGGGGCAAAAANNTAGGAGGGGGGGGGGGGGGGGGGGGGGGGGGGGGCAGAAATACGTACCGGCATTCGCATCGTTGGCCGGCGAAATGCCGCTTCTCACTTCAGTAGACATTGTGGGGGTAATGGAGATGTGATGGTTGAGGAAGTCAAAGATGTAGGATTGGAAAAGCGACGTTTTATCAGTTCAGCTGAAGGAAATTATCTGGGAAGAAGGATCACCGCCTGGAGTGGCTGAGGCGGCGCAGGGTTGTAGTGCATGTCACAGCCATAGGCCCATCCATAGGCCCATCCATCGGTAGCTTTTGTTGGTCCTTCAACCAACGTGCGTTTCGGTTAGGTGCATCGCCTATCACAACATGCCCATAAGCGCTCCATGAGGGGAAGAAAGGCCTGGTTGGGGCGGGCCGTGCCGGGAACAAGCTTATAACCCAGGCTCCTGAAGGAACAATTCCTGGAGTGGCTCAGCGCAGCGTTATACGCACATAGTGCATGTCACAGCCGTAGGCCTATAGCTTGTGTGTTAGTCCTTCAACCAACATCGGGTGCGTCTCTTTTACGTACATCGCCTATCACATGACAGCTCCATGGGGGTAAGAAAGGCCTGATCGGGGCGGGCCGTACCAAGAACAAGCTTGAATATAACCCAGACTCCTGGAGGAACAATCCCTCGATTACACCCGCAGCCAACACGAGACGTTGGTGGATGAAACTGTGCATAAAAATGACACTGCCGTCTTGATTGGTGCAAACGCAATGCAAGCCCGCCGATAGTATGCTTAGAAAGAAGTTAAAAGTCTATCAATAGAAGCGCACCTCGCCACGCAGGATCATAGGATGGACCTGCATGCATCCAGCAGCTCATTTTGGGTAAATGATCTATCTCGATTGTCAAACCACCCACCCAAGCTGAGTTCGAATAGTCAAAGCCTCCTCTAGACTCTAGCATGACAGCCCTCTGCGACACCCACGGCGGCGCCCCTGACACCATCTCAATGAAAACTAGGTAAATCTGAAACCTCGTGTTGAGCGACCAGCTGCTGCATCTCTCGGAGCATCACCAGATGACGTTTCTTGTGCAAAAAATCCGTGCAGAATTGGGCTGTACTCGGGGGCATTGTGCTGTGTTGGATTCATCCTTTGCGGATTCTCGCAACCAACATGAAGTTGCAAAGAGTGACTAATAGGTCATAACATTAGAGCAAAAGTCCCCAGAGACGGCATCGCTATAGAGTTGTAGAATCTATAAAGATGGTCGTGTCGTCAGTTGTACAGATTCTAGAACAGCACCAAGCTTCCTCATCAACTCACTCATACACCTCTACTTGGCTTCTCTTCTCTCCTACATTATCCATCATGTTTAAGTCTTCTCCTTTCTTAGAAAACAGCCAGCCGCACGATGAGCTGCGCCGGCAGCGGCGCTGGCTCCGAATCGGCGCTTGCCTTATTGCAGTCCTCTTCGCATGGAACCTCCTCTTGAGCACCGGGCTGCTCTTCGCCCCTCGGGGATACGCTCCCGGTCTTCACTCGACCAAGTCTCAGCTGGCATCTCCGACTGTTTCGGCCGACGAGACGGCACTGGCCGTTAACCTCGACCAGGTCGAGACCTCGCTCTCTCTCGGTGAGCAAGGCAGCGCCGCCTCAAACGAGCTCCAGGTGCGCGACCCGGTGCGCGGAAACATTAAGAGGTACGCAAGCATTGCGCTCAAGACCGTGATCGTGACCGACCGGGCCATGGCTATCTACGGGATCGTGGGCGACTGCAAGGACTTCTCGGAGACGGGCAAAGGCGAGTCGGGCCTGAAGTGCATCTGGGCCACCATCTCCACCGTGATCGCGTTTTCCGTCGCCGTGCACGACATCTGGACAACCGTCGAGGGACGCTTCGGAAGGGACGGCATCACCTCCGACTTTGGCTTCGTCCCCTGGCGCCGCGACGTCGTTGACGAGGTTGAGCACCACCTCTCGGCGCGGCTCAACAACACGGTGCGCCACATTGCCGACTGGGACGGCTCCATGCCCTTCAACCCCGTCAAGCGCCACGAGCAGCCCGTGCCCGTCTTCGGCGTCACCGTGGACGGCAAGGAGATGCACTTCTCCTTTTCTCGCGACAGCAACACCAACGAGACGCGCTTGCGCTTCGGCAACGGCGCCGGTCCGGACACCGAGGGCAACCGCCGACTGCGCGGCCGCAGCGAAAAGTACGACCAGCAGATCTTTGAGAGCGGCGGCCTGGACTTTAGCTTCATGTCCGACCCGTCCCGCTCCATTAGCAACGAGATGCAGATGGACCTCGACTCCCAGGAGGACTTTGACTGGATCTACGACGAGGTCTCATGCTACCTGGGCATTGGTAGCATGTCCAACGACCCCATCGACATGTTGAAGCCGATGAACGATGTCGGCGCAATCACGTTCCAGGTGAACAACAAGGCCGACGACGAATCCATCGCCATGGCCTGGGGCAAGCTTGCGCCCTACTCTTCGTCGCAGGATTCAATCATTGATGACATCGACATCAGCGAGGGCGCCGAGGAGAATGCGCTTTGCGAGCTTCTTCGGGACGACTGAGGGGAAGGAATGATGAGGGTTTGTTATCACCTGGAGGTTGGAGGTTGGAAAGATGTTTTGAAGTTTGTAGTTCATTTTGAAAGAGTGCGCATTTTGATTAGGTACAGACAGAGATGATTGCATTAAGAATATCAAATAAAAAACTATCACAATACCTTGTCGTCTTGCTTATCCTTGAAGAACCAGAGTTACCAGACGGCGAAAGGAAGGGAAGAAAATAACTACTTAAGAACACGCCGACTGACTCGTGTTAATCCACCGATTCTCAGCTTGGCGTAGTAATATATTTATACCAAGTACGCCTGCAGTTGGGTATCTGATCCTACGAACCAATGAAGACCTTGTGGAAGTTTCTTATCTAAGTACGGCTATAAGTTAAATCGATCCCGTCAGTCGAGTTAAATAGGCCTGTAAGTATTGCTTTGTTTATAACTTAATCTTGGTTCTTAACTCGATTTGGCTTGTATTTAGTTTCTCTTAAATTAATCGTTGGTCTAGTTAAGTAGGCCCAGAAGTGTCACTTTGTTTATAACTTAATCTTAGTTCTCAACTCGATTTGGCTTGCATCTGGTTTCTACTTAACCAAATGCTAAGTTTCGCGTATTTCCAAGATAAAGATGGTCTTTTCCCGAAGTGCCAAGAGTGAGTGAGCCTGTATGTGCACGTGTCTTGTCGGCGATTACCTACCTGGTCCAGATACCAGAAAAAGTAATGGCCGAATCGGTCCAAAAGCCAGGGGCTGGATCCTTGGCCTCAGCCCAACGAAATAAGACTTCTACCTCATCGAGTTCTCCTCCGCCAAAACATGACTGTGATGACAATCCATCTCCCTTTTCCCAGCTGAACATCCATCGCAACGAAAGACTTCATCATGGCTGTCCGGCGTCTCGGCGTTCTGTGCGCCACGACTTTGCTCTTCACCCTGGGCACTGCTGCGCTCGTGCCTCGATCAGATCAGAAGCCCATTGGTGTGCCTGACGATTCTCCCGATGTTTCCGAGGATGGCCGTGTTCTCAAAGATGGCGGTCGCCTCGCCAAAATCGCCTTGTATCCGGGCTCCCGAAACTATCCAGACGACCTGCAAAGTATGGGCGAGGCCTTGGGTGTCTGCTCAGACACTGACGAAACCGCGGTGGTTAGTCTTGCTACAGATATTTGTCTGTCGGGCGAGTACTACATGCGTGACAACGTCATGATTCAAGAGTCACCTGTCTGCGATGATGGCTCGGCTCCAACCCTCATGTTCTATCAAAACAGACGTTGTACATGCTCACCGACAAAGGTGATGGCAGATCTGGACGAGACGACTCATCGTTGTCTCTGGTCTGAGCATGACCTGCCTGTCGTGCCGTATTATTGGTCACTGATTTACCGTTGCGCCAACAGCATCGACGATGCCGTCGAGCACCAGGTCGCCAATCCTGCCTTGATCCATCAAAACGTCCTCGGCGCACCAGGGAGCATGCGAAACCATCACGGAACTACATTCCCCTGCCATAGCGAGTTTGCCAACACCAGCTACAGTTCGAACTATGAGCCAGGCAATTGCCATTGGCCTCTTAGTTCCTGGCCCTTGCAAACCATCGAGATTACCGCACCCGCTGTGTGCAGCAACGGCACCCGAGCCCAACTTGCCTCCAGCCAATGCTACCAGTGTCGACGACCACGACATCTGGGCAGCCGGCTTGACCGCAGGCAAATTCCTCCGAAATAGCGACTTGAATGACCACTTTCAGATTACCATGATGTTCCTCTCACTTCGAAAGAGGGACTGGAATAAGGAATCTTGGGTGAAAATACACAACACATTCAAAGGCGCGTGGCTACAATCTAATACCTTGATATTTCTGGACTTCACTGACTTCGTGGGACAGGTGTTTGCATCCCGTCACTCTATTTATATAAGTCTAGGAGCTCAAACATCGATTTCAATATGCCGGATGTCGTGGAATGGGTTAATGGCATGGAGCACATGCGCATGGAATCCATTTTCGCCAAGACGCACCAGACTCTATCGATCAAAAGCCTACATGGTCATTACAGTCAATCGGGATGGGTCCAATGAGGGACTACATGTTATTTGTTTCGAACTTCATATCTGCGCCGATGACTGGTCGGTAGCTAGCTTATCACTTGGGAATGGAAAACCTGAAACTCAGCGCTTCAGTCAGCGGTTCCAACGTGTTAGCACGAGCTACTTCCTGACAACAGAGTATGAAAATACGGCGTAGCATCGTTCGGAATCCCACGTTACCTATGAAGAAGAGTTTTTCTATTCGCAGCCGGGAATACGGCCCTCTAAAGCGAACGGTTTATGTATGTTCCCCGGGGTCAGTCGACTTAAGCCGCGGCGTGATGCAAGTTTTTAAGGTGATCAAGGCCCAAGGGAAAGTCAAAGGTTGACAGGGCCAACGAGTTATCGTTGGGACGAAGACGCGGATAAGGTTAATGAGGACGGATAATATTCAAGTACATTGACGGGCAATCTGAAAGGACCAAGATTCGTTTCCAGACCCAGTCAAAAAGGATGCAACGAATTGGACAGCTCTATTTTACGCCAGGGTCAGAGAAGATAAAGGCTGGGTTAAATGGTTCATTCAACGCAAAGAAAGCAGACCCAGATCTACGCGGCCTTGCGTCGTAGCATGACACCTTTTGTCCAGGCCACGTCGACATGGCAGCCATTCTCTTCAAACCGGTCCAGAGAATATGGCTTTGGATGGGAGAATGAACTGCACGGCAGGCGTGGCTTTGGATTGAAAAGGAGAGACGGAAGAGTACCGGGTTTTAGTTGCGCAGGCTAGAAATCGAACTGACGGCATACGGCTCAATTCGGGGGTACCGGAAAGCCGCCGTGAATTGGTTGCGTGCAACGATTAGGCCATCGTAGAGAGATGGCGCGTTGCTCGAGAAATGCCAGTGAGGTTCATATGCTAACCATTTAACAAGAGAGAGAAAGTCAAAGAAGAAAGAGGATAAGCAAGTACAAACGCCATCGTCAACATGCAAAGACTAGCTCCCGACAGCAATGAGAGGCAAGGCCGGAACCATGACATCAAACTTCTTCAGCAACTCCTTTGGCGCAATACCGCGCAGGGGCTTGAAGGTGCCCCTGAGCGCCTCATCCTTCTGGTCCGCCTCGACGCTGGCCTTGTCGAACCGCAGCCGCTTCGCCCAGACATGCACCGCCTCGGTCGTCCTGGCATCTCCGACCGACGCCCACTTGCGACTGACGTGGTCCCACGACGAGCTCCGGCCGCGGGGCTGCCAGGCCGGATCCTGGTCCTTGAGGACGCCGATGAACAGCGGCCAGTCCTTGTGCGTCGGGTCGTAGACGGAGCTGACGTGGTCCCGGGTCACGTTGAACTTGTTAATCTTGTCGCCGGCCGGGGCGGGATCGGGGGGCACCATGGCCAGTCCCGTGACGAGCGGCATGGTGGCGTCCTTGCCGTCGAGGAGGCTGTCGATGGCGCCGCCGACGACGCTCGGGTCGAGGTTCCGGTCGTATCTGCCCCAGGTGGAGCTCTGCATGGGCTTGATCTGGGGGGTCAACTTCCAGCGCTGCTGTGCCCACGTCTGGAGCACGTGCACCTCCTGCGTCTTCTTGGGACGGGGAGCCGTGACGGAGACGGTGACTTCCGACGTCAGGGGCGTGGCGAGCTGCATCGGCTTGGCGTACACGGCCTGGTACTTTGCGTCAATCTTGGCGTCCGTGGCCCGCTCCTCGGCCTTCTCGCCCTTGGGCCCCTTGGTCGGGTCTTTGATCATGCGCCGCTCCGTGAGCTTCGCGCCGGTGACGGCAAACTGGAACGTGGCCAGCATGGAGAACTTGCCTCCCTTGACGTACCACTTGGCAGGCGGGCCCTCGCCGTCCTGCAGCCGCATCTGCTTCTCAGGCTGGGCCTTTTCGAGAGGCGGCAGCAGGCCCGTCTCGCAAGTGAGCAGAATGGCGGCCGTGTCGGGCTTGGCCGCGGCACTGACCTCGTGGCGAGGAGGGGGAGCGGCGAGGAGGCTCTTGGTCGTCGCCCCGGACTTTGTGACGACGACCCAGAAGCGGTCCAGGGAGATGGCCGGAGGGGGCGCGGGAGGAGAGCCAAACTTGATGTCGAAGCCAAAGACCCAAAAGTCGACGTGCACGACGCCCCCAAACGGCGGGCCGGAAAAGTCAAGCGACGCGCTGATCTCGGCGTTGATGCGGATCGTCACCAGCCACAAGTCGAGGGTGAAGCGGACGCCGACGGCGATGCGGGCCTGCAGCTGGAAGAAGAAGGGCTCAAAGTTCATGAGGAAGTCCATGAAGGCGTCGAACCAGGCGTAGAGCGCGCCGAGGCTCAGGGCCGCGTGGATGCGTCCGCCGCCCATGCAGACCTTTGGCGTCAGGGCAAAGTAGGCCTCGCCGGTGACGCTGAGGCTCGCGTCGAGCGACCAGCTGATGCCGAGTCGGGGCGGCTGAGGGTACGCGCGCGGCGGGTGGAAGGCGCGGTGATAGCCGCCGATGGTGAGCACCCAGTCGCCCGCCTCGATCCTCTTGCTCGGGTCCGGGTCGCTGTGGTCGCCCTTGGACCAGGCGAACAGGGCCAGGCCGCCCGTCAGGTGACACTGGGGCGCCAGGATGAAGGACCGCGGCGACAGCTGCGCCTCGAGCTTGAAGACGCCGCTGGCCGCGTCGAGGGTGCACACGATGCCCAGCTCGACGTGGGCGAACTTGACGGGCGACTCGAGCGAGGGAACGTCGCACGTGGCCACGCCAAAGATGCCCAGGAGCAGGGAGCCGTTGCCAAACTGCACCACGAGCACAATGTTGGCCGCCAGCATCTGAAAGGCCGTCACGCGGGCTCCCGCCGCCGCCCAGTAGCGGCCCTCGGCCGGGGCGAACCAGGCTCCCTCCATGAGGCCTTGCATGCGCTCCACGGGCGACACGTCCGTCGTCGTGTCTCGCTCCTCGACAAAGGGGAACTTGACCACCTGCTCGACCGTCGGCGTCAGGATGTCCGAGTTCATGCCAAAGCCGCCGACCAGGCCGGCAAAGTCGGCGAAGCCCACGGAGAAGAGGGGGCCGTTCATCTTGACAAAGATGAAGGCAAAGGTGAACTCCTTGTCGCTTCCGTACGCGCGCAGCTCCGTATCGTCGTCGTCTTCCGGCAGCAGCAGCTGGTCCAGGGACTTCATGTCGACCGTCGTGGTCCATCCCAGCGCGCCCGGCGTCTTCTTGACGGTTGCGTAGGCGCCCATGGCCTCAAAGGACCACGGCTTGAAGCCCACAACGAGGCCGCCCGTGTACATGACGTCGATGTCGGGAATCGAGGTATCGCGCATAAAGGCGCCCGCGACGGTGAGCGGAGGCCGATCCAGCGCCACCATCAGCCCCTTGAGGCCCCATTGCACGTCGCTCAGGGGAGGCGGGTTGCTGAGGGAGTAGTCTCCCGAGAAGGGCACCCCGATGCTGAAGCCCAGAAGCGAGATGCCAATAGGGCCCATCAGGAGCGTGGCGTCGAGCTCAATGCCGATCATGCCCTCCCTGAACCAGAGGCCAATGTTGCCCACCGACAACGGGCCCAGCTTGACCTGGTAGGGGGCCTTGACGCCCTTTTCGGAGCCGCTCGGGTCTGGCTGGGAAGGCTTTGCTGCAGTGGCATGTCTCGTCGTCCTTCCAGTCGCTGGCTTCTTTCCGGACGCTGGCTTCTTGGCGCCAAAGAGGTAGTCCAGCAGAACACCAACCTTGCCATCGGCCCCTTTGGCCACGACGACGAGGTGGAATCCAGCCGGAATAACGGTGCTCGTGTCGGGAGCGTCATCGAACCTGCGCACGAGAGCGGCCTTGGAACCGGTCTTCTTCGCCTTTGGCTTGAACAGCAGCAGGTCCTGATCCGTCATCTGGGCCTTGCTCTTGAGCACCGCGGCCATGTTGTCGTACTCCTGCTGGGTGATGCCCGTCAGGGGCGAGTCCGCCGCCGCCGCCTTCTTCTTGGGCGTCGTGTCCTGCACCCACATGAAGAACAGGTCCTCCCACGGGCTGTTGAGCGTGGCCTGGAACGCCGGCACGCTGACCGACACCTTGCTGATGGCTGCCCGGAGGAGCCGCTTGGTGGCGCCGTCGCCCTGGCGCAGCTGCAGGAACCAGACCGACACCTTGCCGATGCTGACGAGGCAGGCAAACAGTGACAGGCCCTTGTGCTTGGCGCATATCACCCGGAGCGCCTCCTGTCCGTCGGCGCCTTCAATCTTGGCGCCCCGGATGGCATCCGGGAGCAGGTCGACCGTGTCCTTGCCGATGAAGCCGGTCAGCAGCTTGCCCACCGTCGCAGTATCTTTAGTCTTGGTCGACGGACTGAGCCCCGACGTCAGCGTCCAGCCGTCGCCGCCCAGGTTGGAGTAGTCGAGCGTCAGCTGCGCCACGCCGGCGATCTGGAACTGGCCCTTGATGTCGAGGTTGCTCGGCACCTTTGCGTCCTCGCCCTTGTTCCCAAACGTGTACTTGACGGCGACGAAGTCGATGTCAATCTCGGACAGGAAGTCGAGTATCGGACCCCGATCCTGCACGTCCCAGAAGTTGACCAGGTGCGAGACGGAGAGGTTAATGGCCGACGCCTCGATGGTCCACGCGCCCTTGTCGTACGTCACCTCGCCCTGCAGCTTGGCCGCCGCCGCGTACTGCTCCTCGAGGTCCTTGCTCTCGTCCAGCCCGCCGCCGAGGTAGAGGTTCACGGCGATGGCCAGCCGCAGCTCGAGACCCGTGTCGGAGGGCGGCGTGGTGGGCCACGAGTACGCGGCGTCGAGCTCCAGCTCCTCGAGCGAGATGAGCGGCGGACTCTTTGGATCCTCTTTGGGAGGGGAGCAGCGGATGGCGCCGCGGAACTCAATCTTCTTCTGTGAGATGCCAATCTCGAGGCGCCAGATCTCGTTGGGGATGCCCGCGGGGAAGCTGGACACGTCGCCGCCCTTGGACAGCAGCCGGGCCAGGTCGAGGGTGCGTTGCTGGTTGGTCGGGTCGACGCGGGACACGGGCTTGATCATGTGGTACTCTTCAAACTCTGGCAGGGCTCGGTCGTAGGGTGTGAAGGGAGTGTCGGGAATCACTGGCAACGAGGTTAGTGACGAGTTCCCGTCGTGTCAGTAGTCAAACACGTACCTGTCCAAAGTCTGCCCTTGAGGTAGAAGCCAGCAGCCTGCGTCCACCCAAAGGAGAAGAGGAAGACGACTGGCATCTCATCCCGGATGGCGGCCTCGGATCGTCCAATGGTCAAGCACGCCTCAATGTCAATGGTGGCAGCGCTGATGCCCGAGATCTTGCCCTTCTCGTCCACGTCGAGCACGACCTGGACTCTCCGGGGGAGAATGCTACGGTCGTCCACGGCGCCAGACTGCGAGTCGGCGGCCTTGTCCAGCAGGCCGTCCAGCTCCTCGGCCTTGCTCACCTTGAACCTATCTTTCAACCACGTGATGATGCTCTCCAGCGCCCCGTCCCGCCCCTGCATGGCCTCGACGTCGCTGCTCGTCCTCGACGCCCGGTCCAGCGTCAGCGTCAGCGTGACGGACGACTTGGACAGCTCGAAGACGCCGGCGAGCTGGAGCGACGACGAAATGGTCATGCGGCACAGGAACGTCACGGAGCTGTCAAAGGCGACGGCGTCTTGCTTGACCTTCCACGCCCAGTTGGCCCGCTTCCGGGCAATGACCAAGAGGTCGTCGACGGCCAGCTCGGGGTCCAGCGTGCGGAGCCAGCCGTTGAACTTGTCCTTGTCGACGTGGAACTGCAGCCGGAGAATCGTCTCGTACTCCATCCCCGGCCGGTACCACAGCGCGTTGTGGAAGTCCTTGCCCGTCTCCAGCGTGACCTCTATCCCCCGACCGAGGAAGCGCAGCAGGGGGTAGGCGTCTAGGTCCAGGCGGATAAATCTGGCCACGTCTGCCAGCGTCGTCGTGAGCGCCGCGGGAGTGTCCTCCAGGCCAAAGACGAGCGAGCGGCGACTGATGCTCATGTTTGTCAGCGCCGCCGGCGTCACCGACTTTGCGTCGGGCTTGTCCTCGGCCGCCACCTTGGAAAACGTCTGCTCCGCGCCCTTGTTGGTGCTGAACTGGAGCCGCCGGCCGTTGACGTACGGCACCGTCATGGAAAAGTCGAGCTTGGCCTTTTTGTTCTTGTCCAGCGGCCACTCGTCGACCTTGCACATGCCCAGCGCGAAGCCCTCGGGGACGGCGTCGCTGGACTCCCATCCGCAGAACCGGCCCAGCCACGCGTACACCTCGTCGCCGGGATCGAGGGGCGTCGTGGTCGCCTTGTCCGGGACCTTCTCCAGGCCGAAGCCGCGGTAGTGCAGCGTGTCGGTGAAGCCGTAGAGCGGGTTGTCCCTGTCGAGGATGTACCCGTCGCTGCCTGCTGGGAAGCGCACCTCCTCGCCGAGGGGGTTGTCGCAGGCCAGGTAGACGGCGGCGGCCTTGATGTGTGCGGGAATCTTTCGGTAGACGACTGCCGCCTGTCTCTTCCTCTGCTGAATTTGCTTTGGAGTCTCGCGCTTGGGGCTGCACTCCAGGTCCGTCCAGTCTTGGGCTTCGTTCTCGCTCTCTTCGTCAGAAGCGGAGACGGGAAAAATCCAGTCGTCATGCTCGAGAATGTCGACCCACGAGTCCGGATGGTCGTCCGAAGTAAAGTCAGAGCCTGAATCGTTGACGTGTCGGAGCTGGCTCTTGGAAGGCCACTGGGGATTTCCGGTCGTCAAGTCAAGGTTCATGGGGCGGTCTTCTCCCTTGAATACATAGGGGTCGACGGCAATTCCCTTCTTTGCATCGTCGAGCATGGCCGTCCGAAGAGCCAGGGAGCACGTCGTCGGAAGCGGCACCTCGGTGGCAGCGGCGACGGCATTGTGCGGCATGGGAATGGGATAGCAGTAACTTACTGCCTGGTTCTGGCCATTGGCTCCCACAACCGTGATCTGGCCGTACTGAGGAGTGTTGCGAGGTGCCGACGTCACTTGTATGGCGGTGATGTCGGACAAGACCTTTACTTGTATCGACGGAGGCGGCAGCCAGGAAAACATCAGTCCCCCCAGCTGGCGGCGCTCCCAGATGCCGTCGGCGCCCATTGGACATAGATTCGTCATGATGCCCTCGGTAATGGCACAAACCCATCCCCTGACCATTTGGGGACTCGGCAGCTGCCCATTATTGAATAGTTGGTACAGCGTCTTCATTGTATTGAGCTTCGTGATGGGATTGTCCAGGTACAGGTGTTGTCCGAGCAGGATGCGTTGGTCGCGCATGTGCTCATGGGCCCCCATGACATGACGGACAAAGTCGGAGTTGGGATCGAGCTGAGCGACGCCGAATCCCTGGTTCATGTAGTCGTGACGGGCGTTCTGGATCGTGTAGGCCGGCCACTGGCATGGATAAAAGGGGCGTCGGATGTTTCCATAATCGTTCTGCGCATTTCGGAACCAGGCGTCCATGGTAAACAGAATCTCCCACCCTGCAGCCTCGTTAGCATGACGTGCAGCGTACACGTAGTCAAGGGACAGGGCCGTGTCATACTGGGATGGCCGTACTGCTTTCCCGCCGAGACGACGACGTTCTTCGGGTTCCATTTGGCGAAGTTGCCGATGGGGTTGGACGTCGCAGAGCCGTGATGGCTCAGCTTGACCGAGGTTGGCTTGTGGTCGTCCCCCATCCACGCCGCCAAGTCCAGCTCCAGGTTGCCGGGTGCGTCGCCGGCGAAGTAATGCGTGACATAGGTCACGCCGTTGTTCTCTTGCCAGACCACAATGAAGCCGATGCTGGACATGTTCTTTACTGTATGAGGGCCCAGCGGAATGTTATTCCCTGTGAGCGTCTGTCCCTCTGCGGCAACGCAGTACATGGCTGGCAACACTGCCGCATTTTCGGGTGCACCTGCTATGGGGTGCCCGATCGGATTGGCGACCAAAAGGTTGTCGAGGCTGCGCATCTGGGTGAAATCCCGTGCGAGGCCGTCTTGCTGTTCGTCCACCAGGAAGTTCCGGCCCAATAGCTGTTGCGCGCCGACTCGGACTTTGAGCAAGTTGGTGCCCATGTATAGGCCAGTTGTCGCATCCAAGTGCGAGACGAGCTCACTTTGGTCTACATCGAAGAAGTTGCCAGCCTGCCAGTCGCGCGGTGCATACACAAAGCTCAGCGCTTCTTTGGGCGCTTGGCCAGGTACGTTGCCAGTGGCAGTCCTGTAATGCGCCCGCTGAATAAACCGCTGATACGGATGAGTCGTGAAAGGGGGCGTGAAGATCTCAGACTCCAGGTACGCGAGGAGTCCCTCGCAATGGTCGCCATCCCAGTGGGTGATGACAAAGGCGTCAAACATCAGAAGGCTCTCGAATCCGTAAGGGTTGGGGCAAGAGTAATTGGACTCGATCCAGCGGACAGTGTCTCGGATCTCTTTGACGGCGTGAGCTCGCCCGCCGTCGACCAGAAACGCGCGCCTGACCCGTCGAAGCGGGTTGTTACCTTCGGGGGCCGTCGTGAGGATGTGTATGGCTCCATCGCCGGCCCCGACGTTGATGTGGAACGATTCAAACTTGTAGTAGGCCATGCGGCATGGTTTGTCCTGCGGGAGAGCAGGCGAATGGGATGAAGTGAATGGGCTTCTCGAATGGTGAATATGTTGGTGCGACTGAAGACGGATGAAGTAAAGGTAGAGAGGCCCGCTGTGTGGGTTAAAGTGAGAAGACCATCTACTTTGGACACTGTTTATCGTCTGAACTACATACATGTACCGGAATGAGGCGCGTGGGAATGACCATGCTCTATTGGCACCCCCGGACGTTGACAATGTCTCAATCGAGACGCGCAGCGTTTCTTAGCACGGAGCTATTGAATTGGCATATCGACTAGTGGTCTTTTCAGCTGGGACCTGGACAATATCACCCAGCCACTTCACTCTGCCTGCCGGCTGGGTCTGATGCAGGGGCCTCGACTCAAGGCAGCTTAGTCAATCCAGGGGTAACAGTTCTAGACCGTCACATCCCAATTCCCATGGCCGACTTGGCCGACGGGACAAAGTACCATGTGATGACGCGTTTTGAACTATGAAGAACTATACCATGTACGTACGTGCATGTATACGAAGATGATGGTTCTCGGACTGGTTGCTTCGGGTGCGGCCGTGGGTGGAATTCTGCCACGGACCAGACTGGACCTATTTGATGACATTTGGGTTGATCAACATGAATATGGTTTAGCAGTCTATCTGCAGTACAGGCATTGCGGATTGGATTTTCTACCCTATCGTCAATTCTTGCATAGTGATCCAGACAAAGTCACGATGAAGCTCTGTAACTTCAAATTCATCCGTCGTGTTGATGACGATCACCAACCCTTACTTACCATGCCTGCGATAGTTGTGTCAACCTGCTCGTCCCAAAAGTCTTGGGAACAGATTATCGCATCTAAATAGAGAATAAGTTATTTCCCATCAGTTAAATGCCAGACATCCGTCAGCTACCAGACTGCAATTGTTTATCATTTCATGTTGATTCATCGTGACAAGTGCCATACCCTACAGCAACCTCGGACAGATGAAAACGTAAAGACGACCAACACAACAATGCTACAAGTCGATGGGAGAAATAAGCCTCTTGGCGATACCTAACCTGCCACAGCTTTCCAACCGTCAAAGGTGGCAGCCGGGCCTATCTGCTTGCCCAGTAGCTTGCCCAGTGACATAGATATTGATTCTGAAGGGCTTGCTGTAAGTTCATGTTTGCCGAGAGCACCTGGCTGGATGTTAGTAAATACAACAGTAATAAGATGAACAAACGACTCTCAAACACATGATCCTTATCCACTCGAGTTTGTATTGGTAGCCCTAACCTTCAACTTGACTATGATATTGCCTGCAATGGTCGACCCGGCCGGAACGGTCACCTCTACCTCAGCTTCCACCCACCCCGTCGATACCCTCCCAGTGTGCACGCCCTCACCCGTATCACCCGGCTTGTCTAGCTTGACTGCCTCACTCGGCTTGTCTGGCTTGACTGCCTCACTCGGCTTGTCTGGCTTGACTACCTCACTCGGCTTGCTCAGCTTGACTGCCTCACTACCCTCTGCCTTCTTGACTGCCTCGCCGCCCTCCTTCTTCTCCACACCGCCTCCGGCCTTCCACCTCCTGAACTGGGCCAACTCATCGGCCTGGTCCCTTCACTCCTTGGGGGAAGCCCAGGAGTCGGTGACGGGGGTGATGTTGTCCTTGCCCTCCTTGGCCACAAAGACGTAGTTGTTGTTGGTCTTGGGGTCGGTGACGACGCCAATCTGGGCCAGCTTCTGGACGACGACACCGGACCCGGTGGCCTGCTCGGGGTCGCTGAAGTCGGCGCCACTGCTCTTGGACGAGAGGTCGGCGTGCGAGCGGTACAGGACCGGCTGCTTGTTGTACATCCTGACCCAGTAGACGATGACGCGTCCCAGGGCGCCGGCCTTGAAGTTGGGCACCTTCTCGGGGCGGATGTCCTCGGCCGGGATGAAGCATGTGGCGATGGGGGTGCCGCTGACGAAGTCGGCCCCGTCGGTGCCAATGGTGGTGGCTGCAGGACAAGGTTAGGTATCGAGACACGGCGAAGGAGAGGATGGAACGTACGCTTCTGGACCTTTTCGTTGTGGGCGACGAGCTGGCCGTCGTCGTTCTGGAAGACGAGCCACCAGCGCTGAGTGTCGTGGAACAAGCTCAGGTTGGTCCCGTCCTTGATGTCGCGGGCGGTGGAGCGCTGGTCCTGCGCCTCGGCGTTGGTCACGTTGCTGTACATGATGACGGGAGTCTGGCTGGCATCTCGCCTGCGCGGGGGGAAGTGCTTGTCAGCGTCCATCTCGGAGTCGATTGCTCGGAGCACCTGCAAACTCACGTCTGGTAAACGAGCCGAGCCTGCTCCTCGTCGTCCTTGCTAAAGGCACAGCCGCCCAGAGCGCCGGTGATGGCCTTGAAGGTGGGCGCGACGGGCTCGACAAAGGGGCTGAGCAGAGCCACCGTCTTGCTGCCCTGGGCAACGCCGTAGACGTGGACCTGGCCAGGATGTGAGCTTCAGCTGCGCCATGCCAGCATGTACAAGGGGAAACTCACGACATCGTCAAACTTGAGCGTGACAATGTTGGATGTGGCCTCGAGCAGGGGCGAGGCCACGACGGCGGGAGTCTTGTTCCAGCGGGGGGCAGCCGTGCCCTGCTTCAGAGCTCGCTGGTCATATCCGAGAGTGCAGACCTCGGGGGCGACGCGGTAGATGAAGACGCGGTCGGGGTTGGCCGGGTTGCGGATGGGAGCAAAGTTGACGTTTTGAGCCATGGCTGGAGGTTGTACGGGCTTTTCGGGTTGTGCAGGCACAGACGGCTTGTCGCAATCGCAAGGCATGGGGTTGGGTGGGATTGATGGTTCTGTGTGAATGAATTGAAGACTGAGGTTGGGTGAAGAGATGTTTGACATTGAGCGGCTCCAAAGGCTCTTATGTATCCCGACTCTTTCTCAGTCACTCCTTCGTGTTCTACCATATTCCAAGCTGCATGCATCCGTGGGCCGCGTGTATCCAGTCTGCAACGTATCCGTACACTGTTGAGGTCCATGTTCTCTCTGTCGCCATGTTTGGTTGGATTCACAAAGCACTGCGATAGTGCGGCATCGGTGGTTCCCGAGTAGGCCCCAGATCTTGGCGTCCCGTGCCGTTCCTGAAGACGCGTTGCAAGCACGCCAACCGTTCAACTATCGATCGATGGCGGCCGCTATTGGAGGGTCCGCCTCCTGCGTGACCGTTCCAGGAGAACATGGACCGAGCTGAGTGTCCCAATCCGGTCACACAGCTCCCAACGAGGAATGCTGGGTCCAAGTGGGCTCGACTTCCCCGCAAACGAGCCCTGTCTGCCTCGGCGATACGTAGGCTACGGCTAAAGTCTACGATTGATAGCACGGCTCACCGGTCGGTGGGGGTGCTGACCGAGCCGCAGCGGCTTTCCCCGGGAACCGGCGGGAGAGGCGTGAGACTAGTTTAGCCGCCGTCTCCACGACGGCCGCTACCGCGCAAGGATTGCTGCAGGGTGATATTGGGTGATTGCGCGTCTAGACTCTGCCGGGGGCGGTAGGTTGAGGACCATTCGTACGGAGCATAGGGTCCGGTTTCGCGTACGAAATAGGCAGTGTTCCGTGCTAGTCGTGGCATGATGCTGGCTGAGAAGGCTACTAGACTCTGAGATATTTACGGTAAGAGCCTCTTTAGATACATGCATGACAGATGTGCGAGGAACTATTCGTAATAGTTTGTACGAAATAGGCAGTCTTCTGGGGCAATCATGGCATGATGCTGGCTGAAAGAGAAGTGCTATGAGACATTCGCGGTGAGGCTCTTCTGCAAGGCGAGATCCGCCAGACGCGCGTGATGAGATCTGGAACGAACTGGGGGTTTTAGTTTCTACGAGATAGGAAATGTTCTGGGGCCATCATGGGAAGAGACCAGCTGAGAAGTCTATTCGCTGAGACATGCGACCGAGACTTTCTTGGCAACATGAAGGGGGTGGCTCTCTCTGGGACAGGCACGGCCCGAAATGCTAGGCAGCATTCTGGGGAATTAATACAGGCCACAGGGATGACAAGTATTAGCTCGAGACTTCCTACCCACTGTTAGAAAGGACGAGAGTGATAGAAGGGTTCATTCTGGTTAATCCGAGGCAAAAGTATAGATACTATAGATCCACGCGAAAGCAATAAGCAGTAAAGGTCGCAATACTTGCCACTTATACCCGAGCTAGTATTTATTATCCCTGTGGCCTATAGCACAGGACACAAGGATGATTAATATTAGCTCATATAGAGGACAAGTGGCAAGTATTGCGACCGGGCCTAGATCTGCGGTGTTGCGACCGGTCCCTGCCGATCTACACTTTCCCCTTTGATCAATCAGGGTGAAGCATTAATTAGCACGTCAACCACTGTTCTTGCCGCCCAACAGTGGGCAGTGGGTAGGAAGTTTCGAGCTAATACTTGTCATCCTTGTGACCTGTAAGAGGCCAGCTGAGAAGTCTGTTCTGAGAGACATTCGCACCAGGAGGCCGGCCGAGACATTTCTTGGCAAGGGGTTGGCTGCCTCTGGGACATGCATGGCCGAAATAGGTAGCATTCAGTTCTGGCTGAGAGGTCCGTTCTCGATGACATCGATACGAAGAGGCTGGCCGAGACATTCTTGGCAAGGGGTTAGCTGCCCCTACGCCACGCACTTCCGAAACAAACCGTGTATTCTGGGGAATCCTTGGCAAGACACCGGTTGAGACGGCGCTTAGCCGGGATATTCATGCCGAGAGTTGAGGCTGGCTGAGAGGATGAGGGCGCTTAGCTACATGTAGGATATTCATGCCAAGAGTTGACTCAATTGAGGCTGGCTGACGAATGTTGAGATGTCGTTGGCTCGGATACGTATTGGGCTATGGCATCCATGGTACGATACAGAGTAGACCTCCCAATTCATCAATAGATCACCAACTAGCCCTTCAGCTGCCCGGTCTCTTCTCTTGCGGCTCCGCAGCACCAGACGCCATCTGCAGATAGCCCTCCAGAAACGTATACGGCCCCCTCTCCAGCCGCGCCGCCTCGTCCACCAAGTCGACCGACAGCGGCATAAACTGTTCCACCTTGTCGGCCTCTCCTCTCAGCTCCCTTTGGTCCTTCTTCTCCTCCTCGGGCATGTACGGCTGCAGCCAGGACCACTGCCCCAGCGCACCCCCCGGCAGCGCCACGCCCTGCTCCTTCTTCCCCTTGTCCACCACCTTGGGGATCAGCTGCCCCTGCTCCAGCTCCCGCGCCGCGTCAAAGTCGGGCACGTCGCCCGTCACCAGCACGGGGCCGGCGTGGAAAAAGGCCGAAAGCCGGTCGATGGGGCCCTGCCAGGTCCAGTTGGGGAGGACGAGCTCCCTCACGGGCAGGACGCCCGACCAGGCGTGCACGGGGGAGAAGGGGTCGACGATGGCGCCGAAGACGCAGAGCTGAGAGTCGGCCACGTCGCTGTAGGCCTGCGCCGAGATGGCCGTGCCGCTGTCGGCGTCGAACGGGTCGATGTAGTACGGCGCCAGCTTGGGGTAGTTGTCGGGCGTGATGCCCCTGACGGGGTTGGCGACTCGCCGCGGCGGCGACGGGGGCGACACCTTTCGGAACTCCCGGTCGTACGAAGGCGTGCCGGGCGAAAAGTGCGAGTAGACGGCGCCCAGGTCGAGCGCGTCGCCAATCTTCATGTCCGCGGCGCCCTTTGGCTTGAAGTAGCCCACCAGGCCGTCGAAGCCGCGCTCGCCGTCGCCCAGCTTGACCGGGAAGCGGTAGTACTCCTTGTCGTAGGCGTCGTCGCGCTCGCAGCCCGGGCCGGGGAGGTCGCTCGTGACGGGGGCCTCGTAGAGCTCGCGGTCGACTTTCCCGTCGTTGACAAGACTGGACTTGGCCGCGGGCCCGGCCAGCTCGAGAGACCAGGCCATGTCGACCAGGGCGAGGGGCTTGCCGACGAGGGAGCTCTTGAACTCGGAGTAGGCGCTCGGCGGCGCGGCCCCCGTCGACGCCGTGGCGGCGTTGATCATGGCCATGAAGGGGAGGAGGTAGTCGGGCGTCGTGGCCACCGTCTCGACCAGCCGGGCGAGCTGCTGGGCCGCGCGGCCGCCGTCTGCCTCTCCGCCGCGCGAGTCCGGGTCGTCGGGCTTCTTGAACGGCAGCCACTCGGGCGAGGCCTGCTGACCCGTCGGGCCGGCGAGGCGGACCTCGCGGTAGAAGGCGCCCGAGGGGAGGAAGAACTGCAGGCCGTAGTTTGCGTAGTTGACCACCATCCAGCCCCAGATGGGCGAGTCCCAGTCGTTGGCCGGGCGCCAAAAGGGGGGTTTCCTTTCTGCACTTGGTGCTTGCATCGTCGGCTGAGAGGGCGGCTGTGGTTTCGCATCCTCTGGCTCCCGGGGTACGACCCAGCTGGCGTTGAGGCGAGCCGGCTGGTTGATCTGCGGCGGGACCTGGGCAAACTCGCACTGTGGCTTGTTCTCGTCGAGCACGTTCTCGACCGTGTTGGGCACCGTCTTGCCCGTCTTGCCCGTCTTGCCCTCGGGGGCGTACCAGTCGCTGAGACACGGCCACGCCCGGGGAATCTGCTCGGGCGTGGGCTCGTACGGGAGGGGCTCGGGGTCGAGCAGGTGGATGACCTGGCCGAACTTGTCGACGATGTTGAGCTTGCTCAGCTTGCACTGTCCATGGGCGACGGGCTTGAACGACGACGGCGGCTTGGTTCCCCCCAGGGGCTTGTGGGCCGCGCCGTAGGGCGTCACGTCTGTCTCCAGAGCCATGAGCGGCATCGTGTGCTCGTCGAAGCTGGCCTTGTCGCGGTACGCTTCCTTCATGAACTTGAGCGTGCCCTCAACCGGGTCGCGGATCGACGGCTTCACGTGGTTGCCCTGGTCGACCGTCTGCAGGTGGCCGTTGAAGCCGGCCAGCGGCGCCGACAGGAAGTGCAGCTCGCTCAGGTGCTTGACGAGGTACTCGCGCTCCTCCTTCTTGAGGTGCTTCTCCAGCTCCGACGGCAGCGTGTCGGCCAGCAGCTGCGTGATCTTGGTCTCGAGGCTGAAGCTCGGCTGCGGCAGGATCAGCACGCGGCCGGCAAAGGCCCTCTTGTCGCGCGTCTTGCCGTACTTCTTGGCCAGGTCCACGCCGTCGACGACGCTGTAGTGCAGCTTGGCCGCCTCGCTCTGCCACCACTTGGACTCGGTCAGCTCCCAGTGGTCGAGGCGGATGTGCGTGTACTCGAGCTCCCACTCGAGGAAGAGGGGGAACCACGGCTGCGTGTCGTTCCAGAGGTCGCGCCACACGGGCTCCTCGTCGAGGCCGCGGCCGAGCTTGTCGTGGTAGAGGGGGATCGCGGGGGTCAGCGCCGGCCGGGGCTTCTCCTCCCCGTCGCCGAACGGGCGGAAGTCGACGGGTCGGAGGAGGCCGCGCTCAGCAAGCATGCTCGGCGGCTTGGGGAGGCCGTTGTCGGTGTCCTTGCGGCGGGAGCCCATGGCGACAAACTCGCGGAGGAGGGCCCTTGCCGACGTCTGCATAAAGGGGGGCATCTTGACGTCGACGAAGCCGTCAAAGAAGGACGTCCAGACGGCGTCGTCGGGATCGGTAGGCTTGACGACCTGGCAGTCGAGGCGCACGAGCAGGGAGAGGAGGTAGTCGACCTCCCAGCCCGACTGCACGCCGCCTACGAGCAGCGTCGGGTCGCGCTGCTGCTTGAACGGGTCGTACACACCCGGCTCAAAGTCGTCGACCTTGTTGGGGTCGTCCTTGGGCGCAGCTTTGCCCGTCAGGCCGTCGATTGCCGTTTGACAGTCGGTGACGGCCTTTTTGAGCGCAGTGATCCTGGTCTGGATCTCGGCGACTTCCGTGCTGATGAGGCCGGCATCTCGCGCCTCCGTCACGGCGAGCCACCAGTTGGAAAAGGCAGACGCCTGCTGCTGCTTCAGCCGTCGCTTGGCCGCATCCCTCAGACGGCAGAGGCGGTTCAGCGCCGACAGCTTCGTCTTCTTCTCTTGCGGCAGCGTCATGTCCCCCCCGTCCCCCTTGGACTGGTCGCCGCTCGCGGCCGCGTGGTAGCGGTCTCCTCCGTCGAGGCGCAGGTAGTTCCAGTTGTACATCATGTCCGTGGCCTGCATGTGCGCCTCGACGCCGTCGTCGCGGCTGAGGAGGATAGCCTCGAGCCGCTTGAGGGCCGCCTCGATGCGGCCCGTCGCGCCGCCGGCGATGCGTTCGTGGGCGCCCGCGTAGGCCATGATGGCGTCCATGGGCGTCGTGCCAATGGCCACGGGCTGCTTCTGCGCGAGAAGCCTCGCAAACTTGTCCGCCGCCACGTGCTTGGGCGCCGCGTCGAGCCGCCACTGGACGCCGTACATGGCGCCGTGGCAGACGCTCCTCGTGGCCGTCTCCTTGTCGCCGCTGCTCGCCGAGAACCAGTCGGCAATCTCCTTGGGGTACTTGGGCATGGGCTCGATTTCGTCCTGGAAGCCCTTGATCTTGATCTTGAGCTCGCTCAGCCGCCCCTCGCGCGTCTGGTAGTTCTTGTCGCCCCTCTTCTCCGCCTGGACGACGTCGCTGGCCGACTTTGTGTACCAGCCCATGACGGAGTAGTTGGCCCGCACCGAGGTTGCGTACAGCTTCTGCTTCGCGTCGTAGCAGAAGTTGTCGACGATGGAGAAGACGTTGGAGCAGTGCGCCTGGTAGTCCGGGAAGAGCTCGTTGGACGAGCCCATCAGCCGGAGGTCGATTCGCGACTTGGGGTCGGCCGCCTTGTCACCGGCCTCGTCCACGGCCGTCTCGGTCCAGGCGGACGCGTCCATCTTGTCGCCGATGAAGATCTCGGCTTGCTTGTCCAGGACGCTGCCGTCGGCCGACCCGGACGCGTCCACAAAGGGCGAGACGTCGACCTGCAGGTCCGCGTCGCTGGGGAGAAGATTGACGGGATCCAGGGGGTTGCCGTCGTGGTCTCGAGGACCGTCGAGGGTCCTGCACCGATCGCTTTCCACGATCCAGGCCGTGACGGGCCGCAGCCGCTCCCTCGCCTCTGGAGGCTCAACCTTGGCCATGTCCTCGATGTGGCGCACAATCATCCACCGCACCGGCGCCTCGGGAAACTTGGGCAGCCCGCGACTGTCCCCCGTCCCGTCGCTGGTGGCGGCGGTGCCGCTCCGGAAGACGGGTGGCAGCGTCCAGTGCAGGTAGACGCCGCGACGGTTCTCGCGGCGCAGGCCGGATCCGAGGTCGGTGATGCGCGAGTTGACGTCGGCGCCCGAGACGTTGTGCAGGTCGACGGGCGACATGATGTCGGCCTGCAGGTACGAGTTGTCGAGGCGGAGGAACGAGTAGTTTGGCTGCGTGATGGGCGCAATCTTGGCCTTGCCGGGTCCGCCGGCGCAGACGGCGTCGTTGAAGGCAAAGGCGTCGAGCTTGACGGGGATGAGGACATTTTGGTGCGTCATGGTGCATTGAGTGTGGCAGAGGGCAAGATGAGGCGAATTGACTCTCTTGAAGTGTAGTGATGATTGTGGTGAAGCCCTCGAGACTTGTAAATGTAGGCCTTGACTGCCTTTCGATATGCCCCAGTTCCAAGCGTAGACCTGAAGAGGCCCAGCACTCCTGGTGCCAAGCTTGCAAGGTACAAACGCAAAAGGGAATGTGAATCCACCAACACCAAAACTATTGGCACGCCACGCCGCGCAGGGGGAGTTCAACGGGTTAGTCTGATGCGGAGGGAACCGCTGTGGGTTGAGCTGAGGTGTGGCAAGGGGTGTCGATGGGGTAGGACTAGTAATCACAGTCGTAGACCCTGGACGAACTATTGCTCTTCAGTCCGGACTGGTACCTGTTGCTCCTCATTTTATTACGAATACCTTGAGCCCTGAGATGCTCTCTCAGACTCTCGCCTTATCCTCCATATGACAAACCCCCTGTGCCACTTCTGGATGCCTTGATCTTCTTGACCGAGTCACACCAAACAACTTCAATCACAGCCATCACTCGTCCCTGGACATGTCGCTCAAGGGCCAATACCGCCACATCACGCTGCGCCATGAGCGTCACCTCCTCAACAACACGTCCCCCGCCCTAGCCCCTGGCGAGGCCAAGTTCTCCTCCTACTTCCTCCCGTCCCTCCCGGCGGGCGACTACACCATCAAGATCGAGCAGACGGTCCAGGCCAAGACAGGCGGCCCCAAGAAGAGCGCCGACCCGGCCACCCGCGGCTTCGAGGTCCTCGCCCCCGAATGGGCCATCTCGGCCGCCTCGGGCGACGGCGACGATGACTCCGCCGCGGTGCTCTCCGTGTTCCCCGCGTCGGGCCAGACGGCGCCCACGTTCCGCACGCTGCCTCACATGGTGCTCAAGGACGCCCAGCTGCCGTGGGTCCGCACCGTGAGCGAGGACGTGACGGACAGCTTCAACTCGATCCCGTGGTTCGCCCTCGTCGTCTTTTCCGCCGACGAGCTCGAGCTCTCAGAGGACCTCGGCGCGGCCTACTTTGGCAAGGCCGGCGGTGCGCTGAATGAGACGCTGGGATGGGATCTCGTCGCGTCAGACATTGCAAAGGTCGACGACTCCCGCGTGGCCAACTTCATCCCGCCCCCTTCTGAGCCGGACAAGCGCGCTCGAACCAGGACGAGCATCATCCCCGTGCCTAGCGGCGTCTTTGAGAAGCTGTTCACTTCAGAGGACAGTCCCAAGGCGTTCGACGTGACGCCGTTTCGCTACATGTCGCACGTGCGAACCGTGTCCACGGCCGGAACCATGTCTGCTGCCACGGCGGACAACGACGGCGACCCCAGCAAGTCGGGCACGCAGACGGTCAGCATCGTCGTGTCCCACCGTCTGGGCCCTACCGACATCCAGGTGCCGACTCCCGTGCTGGTGCACCTCGTCTCTCTCCAGGGCATCGAGGGCAGGGGCGTCGACGCGCTCAAGGACAAGGCGCACGTGCTGATGACGAGTCTCTTCAGCTGGACGTACACGGCCATGCCGCCGGGGTCGCCCGACGTGGTGAGCATGCTGCAGCATCTGGGAAAGGAAGGCGCGGGGCTGTCGGTGTTGAGGACCGACGCCACCGTCGATCGACCGGATGTCCTCGACGGCTCCTCGGACGTGGCCAAGCTGGTGACCAAGAGGCAAAACGACGGCTACACTCTCGTGCGCCACCGCACCGTCACGGGCGAGCAGACGGCCGCCATCTACCGCGGGCCTCTCACGCCCACGAGGGTCCCATACCCCCTGCACAAGGACGTGTCCTTCCAGTCCAACTTTGGCACCGACCTGCAGATCCTCGACCCCGACTTGGGCCTGATGGATCTCTCCTACGCGTCCGGCTGGCAGCTGGGCAAGACCATGGCCATGGGCGACCCGGCCTTCACCACGGCCCTGTCCCGGCTGCGGACCCAAGTCCACCGCGACTCGCTCGGGAGCGCCCGGAAGGACATCTTTGCGCGCCTCCGCGGCTCTGGCGGCCTGATAACCACCGGCGATGGAGAGGAGGTCCGGCTTTCCGTCTTCTCCGACACAAACCCCAGAGTGTCCTACATGCCGCGCAACGAGATCAAGGCCGACGCGGCCAACCTAGTCAAAGCCCTCAACGACATCAACAAGACGGTCCACGAGACCGGAACTGCCTTTTCGACCAACCGCTGGCGTCGACGTGACCCGTCCCTCCTGCCGTCGGCCCAAGCAGACGTGCAGTCCGAGGCCGACCTGATGAGTCTCCGATCCGACCACGTGTACCCCCAGATGCCCCTTCACTCCCTCTCCCACCTCCACGACGAGGCCACCACGCCCGACGGAGGCCCTTACAACTCGCACAAGATCCCCAACAACACCGACTACGCCGCGGTGCAGGAATGGGTTCTCGACCGGCTGCACCTCGCCGGCATTCCCGCCCACTACTTGTTGCCCGACCCGTCGCACATTCCCCCCGAGTCGCTGCGCTTCTTCCACATTGACGCAAACTGGCTGGACGCCATGGTCGACGGCGCTCTCAGCCTGGCCAACCACCTCTCCGACATGCCAGAGAACGACCATATCCGCACCTCGCTCAAGGAAACGCTCAACCGCTACTTCAAGACGCCGCTGGTGGGCGACTACCGTCAGCAGATCCCCGCCTACGGCTTCATCCTGCGGTCCGACCTCCTGGTGCAGTTCCCCGACCTGGCCGTCGGGGCCGAGTTCGCAGAGGAAGACGCCCATTCGAGCGAGGACTGGGCGCACGCGAAGCCCAAGGCTCCCATCCTGGTCCAGCGCCGCCTCGCCCCGGACGTGATGCTCGTGCTGCTCGACCGAGAACCGCCCAAGCTGTCCAGCGTGACCTTTACCCTGCCCGCGCACCAGCAGACCTTTATCGCCGCGTTTGGCCTCGACCTAGAAAAGGCCAATGTGCGCGGCAAGCGCATCTACGCCACCGGCGCTGACGAGCCCCTTCCGGAGCAGGACGAGGTCAAGCGTCGCGACGGCCTGGGCATCCCCAAGAGCGAGAGCCCTTACAACACGGCCAAGATCTTTGACTGGGGCGCTAGGGTGCTGAAGATCGTGCCGTATGCGAAGCTGGTCCACGAGAACCTGCTGAGCTACATGCCCAGGGGAACGGGTGACTACGATGCCCCGGCCCCAACCGCTGCCGTATTCGCCCTGCAGCTCAACGAGCCCGTGTATACTCTCGTCATCACCGCCGAGACTCCCAAGCCTCCGAGTAAGACAATGAATGGCGAGGAGTTGGATAGCTGGCAGATCTTGCACGAGCCGAAGAGCTTCCAGTTCTACCCGCCTCCCTTCCCCAACACCAGCACCCGAGCCCTGCCGGTATCGCGGGAGGCGACCACCTTTGCCCCTACTCTCCTCGCCCTTCCCGACGCGCCGACGCCGCGACCAAGCGAGGGGCTACACGTATCTAGGATACCTCGCGAGCTGGACATACCCATCTATCCCACCGACCAGCCCCGGTTCAACTTCAACGTCTTCCGCCTCGGCCGCCCGGACGACGCATCCATCGCCACCGACGCCACCACGCCCTTCGACCTCGTCTTCAGCATCCGCCGCGGCCCCTACACCACGCCCGTCGCCTGGCCGATGCGCATCATGCACTTCGACCTCGTCGTCGACATGGCCGACCCGTCTAAGCCGCGCCCGCCGCCCAACGACACGTGGACGCCCCGCGCCCTCCTGCGCAGCGACTTGCCCGACGGGCCGGCCCCCGTCATGCTGTCCAACCTGCGGTACAACGTGCTCGTCCAGAAGTGGGACGTGGCAAAAGGTCTGCTGCACCTGTCCGTCGTGCCGAGGACCAAATGGGGCGTGCACATTGGCGAGACGGTCGAGGCGAGCTTCCTGTTCCCCGTGGCGCAGATATTCCCCTGGGACGTGCCGCCGGGGAAGGAGTACCCCGGGCAGGTGAAGCTCACGGCCTACATGATCAAGGACTCGGATCCGGAGAGGAAAGTCATCGAGTACAAGTATGAGGACGATGGCAAGTATAGTCTTGTAAGTGAGGGGGTGAAGCAATAAGAGATAGCTGACCGGGTGGTGCAAGTTTGCCACCTGGTGCGTTCAAGTAAACCCAGGGCTTCTTGCCTGCATTAAGTTCTCCCAAATTTGCTGGATATGATGTGACGTCTTTTCAAGTTGGGCATGTACGGGAATTCCAGTTGTGGCACCGAGATCGAAGCTATCGACTCGGCGAATCTCATACCTTAACCGATCATGCGTGAACCATGGCCATGAGTCATGGAAGAAACGTGCCGGTCCTAAAAGTGTGAATCCGTTCGCGCACTTCGGTGCTTCAAAAATTCAATGTGCCTCGCGTTTTGTACGCCATAGTCCTCATACCCGCCACTTCATCCAGCGAAAACAGGACCAGGAGCGAAGCACTTCGTTTTCAAATTCCTCCTCGATGCCCAGAGGTTTCTAGTCATCTATCAACACGTTACGTAGTCGAACGAGCTCCGCTGCAGATCTGCGGAGGCACAAGACAGTCTACCTCTAGGGCGCCTTCACGGAAGTATACGAGCAGTTCATGTTTTTATCCAGCAAAATGAAGAGGCAAGTGGAAATAGAACGACAGATTGAAGGATTCACATGAGTACATGGACTTGCCGTTCAAGTTTAAACCTCCCAAATCGCTTACACGCTATCAGCACTTTGCCAGTACTACGAATATAACGCATTGCTTATATAGCAGGATCGTCGTTGGGGGATGTATCGCACCATAAACATCCTTTATGCCCCTCAGTCGAACACGGCCCAGTTCCGTGTTGAAAGGTGGCTCCAGCTCGGCTCATGGGTTTAGGTGCCGTAGCTAAAGTTCCATGACTGGCGTTACATCTCCAGGGGTACATCCCGGACGTTGAGCCGTTTTTAGCAGCTCACAACCGGCTGCTCCTTTATCTGAGACTTGCAGCTTCCCAGTGTGGAGGGCCTTTTGCGCAATGGAATGGCAGGAGCTGGATAGATAGACTCGTATGCGGTTGGTGCAAGGTTTCTATTCCATAGGTAGTAGGTAGGTACGATGAACTCCGCGCCACGCAAGGCAACTACCACTGGTGCGGGTATAAGATGTGACTGGCCTTCTTTTTGAAACGGACATCTCGCCCTGTCTATTATCCTCCTTCGCTCCTCTCGGCCTCACTGCGATAATGAAGACCCTTCGTCTCTGGGCGCTTGTTGCCCTCGCCTTCACCTCTGTCTCAGGATGCCTTCTGCCTGAAGAACGCGAGCATGGTGGATTGAAGAGAGTGGTTCGCCGCGCGTCGAGCAACGGAACGCCAATTGGCACAGGCGACCGCTTCAATGCCGGTGGAACAGCGCCACGCGGACTGGGAACGCAGTCTACCACGTTCAAGACGCTGCTGAATGTCAAGGAGGTCAAAACTGGCCTGCAAGGCCTCGTCAACGAGTACGGGATCTCAACCTTTGAAACCCCGTACCAGACCTACGAGGGCGCCACCGTCCTCGGCGCCAAGGTCGGGGGCAGCGGAGGCACCTGCAACGACGTCTACCGTGTTTACCTCAACGGCAACATCCACGCGCGGGAGCGAGGATCCATGGATAGCGTGCTCTACTTCGTCTCGGATCTTCTGTACGCCAACAAGAACAACGTCGGCCTGACGTACGGCTCCAAGACATACACCAGCGCCCAAGTCAAGAAGGCCTTGTCGGTTGGAATCGTCATCATCCCGCTCAGCAACCCCGACGGCGTGGCGTACGACCAGTCGACCAACAGCTGCTGGCGCAAGAACCGAAACCCCAACTCAGGCGCATCCGTCGGCGTGGACTTGAACCGCAACTTCGACTTCCTCTGGGACTTTAAGAAGCTCTTCGCTAGCAGCGTGCAGTCCAGCGTCGGCTCGACCTCGCCCAGCTCCGAGACGTATCACGGCACCGGCGCCTTCTCGGAGCCGGAGACCAAGAACATCAAGTGGGTGTTTGACACGTACTCCAAGATCCGCTGGTTCGTCGACCTGCACTCGTATGCCGGCGACATGCTGTACAGCTGGGGCAGCGACGAGAACCAGGCCGAGTACCCGTACATGGGCTTCCTCAACAGCACGTATAATGGCGTTCGCGGAATCCTCTCGGACACTCCGGGCAAAGGGTCCGGCTATGGCGAGTACACGCCCCAGACGGAGTGGGATGCCAACCTCGCCGCCGCCGAGCGCATGACGGCGGCCATGACGGCTGGTGGCGGCAGCTCCTACACGGCGATGCAGTCGGCTGCCCTGTATCCTACGTCTGGCGCCAGCGACGACTGGGCCTACTCGCGACATTTTGCCGATGGCAGCAAGAACCTCGTTCACGCGTACACGGTCGAGTTTGGCTTTGGCAACGACGCGGCGTCTTGTCCGTTTTATCCCACGGTCGCGCAGTACAACTCCAACCTCAAGGCGACTAGTGCTGGGTTTATGGAGTTGTTGTTGGCTGCTGTCGACCTGGGGGTTGGAGATGACGCCAAGTGTTAAATGCGGTTTATTTGGTAGATGGGGGCCGGAGGGCTTGAAGAAGGCCGAGTCTCACCGCACAGTAAAACGATAGATATTCATAAATGATACAATGCGAGCTAAATATTCCGCAAGGTTGAGGCAGGGCTTAGATCGTCGAGCACTTGGAGCAAATCAGTTGAGTCTTATTCGCGGTCCGTATTATTGATGCCAGGCCAGAGCGCCTCATCCCCAGGTTTACTCCCACTGCTTTCGGCTTCGCTCAGCGCTTTTGCAAGATAGACTTCTTCAGGCAAGGGGTCCATCAAAGACAGAATGGCATACTTGGAAACAGACTGAGCGAAGTATAGAACTTAGAGATGTGGAGGGAGCATAGTGGGAACTGGGAAAAGGCCGTGATGATGGGATGAACAAGTTGGTGGGCTTTGACGCGATGGGCAATCGGGCACTGTGTTGGAGTCATTCCCGTCACATACAGACGGATTTATTTGGAGGCTCGTCATCGAGGGTTGACGAGGCGAAAAGGGTCGCCACCAAGCGTGAGAAGGGCATCGACTACGGGTTAGAAGCATCTTGCAGTCTCTGCTATCTGTTTCGTGTATTACTTTGGCATCTGGTGAGATTGAAGCACATATACTTCATTTATCGTGCAACTTGATCTTGTTACTTGTACACAATCCTACACTCCCGTGTCCGTCTTCCCATGACCTTCACTACCATCACACTCCCCTGCATCCCCTCATCAGCCCTTGCCACTACTGCTTCTTCCACTGCCCCGCGTTCTCGACGCCCTTTGCAACGCTGTCCAACCCCCCCTGAACACCCTCACCAAGGTTGCCCACCGCATCGCCGACGGGACGCCCAAGGTCGCCCGTGGCCGACGTGACGGTGTCGCCCACGCCACGCGTCGCCGTCCCGGTGACGTTGCCGACGGTGCGGCCGAGGCCTCCGCCCGTGTTTCCCAGCGTGCTGGTGACGGTTTGAGCAGCTCCGGTGACGCCGCCGGTGACGCCTTCGGTCGCCGTGTTCTTCTTGTCGTCGCTCATGGTGGTTGTTATGGGATGTGTTGGATATAGAGTTTTCTGCGGTAGATGGCTTTGTTTAAAGGTGTTTTTTCTTTGTGCAAGATGGAAGTTTGCTTGAAGATGTAGATAGGGAAATATTCCATCGTTTCGGTGGAAGGACTCGCCTCTTAAATCTATCTTATTGCATTGCCAAATGACGTCAACCAACGCTATCACTTTGACGTAATGAGGCCCTAATCAGGTCGCAAACGAGAAAACCAAAAGAGGGCCAAAAGGTACATCCCTCCACACAGAAAATTCACTACTACTTAAGGTATGTATCCTGTCGGACCGACCGGGAGGTCGGGCCCGGCCGTCACGTGTTTCTGAATACGTATGAAGGAATCCCCGCACTTTGGAACAGAGATGCAACGAAGATGATACACACACACACACACACATCAATGAGATCGCGCTCTTGACCTCATACACTTGATCAATTGAACAGCCTCATAACGGCTCATTTAACGACTCTCAATTCTGCCTATTTTGACCCCCTAACTCAGAACGCAATAACTATCCTGCAATATCTAATAATTAAGAGTCTTATATCCTTATCTAATCGAACTAACTAAAATAAAGAGAAGAAAAATCATAATAATATTAAATCTATTAAATAAATAATAGAAGCTATTAATAATTTCCCTAATAATGTCCTTAACTGACCTTAAAAATAAGATAAAGATTAAGCTTACTGGAGCTACGGACTAGAATGCCTAAAGCTTACTTTTTAAGTCTTAAGCATGAAACGCCTATATCTAGGACGTTATAGCTCTACCGGCACGATCTCCTGCTCAAATTGGCAGCCCAAAGGCAGCTGCCTCTAGGGATAAGGATCAGGCCTTTCTCATAAAGCCCAGGAGGCCTCCTCCTCCTACTACTAACACGCCCTCGGCCACTAAGAAATACTACCTCCAGCTCTATAATATCGACCTCCATGCCTTCCTAGCGGAAGCCTAAGCAGTTCGGGAGCTTAAGGTGTAGGTTTAGGCTATAATTAACGACCCCTTAAGGCAGATAAATTGCCTCCCTTATAAAGACCTAAAGGTATAGTATAATAACCTTAAGGAGTTAGTCGGGGCTAACTTGCAGCTAGCTTATAGGCAAGCTACCCTTACCTACTAAAAGTTTATAAATATAAGGGCAAAATTAGTAAAATACTAAATCGCCTAGGTCTCTGCCTTTAAGGTTATAATAATCCGATCCCAGGCAATAAAGGTCCCTAACGCCCTGGATCCCATTAGCTAATTTACCTCCCTAAAGCAGGCTGCTTACCCCCTCCTGTGTCACGGCCCGTATTGGGACCAATATATATCACATGCCCCTACCCACATTATGCACTAATTATAATAGGTTCACCTTAGTTTACCTTATAAACCTAAGTGAATTAGGGAAAGGGTTTACTCTAGATTACTTAATAACCCCTAGTAAACCTTAATATTATAGATACTATTTAAGATATTTATTACTAATAAATAGGAGGAAGCCCTTAAGCTATTTTAGCTTTTAATATAATTACTTTACTTTAATTACTTTTAATACCCTTAAATAATTAATATATTAAATAATATAATATTTATTTATTCTCTTATTATTTAATTGCCTTTAATGCCCTAACCTCTCCGCTAATAAAACCCAGAATGACCCTTTTTAGGTTTCTATATTAAGAATTAAACTGGATTATTATATATTAAAAGCTCTTATTTAGAAAGTTATTATATTAACCCTAAGTAATATTATATTATTATAGGTATATCTAGAACCTAACCTATTAATACCTTAAGCTCTATATTAAATAATATACCTCCTATATATAATATTCCCCTAATTAATATAGAGGTTACTATTAAAATCTAATAATTGCAAGTAATAGTCTAAGAGCTATATGCTTAGCTATAGGCTTAGAACCCTATTTAAGCTTATAAGATAGGATATAACCCTAATAAAGCAATTAAACCTCCTTAATTAGAACTATTTAATAGAAACTCTAAAGATATAGTGCCTTTTATTATATATTTTAGGATATACTTTTAATAGTTCTTATATAAGCTTGCTTTAGCTAAAGGAAGGGTTATATATGCCTATAGTCATATAAAAGGCACTATAGCTATATAGTTCGAATTTATTATAAGGGACTACTTTAAATATAATAATAAAGTCGTATAAAACTAAGAGACTATTAATATCTTTTTAAAATAGAATAATTTTAAAACTGCACTTAAGGATATATTTAGAATAATTAATAAAGAATAATGCATAATTACTAATATCTATAAAATTAAGTAAATTAGATCTATTGCTATTTATACTATTACCTTTCGCTAAATTGCAGCTAAACTTAAATAGAATAATAATATACTTATTAAGATTTTCTATAAGGGACTAAAGGAAGAAGTTAAAAATAAGATCTTTAAAGCTAAATAACCTAATACCCTTATTAAATATATTACTATAGCTATTAAGATTAATAAATAATAGTATAAATATAAGAAAGAGAAATCCTAAAAATGCTAAACTAGATGCAATACCCCCTATAATCCCTATTACCTAAATTAGTATTAAGGAGGCAAGAGAAAAAACTAAGAATAATAAAATAGTAATACTTCTATAGGGATGCATGCAGGCTTAATAGAAATTAGAGCAACTTAATGAGATTTCTTATAGGTTATTTATTAGGACTATAGTAAGAAAGGGCATATTAAATATAAGTACTAGAACCCTAATAAAACTAATAGGAAGTTTAAACCTATACCCGCTAGATAAGCCCTTAAAGCTACTATACGCAGATAGGGAGGATTGCAACTAGCAGTCGAACTAGCTATTAAGAATAAAGTTAAATATAAATTACTTTATTAAATAATTTATTATAATAATACCTACTTTATGCATAAAAATAATAAGGATAATAGCTACTACCCTAATAAGCCTTAAGGTAATAATAAATATATAATTATAATAGTATAATAAAGATATAATAAGATAGGAACCCCTAAAGGATTAATCTAGCTAAATAGCTAAGCACTTTATAAAAACTATAATAAAGCTTAATTAAATAACTACTTTATATTTTAATAAATCTATATTTAATAAGCTATCTAAAAGAATACTATTAAGTACCTTACCTAAAGACCTATCCCTAAAGGACTTTCTATAACCCTAAAACTAGGCAATAAGATATTTATTATAATTATACAATTTAATAATAAATAGGAATTTAATTCTATTTTAAGTAATAAAGTACCTAATAATATTTAATAAGAAACTAGATAATAGCGGAATAATACTATAAATGCCTATTAATAAGAATATATTACTATATAGGAAATAGTAAACCTTAGCCCTATAGATAAAGAATTAATCGACCTAATTAAAAGATAGTAAGTAATATTTAGAGCTAATAATAGGGCACTATTCCTAATAATTAGAGATTATAATTAAGCTATAATATTAGGACTAAATGTTTAATATTAGTATATCTTTCTAGAGGAAATTAGAGATATTTAGGAAAATAATATTATAAATAATAAAGTGCTTTTAGATTTTAATTTATATAATAATAATACCTCTTAGAACCTAATCCACTAGGCAATATAGAAAGGATAGGACTTTAATGCAGAAGACTTCTATATATATAGAATTATATAAGAAGAAGCATACTATAAGGAAATGCCTGCACTATACCTAAATAATATGCCTATCCTTTTAATAATATACCTAGATTATTACACTATTTTATAGATTTTATATTTTAATTATAATTATATAATATACCTTATTAATAAGACTATAAATAATTATTATTTAGAATACTTAAAAAGCTATATTTTAAAATAATAGTATTATATTAATAACTTAATAACCTAATAAAATATCTAAAGACTATAATACTTAAAGGTTAATATTCTTATAGAATATAATAAGCTATTCCCTTAAAAATATATAGATAGTATAAATAATATATTTAATTATAAATTCGCAGAATGCAAATAATATAAATAAGAAAAAATTACTAATTAGTACTAATAAAGTATATAATAATTTATGCAACTATAAATAGTTTGCCCCCTAAAGATAGCAAAAGCCGCAAAGATTATAGAATAGCTATAATAAGCTAGCGAATTAATAAAAAATAATAAATACTGCCTATAGAAGAGCTATAGGATTAATAAGAGCTAGAGGAAATTATAGAACCTTTATAAAGAGCTTTAGGTGCAATATAGAGTTTAAATATATTAAAATAATAAATAATATTATAAGTATAAATTAAGGGTAAATAGTTTATTACTTAAATAAATAATAGAGCTAAGATAAATATTATTAACCCTTAAATTATTAATTATTTCTAATTATTATAAAAGGATAAAAATAAATTATATTTAATTTATAATATTAAAGGAAAGTAATTCTAATATAAAAATAGATTAATTACCTATAAGATTGATTATCTTAAGGTATTTATTAAAAAATAGAATTAAAGTATATATTTTAATATTATACCTCTCTATATATATAACCTAATCTTAGGTTATTTATAGCTATACTGTTATAACCCCCTTATTAGCTAGTATATTAGCTAAATGCAAGCCTTTTAAAATAATGCAGCTAGTAATACTAATTATAATTTACTATATAATATAAAATCTTAACCTTTTACTAAAAAAGATAGAGAAGATAGGCAGAGCTAATATAAAGACACTTCCTAACCTATAAAGAAATTAATACCTCTAAAGGGAACTAGATATTAATGCAAAAAGGGCTAAATATAATAAATGCAATAAATAATTGCAATTCTTAAATAATAATTTATATAAATTAATAAAGACCTTATATAGAAGGATCCTAATAATAATAATAGATTGCAGAATATATTAATATAATATTAAGTCTATAAGAAACTATTTACTAAAGAGATAGAAATAGGTCTACTACTATATATAGAATAGGATTATAAAATATAGCTTAAAGATAGAACTATAATTAAATTCTATAAAATTTATAATCTTAATAAAATATAATTATATAAACTTAAGACCTATTTTAAAGATATATTAAGGAAAGGATATATTAGGATATTAAAATTATCTATAGGCTATTTAATTATATTTATTCCTAAAAAGAATAGTAAGCTCTAATTTATTATAGATTATTATATACTTAATAATATAATAATTAAGGATTATATATTATTACTTCTAATTAGTAAACTAAAGGATTAACTCTATAGAATAAAGTACTTTATTGCGCTTAATCTAAAGGGAGCCTATAATTTTATTTACATTAAGGAAGGATATAAATAAATAATTGCCTTTAGAATAAAATATAGACTTTTTAAATATCTTATTATACTTTTTAGACTTATTAATATATTAGCTATATTTTAATAGATAATTAATAATATATTATATAAGCACCTTAATATATTTATAGTATATTATTTTAATAATATTCTTATTTTCTTTAAGATAGAATAAGAATATATAGAATATATTTATATAATATTATAAGCCCTTTAAAATATAAATTTACTAATTAAACCTAAGAAAAGTTATTTTTATATCTTAAAAGTAGAATTTTTAGGATATATTATTTCCTATAATAAGATTAGAATAAACCTAAAGAAGATTTAGGTAATTAAGGACTAATTAATATTAATTACTATTAAAAAAGTATAAATATTTCTTAGATTTGCTAATTATTATTAATAATTTCTTAAGAATTTTAGTAAGATTGCTGCACTACTCTTAGAATTTATATATAAAGACTGAAAGTTTCTTTGGCTATTTAATATTTAGAAAGCCTTTAAATATATTAAGGACCTTATCCTTAGCGAATTAGTATTTAAGATATTTAACCCTAAATAATCTATTAAACTCGAAATAGATGCCTTAGACTTTGCCCTTAGCGCCTAGATTAAATAATGCAATAATAAAGGATTCTTATACCTTATTATATTCTATTCCTATAAGATATATAGAATAGAACTTAATTATTTAATCTATAATAAAGAGTTCTTAGCTATTATTAATACTTTTAAGGAGTTTTAATATTACCTTTTAGGAAGCTATTATTAGGTTATAATCTATATAGACTATAAGAATATCTTGCACTTTATTATAATTTAAGAATTAAATAGATAATAATTTAAATATGCTAAATACCTCTCTAAATTTAATTATATTATTAAATATAAAAAAGGCTTTAAGAATAGATAAGCTAATGCTATTAATTAAAAAATAGATTTTAATATTAGGAAAGTGAAGATTAAAGAGTAACTCTTATACCTTACTCCTAAAGGATACCTTAAATAGAAATATATTACTATTATTTAAAAACTGCTACTAAACCCCTAATATCTTAAATTTATTAAATAGTACTATTAAAAATAGATTAGAATAGACTATATAATTAATAATTTAACCCTAAGAAAAAATAAATACCCTATAATAGGCCCTTAAATCTATATACCCCTAATAGTGCAATAATAAATTGCAATTAATATTTATAATTCCTTATTATATAATAGGAATTAGTAAATAATAATGCAAAGGATATAATAAAGCTATAACTTTTATAAAATTAATAAGGTTATTTAAGATATTATTAATAAATGCCCTAAATGCCTAAAGTAATACCTTACAATTATATAGAATATAATAACTTTTATAGTAAAATAGGGAAATCCACTATTATAATAAATCCTAAAATATAATTAAAAATAAATTAAATTTAAGGATATTAATAAATAGTATATATTAGAGGAGCTATATAAATAGCTTATATATAAGATCTATAAATACCCACTTTATAGATACTAAGGAATTAATAAAACCCTTAAATAAGTTAAGATAATATTTACTTTTCTTAAAGTTAAGCAAATAGTTAGGAGGATTCTTAAATAATGCCTTATTTGCAAAAAAACTAAGGCATAATACTATAAACTATATAGATATCTGTAACCCTAATTGGTCTTAGAACGACTATAAGACTTAATTACTATAGACTTTATTATAAAACTACCCTTATTATTAGACCCTATAATAAATATAGCCTATAATAGCATTCTAGTTATTATTAATAGACTTATTAAATTTTCCTATTTTATTCTATATTAAGAAGTAATTAATGCAAAAGAATTTTTTTATATTTTCCTGCGGAATATTATTAGTATATATAGACTGCTATCTAAGATCGTCTTAAATAGAGGACTACCCTTTTTCTTAAAATTCTAATAATGCTTTATAGTAAGGATTAAATTAAACTATAAATTAAGTACTATATAAAAACCTTAGGTTAATAGATAAATAGAGTAAATAAATTAGGTTATTAAAACCTACTTTTATTATTATATTAACTATCTTTAGGATAATTAGGTTAAGAAACTACTTATTATATAACTAGCCTATAATACTGCAACTAATAAAAGCATAAAAATTATACCTAGCTATATAAATTTTAGATTTACCCCTAATGCCTATAGAGATTTATAGAATAGACTTATTGCACTAGTAGCTATATTTATATTAAATTAGCTTAAGAATTTGCATAAAGAGCTATATATTAAATTTTCTTTTATATAGAATTAGTATAAATAATATTATAATTAGAAGAGGTTAAAGGGACTAACCTTCTTAAAGGGAGATATAGTACTCCTTATAATAAAGAATATTAGTATGAAGCGATTTAATAAAAAGCTTGATTTTAAATATATTAGCCCCTATAAAATCCTTAAAAAAATCTTAGAAAATAACTATAAATTAGACCTACCCCTAAAGGTTAGGATCTATTTAATCTTTTATATTTCCTTATTTAAATTAATAAAAAACATTATTATAGCTAAAATTAGTAAAGATTAGGATATAAAAGTGGAAGCCCTTAAGGAATATAAAGTAGAAGAGATCCTTAATATAAGAAAAGAAGATAGCTCTATTAAATACCTAATTAAGTAGAAAGGCTATAGAAATAATAAAAGTATATAAGAACTATTAGAATACCTTACCTATATATAGCGCTTTCTAAAGAACTTCTATTAGCAGTAATAGGATTAAAGATAGAAATATTAAAACCCTCTAAGGAATTCTAATTAATAATACCTATAGTGCCTAGGGACTGTATAGCCCTAATAGACTATTGCTCGTCCAGTAGAGCCCCCTTTTAGGAATAAACGCTATCCTCCTTATCTAATTTAATTATTCCCTAAATAAATAAATTATTATTATAAGATTTTAATAATTTGCATTATTTATGTAAATAGTTTAATTTAGATAAAACCTCTTGCAACTCCGCCTTAGTTCTTTTAATATTAGATTCTACCTTTTTCTATTAAGTAATATTTTATAAAACTATAAAATTAAAAAGGAAAGGGATAAAAATAAAAGGAAAAGAGCTTATAAAAAATAGTAATATTATTATTATTATAAGAATAACTATATTTAATGCATACCTAATAGCAAGATAACTTTTCAGCTATCTAGTATATTTATTTATTCTTAAAATAATATAAATAAGGCATAATATTAATACCCTTAGAATTAATATGCGCAATAAGATTAAAATGCTTAGATTTAGATTTAGAAATATAACCTAATATAATAATTAGTAAAATATAATGCAAAATAATTAAAGGAATAAATTTAACTAATTATAAAGGAATTAAGTAAGACTAATTTTAAGGCCTTAAGGATAAGACTAATAAAGGGGAGATATTATATCATGGCCCGTATTAGGACTAATATATATTATATGCCCCTACTTATATTATGCACTAATTATAATAGGTTTACCTTAATTTACCTTATAAACTTAAGTAAATTAGGGAAAGGGTTTACTCTAGATTACTTAATAACCCCTAATAAACCTTAATATTATAGATACTATTTAAGATATTTATTACTAGTAGATAGGAAGAAGCCCCTAAGCTACCTTAGCTTTTAATATAACTATTTTACCTTAATTACTTTTAATACCCTTAAGTAATTAATATATTAAGCAATATAATATTTGTTTACTCTCTTATTGCTTAACTGCCTCTAATGCCCTAACCTCTCCGCTAATAAAACCCAGAACGACCCTTTCTAGGTTTCCACATTAGGAATTAAACCGGACTGTTACATCCTGCAGCTAAAGATAGATATTATAAAGATCCTATTTAGGGAGAAGCTTAAGAAGGGCACCCTTACCTTCCAGAAGGTCGCCAACTCCCTGCGCTTTAAGATTAAGACTACTAAAGGTCTTAAGCCGCAAGGAAGAGTAAAATGCACTAATGCCTTCCTAGCGGGCAAGGAGGAACCAAATTATATTAAGGAAGACCCTAATATAATATCATAACCTCCTAAGAAGAAGAGGAAGAATAATAGGAAAAAGAAGGCAGCTGCATAGGAAGAAGGCCCCTCTAATCCAGCTCCTGCCGCGGCAGCTCCCCCTACAGCCCGGTCGGGGTCAGCCTCATCAGGGAGGGCCTGCCCGGTCTATAAGGCAATAACACACCGCTTCACAGGCTGCTGGTATGCTTTCCCCAGCAGGGCTCCTGCCAGCTTTACTAAGAATCTAGAATATCGCGCCTTAGCTAATAAGAACCTCAAGGATAAGTGCCTTACTAGTAAGGTAATTAAATAGACTAAATAGCTTAAAGCTAGGGAATGACTACCTTAAAGAGTTAAAAATGCCTGCATTGCATTAATAGCAATAAGAGCAGTATTTTTAGGCTCTTTATATCCCCTAAAGAAATTAGTAATTCTTAACTCTAAAGTAATTATTTATATTTTTAATAATAGGAAATATTTTAAAGATTTCACTAAAGCCTCTAAAAATAACTATATCTTCACTAAAAGCTAAAGGCTTCTAGTTCTAGGCTATAATACTATTCAATTAAAGTTAAATTGCCTATTAAGCTTAACCTCTAAATACCTCACTTTATGCAATATGGCCTATTACTATAACTTTACCTATAATATTATCTCCCTATAGTGCCTTTATTAGTTAGGAATATAATAGAATATAAGCCCAGGAAGCTACTGCCTTTACACTAAGCTTAACAGGCCTTTATACTACCTTCTAGATTAATATAATTAATTCATTCTTAAAAATATACTGCTCTAAAAGGCAGTTTTTAAGGCTTATAATTATATATTATAGGCAAAAATAAATAAAGCTACTGCAGATTATTAGCACCTTTGCTTAGGGCACCTAGGACTAGAAGCTCTCGCCCGCTTTATTAACCTAACTATTAGGGCGAAAATAAAGGGATTAAATACCGCTTAATATAATAATTGCGCTATAAGCAAGGCAATATGCAAAATCTCGCGCATTCCGCGAGTTTATAATAAGGGGCTAGGGCTATATATTATAGTAGATTTTATATATATTACTAAAAATAAGGAGGGCTTTAATAGCCTAATATTGCTTATAGACTGCTAATTAGGCTATATTTAGGGTTATTACTTTAAAGACTACTTAGTAAGCACCCTAAAATATACTTTCTCGCTATTTCTAGCCTCCCTAAATCGCCAATATAGCCTTAAGCCTTATATTTTTAAATGCAACCTTAAGATTAAAATAATAAAGCCCACTATAGGCTTAATGCTTAAGGAATTAGGGATCCTTATTAAACTATTAGCTCTAAATATCTAGATATAAAATAGTAATGCTAAGAGGTCTGGGGGGGTTATTAAGACTAAGGCTTAAGTAATAAAAAGAGGTTCTTACCTCCCTAAAGGCCTCTAATAAGAAATCTTTAAGGCTATAATTTATCTTTATAATTAAATACCTAAATACCTTTATAATTAGAGGACCCCTTATAACTGATTTTATATATATATTGCATATTGGGCTGGCATTATCTTAATTAATAAAAAGCCGCCCTAAGGTCACCTTTACGTCTATAATTATAAGGCCTTCGCGATAACCTAGGAGGCGCAATTAAAGACGAATTGCCTATATAAGCTCGATCTAAAGGCCTTTATTAGCTACCTTATTAAATACCAGTTAACTAATATCTATAGGATCTAGAACCCGCTAGTTAATAGGGTTATTTCCTTAAGGGATATTACCTTTAATAAAGATAAGGTTTTCCCTGGATTAATTAAATACCTTAAGGATGATTTCCTTTAGATTATTAGGTTAGAGATTATAGCCCTCCTTAATAAAATCAAGGAAAACCTAGAGCTAGTGCTAAATAACTTAGAATTAAGTAATAGCACTAATGCCCTAATTAATAATAATATTTATAATGCATTTAGCCCAGCTAATAATAAACCTAACCTTAATAAAGCTAATAGGGAGTTTAAGGCCTTTTTCAGTAAGAAAGATGCCCTAGATAACCTAGAAGCTAAATATTTAATACCCTAGGAATTACTAATAGTAGGGCTATTTATATTATATATTAATAGCAATAAGGGCATAATACCCACACTACTATTAGGGGTAGAAGACTCTAATAGTTAGAAGAGAGAGAATCTAGGGTTTTAGTAGGTAGCTTTCCTAGCTGGATGATTAAGCGCTCCCTTAGGCCTATATTAAGGCTAGGTAATTAATCGGTCTAAGCTGCAGTGCCTATTAAAATAATTATTATACTAACCTACCCCTAAGGAATATATATATTGCAAAGACCTCCTATTACCTCCTAAATATAATAAGGAGAAGTATTCTTACCCCTTTAAACCCCTATTTAAGAAGGCTAAAGATAATTACCTATAGAATTATAAAGAGATAAATTTCTAATTTAAGGTTATAAAGGAAGAGGCATAAGGTAATTAGGTCCTTAATTATATATAGGTTTATATATATAAATATAATAAATATAGTTATTTTATTAAATATAAAGCTTGCTTAATTATATATAATAATTAATAATTAATTAGCTTAATAGAAGAGATATATGCTTTAATCTTAATTAAGAGGTCATTCTAGATACTAATAGTAATAGCTGTATATTTTAATTTAAAGCTTATGCAATTTAATATTATTAATGCCTTTATAAATGCCCCTTTAGACTAGAATATCTTTATAAGGATGCCCCCTAGCAGGCGCAAATATAGTACTATTTTACTGCTTAGAAAAGCACTATATAGTCTCCGCGAGTTGCCCCTATTATAGCAGAAAGAACTTAATAGCATGCTTAAGGAGCTTAGCTTCTATATAATCCCTTATAAGCCCTATTGCATAAAGCTTAATAGGATTCTGCTTTTCTATTATATAAATAACCTAATTCTTACCTTCCAGAAGGAAAAATAAGGCATTATTAATTAAGTAATTAAGAAGATCTAGTTATAATATATCCTAACTAGAGGCAATAACCTTTAGTAATTCCTAGGGGTTAAGGTAATCTAAGATCGTAAGAAATAACTTATTTAGCTCTCTTAATCTTAATATAGCTTAAAAATCGCTAATCTAATTATTTATCTAGATATTAGGACTTTATTACTAACCTTAATAATAAAGATAGAGCTTTTGCCCTATAATGGGCAGGCTAAGACCTATAAAATTAAGAGCTTCTAGCAAAAAATCAGCTTAATCTTTTATATTATTATAATTATAAGACCTAATATTGCTTTTATAATCTCCTAATTTGCCCGGTTTAATTAAAACCCTGGGCCTAAGTATTATAAAGCTGCAGACTATATATTGCTATACCTTAAGAAAATATACGCCCTTGCCCTCTAGCTTAATAGTAATAATAACCTCTTAATAGCTAGTAATGCCTCCTTTACTAATAATTCCCTTAATTAAAAGAGCTTTTAGGCTTATATAATGCAATTATTTGGAGGAGCTATTAGCTAGCAAGCAAATAAGCAGGCTATAGTAACAACTTTAATTATAGAATCTAAGCTATTAGCACTATTATAAGCATTAAAAGAGGCTATATTTATTAGTTATTTACTTATTAAACTTAGGATTAATATTCCTAATTGCAGAAAGGTAATTATTTAATATAATAATTAGCAAATAATTAAGCTTATAAATAAGGAGATTAGCCTCCTAAATATATAGCTTTATTATATTAATATTTATAACTACTAATTGCATTAAGAAGCTAAGAAAGGAGCGATTAAGGTTATCTATACGCTAATAGGCAAAATGCTTGCTAATAGGCTCACTAAGGTGCTGCCTGCAGCCACCTTCGCCAAATTCATCGAGCAGCTTGGCCTTATTAATATTATATATGCATTAAAAGGAAGGAAGGACCTTAATAACCTTATAGAGGCCTTAGAAAGCCTTATAACTCGACTTAAACATTAAAAACACCCCTCAACACTAAAGAAATCACAAAGAATCGCTTTACTTGAAGCTATGAGGGCTTTAATTGGGGGGGTATGTCGGACCGACCGGGAGGTCGGGCCCGGCCGTCACGTATTTCTGAATACGTATGAAGGAATCCCCGCACTTTAGAACAGAGATGCAACGAAGATGACACACACACACACACACACATCAATGAGATCGCGCTCTTGACCTCATACACTTGATCAATTGAACAGCCTCATAACGGCTCATTTGACGACTCTCAATTCTGCCTATTTTGACCCCCTAACTCGGAACGCGATAACTATCCTGCGGTATCCGACATATCCGATCCGATGTACCTTTCATTGTACTATACAAGCCAGTCCCCGAAGCCTCACCTCCAACTCCTGATTAGGTACCTCGAGGCGCACGACCAGCAACAAAGCCCCGAGCCCTTCCTCGACTCCTGACTCTACCTCGACGTGTCCCATTTCTTATTACTATGCTAATATCTTCGAGCTCTATTCAACGATTCCTCCTGTCGTTGCGGAGTTGTCGAGGTGATTCCCCACTGACGTGTAGCAGATGCAAGGCGTCAACGCCTCCAGTCTTTTCTAGAATCTGCCTCATTCGATCCTGTGCGGCCTTCTCTCCTCTGTTTTCTTTAGGGACCTAGGAGTCTGATTTCTCCTTTCCCGGCTTCGTGAAGAGGTCAAGCCTACATTGCGCCTCTGTTATGTGGAGCGGTGAAGACCGTTGTGAACTTGCGACCCTGATTACTGTAATGATTGGCGGCATGGGGTAAAGGGGTGTTCTCTTCGCTGTCTTGAACGTCAGTTACATCGGATTGCCGACTAGGAGGGGCTCGGTGGTGTTAACAATTCGCTGAACGTGATGCGCGACGAGCGTATCTCCATGAATGGGGTTTTTTGTAGCCCAGCGCAGAAGTAAGCATCCCGAAATGTCGGGTTTCGATACGTACCGTCGTCGCTATTGTTATTATTGAATCCTTCAACGCCGGGCCGTCCCTCTCTATAGGACAAAGGGTGCCCAGCTTGCTATTACCTGCCGTCAGCAGGAAGGACACCGGAGCGAACTGGGAAACACTGGCAACGACAACGCGATGTGGTCATCTCGCCGACCCTTTGGCGGACAGGGTCAGTTTCAGGTTCGGAGAGAGCAGGAGAGCGGTGGAAGCAGCGAGCTCTGCGTACTCACAACCCTGGTCAAAAATCCCCCAGATGAGGAGTTGTCCTTTGAGGAACTCAAGTTTGAAGATTACACCCGTCGCCTCAAACTGGAGAACAAGCCGACTACCTACTCAAAGACAATGCGGCTATTATAATGCCATCCAAGTCTTGAAGTTGGTACACGGCGGTGGTGGGGGTTGCTGCTTCGCTAACGGCATCGTAGACTACAGCGGCGGAGGAGAATCTGATTGGAATTTTCGTGGAAATTCGATTATAGAAAAAGGGACTCTTGGGTTCTGAAGAAGGCACTTGTGAAGGTATCGACACCCTCAACGATATGAAAGGACTAGGTAAATAGAGGGCAAAGCTTCCATACGTCTTGGAGACAGGCTCACAGCAGATATCCCCGTCCCGAAGCGAATACTGCGTCAAATTGCAACTAGAGATTGAATTATACGGTTTCACTCGTTCCAACTACGCGTCCAAATTGGAAAACGGCACTACGGCCTCTTCGTCGCCTGCTAGGGGCGTAGAGATGTGCGACTGGACGTCGGGGGTTCAATCATAGGCGGGGGACTCGAGGGGACTCAGGAGACTTGGGACCCGTTGGGAAGCGTTCTCTTCTTTATTTCTTTCCTCTCTTTCCTTCATATCATTAAACCTAAAAAGGGACTACTTTTAAGGGAGTTAACTCAGCATTAAACTGTCGCCAGTTCTGGCCACAACTCGTCGCCACGAACTCATCAATTGCCCACTCGAAGTCGGGCCCTGCCTCCAAACTTCCTGAACAACTTGAATCCCCGTCCTAACAGCCTCGATGCCGTAAGCGCAAGCATTCGCATACCACTCTCTGAACCGCTCCTGATGTTGCGGCTCGAAGGCTTCTGTAGCGCCGATAAAGGCCGGCCAGTAGAGCGGTGCCGCCAGAATCTTGGTTTCCGTTTTGATGTGCTCGATGGCTTCGATGCTGTCGAGAATCGTTTCCACGTAGTGTCTCAGATACCGATGACCGAGCAGGCGAACGCTCTGGGAGAAGTAGATGATGAGGGCGTTATGAAACGCCTTCGTTTGGTGGTAGATAATTTTGGCACTGATCCCCGTGTTGGTCTCGCGGCATCTCTTGAGACGCTGATCCAGAGGCCAGTCCATGATATCCTTTTCGAGTTCATCACACAGCTTGTCCAGGGGCTCCGAGACATGAAACGTCTTTGTTGTCTCGCGCTCATGCTCGACCTGATCGATCAGTTCGATGGCATCCTTGAGCATGATGAGAAGACTTTGCGGGATGCCGTATATGCATTCATACGCAGCCATTTCAGCCGCCGGATCCTGAACCGCTCGTGAAACTGACTCCATGGGAGTCATTGATGAGGGCGAGTCGTCCTCGAGGAATAAGTGCTTACGAACCGAGGGAGGTTGAGGCATAGTACTCTTCTGGGCGCCGAAGAAGGAGGAAAATCGAGGCCCAGCGCCCTCCGGTCGCTTGATTGACGTGCTTTCATGAATCACTCGAAGATATAAGTAGATGCGATGCAGCGTGTGAGCCTTCCTCGAGAAGTGAGACTTGCGAGCCGTCATGTGACGGATGAGCTGCTCGGCACCGTCCAGGTGAAGACTACAAGTATTTGTCTCGCCGCACATCACCTTGGCAAAGATTAGTGTTTACTGGGAGAAGAGACAGTCATAGGGCGAGGTACATACGTTAATCGTGATCATGGACAACATCGTAGCGAGAAATTCTTTATACTTGGGCCTTTCCTTGGAATAAAGGTCGAGCTCCATGCCCTGCTTCAGGAGCAGAATGGCATCGTATCGATGTCTCGAGGCAATAATGGACCACTTCTTGCCGTCTTCTTCGTTTTTTTGAGCATGGAGATCATTGGATAGGTAGAATGCACTGATAGAAAGCAGCGCGTTCTTCAGAGCATTTCGGATCCTGCTTGGCTCACCCCCAAAGCTCAGCTCACCCGCACCCTGGAGAACCCGGGGGAGGTGGATCGTCTTCCACGGGCTCTTTCTGTTGTCTATTACACAAAACAAATTGACCACCTTGTTCATGTAGTGACACATCAAAAAGCGCTCTTGTTGGGAGACAAAATTGGGTGAAAGGGAGCGAAAATGAGACGGTATCAACTGCCATGAATCTTCCGGTGTTGAGGCCTTCAGCAGGGTGGCATCATCCGGTGCACACGCATCTTGGCGGAGGGCAGGATCGATGGCAATGTCGCTCTCGCCAGCACCTTGCTGATCAGGAAGTTCGAGCGAATGCAATTGCAATTGGCTGGATTGCAAATTGCACAAGTCCCATGCGGCAGCTGTCTCCGAGTATGACGGGGAGTCAAAGGTCTCATTGAGTGGTTCTAGAAAGCCGGTGGGGATTGAGTCGGCAGTGAGGTCGAGATGGACTTGGTCGACGTCTGCCGGTTTGGTACGCTGCGGGTGATCAGCAGCATCGGGCTGTTGCAGGCCAAAGACGCCAAAATTATGTATGTTGGCACAGACATGTTCCCCATTCGATGAGGCAGAGCCGGGTTCAAGGGAGTCGATGACGCGGAGGATGCCATCGACCTGACCCCAGCTCAAGATGGACTTGGGGGGTTCTGCTCCCGGAATTAGCTTATTCATCAAGACTGGATAAACGCAGTGGGCCTTACCGGCGGGTATGTGACGGCGCAGAGCGTGTTGGGGCGGAGAGGGAATCTCGGAGCGAGGAACGGCCTTGCCCAGAGTCTCGGGGGCAAGCCATTGGAGTCGCGAGCCGTATCCTTCGCAGTCGATACACTTGTCGCGACACTGTCGACAGTGAGGCCTGCCCTCGTCACACTTGATCTTCCTTGCTCGACACGTCCAACAGCCAGTAAAGGTCTTTGTGCGCTTACGGCTGGGTCTGGTAACGGTTGTGGAGGCTGAAGCTGGAGAATGAGACGGTGACTTTGGGGTCGGCATTATGGGGCCATGTCTCTCAGCGGGAATGTGCTGAGTAGGTTATTGCGACGTGCATGAGAAAACCCGGTTGCAGCAGACGCAGAGGAGTTGGGTCGTGGCGGGAGACGGGGTTGGATTGGGTGAGGCTGGAATCTGGTTGAAATAAACTGGCGAAAGGGAAATTCAGAGCGGGAGGGATGGAGAAGGAGGGGAGGAAGCTGCTCCTTCCTTTCCATGCCACCAATGATCGGCTCAACCCCGCAATATCTCTCGCCCTATCAGCCACTCAATGCGCTAAGAAACTCGTTCCTTCCCAAACGGAAGGCAACCGCGAAAACTTCACCTGCTTCACTCCAGCCGCTTCAATCCGATCATGGCCGCCACAACGGAGCTCTGGAGAACGGAAACCCATCCGATCCATGCTTGTTCCGTCAAGAATATTTTTACGGCACATGCGATCTCGCATCGTAATCGCGCGTGCCGGGTGCCTGGCTGACGCTTTAGGCAAGTATTTGAGGACTTTTAAGAGATCTTATCTCCAGGGACTTGTCCTGTAAATCTTTCGTCTTCGCATCAACCACACACAAACGAAAGCAGCATTATCTTTAGTCCAGTCCGCTCTTCAACATGTCCACCACTACTACCACCACTCAGACTGCTGAGCTCAAGGTCGAGGCGACCACCCCTTCGCCGGCCGCCCCCGTTGAGCAGACTCAGACCAGCAAGACCGACGAGGAAAACGTCAACCTTGCAGCCCTTTCCACGGGAGGCTACAAATTCCCCGGTATCCCCAAGATCGACGACCCCTACAAGAAGCGTCAATGGCAGCTCGAACACATGGCCGGTGCCTTCAGGGTGTTTGCCCGCAAGGGATACTGTGAGGGCACCAGCGGGCACATTAGTGTGCGCGACCCTGTGGACCCCAGCACCTTTTGGATCAACCCGTAAGTTGATCTATGCTTGAGTCTACTTTGCGCATCTCGGGTGGTTTCTGACTCGTAGCTCATAGCATGGGAGTCCATTTCGGAATGCTCAAGGCCAGCGACATGGTGCACATCGACGAGCAAGGCCAGGTCATTGGCGGCAACAAGACGGCCGTCAACGCTGCCGGCTTCATGATCCATAGCGCCATTCACCGTGCCCGCCCCGACCTCAACGCGGCCTGCCACACCCACTCCAAGTACGGCAAGGCCTGGTCCACCTTTGGCCTGCCTCTCGATATCATTAGCCAGGATACCTGCAACTTCTGGGGTACGCAGGCTGTCTATAAGTCATTTGGCGGTGTCGTTCTGCTGGACGAGGAGGGCGAGAACATTGCCAAAGCCCTCGGTGACAAGGGACGTGTCATTGTCCTTCAGAACCACGGCATCCTGACGGCCGGCAGTACCGTCGACGAGGCCGCCTATCTCTACACTCTGATGGAGCGGTCCTGCGAGGTGCAGCTGCTGGTCGAGGCTACTGGTCTTCCGAAGAAGTATGTCGGCGAGAAGGAGGCCGAGTTCACCGCCAAGGTGAACGCCGACTCGGTGAGTGCACAATTCCCGATGGAGTCGAATCAATTGCTAATCGACCGTCAGGAAACCCTATATACGGAATTCCAGCCCGACTTTGAGTACGAGATTTGGAAGTCCAACGGCGAGCTTTGCAAGGGAGAATGAGTGCGTCAAAACGCGGTTCTGGTTTCATTTGTCGCCATGTTGTTTGACTGTTACATGCTCGCCCACGACGAGCTCGCATTAAAAAGCGAAGACCCGACAATCAAGTGTCTGGGGTGAGGTTAGGTAAAATTATGTAGTTAAATTGTGAGAATTTCTCTGGCATGTTTTATTCTCGAAGCGAGTGTATTGAGCGTTCTGTTAAAATCCAGGTTAACAAGCTTATTCTCGAGACTGGTCGCGACAAGCCTGATTCTCACATATTTGGTACACGAGGTTCATTTGAGAATTCAACATGGAGATAAATCTGACAGGAAAACCATCCATTATCGTGCGTATTTATGAATTCGCGGATGACACTTGATGCAATCGCCCAAGACGAAATCTCACCTATTCACTAGGGTAGCATCCATGACGCAAGTTCCAGGCTAATCCATTCCTACCCAATGGAGCCAAACTCAATGGACGCAACCGACAGAAACCCGGCACCGAAATGTCAGGGCCCTGCAGAGAAAGTGCGGGGAAGAAGTCATGATGGTCGGTGGTGGCCGTTATCAGACGTGAGAGAGGGCGAGAAAGAGCGACGCGGGTTGACCAGATCTGACAGCTCACGGACACGACATCCGCCTTTCGCACGTCGACTCCGCGATTCACGTCTCATGACCACACCCTCTTCTTCTGAACTACGACAAAAGAGATAAGCGCCCCCCCTGGCTGCTCCCCAAGAGCCGAAACGTACGGCATGTCACAGCGAAGCGCTACTCCGCCTTGACCGGTAAAACCGATAGCAGAGATAGGCGTCGGCGCCTTAGTGGGGGTCTTCTCATCGTTTTCCCCAGACTGATTCTGGTCACCTGGTGGGAGTTGGGACTGACTCTCGCGATAGACCCGGAGCCGAAACTTGTTATGAACCCCACCGGAGCTAACCAGCAGCTCTGGATTGAAAATGATGGCCCTCGTGAACTTTTTTGGTCGTGTCTGGCACCCGTCGAACTCTTCAGCTTCTCCCCGTCGTTACGAGTTCCTCACGCAAGCTCTGCCTGACCTCGTTGTACAATATTGTTTGGGTTTGTCTTACTGTTTGCCCATAGCGAGTCGCTTTACAACCGCATTGGATCGTTTGCACCAACCAATTCGCCTGCTTCCCTTCTCAATTTCCGATATCCATCATGGCAAACCGTGGTGCGAGCTATGATGATCGGGTGCACAGCATCAAGGACCTGGAACGGTTGGGATCCGAGAAATTGACCAAGACGACAAAAGGTTGGTGATGTGATATGGCATTGACCATGACTTGGTCCCAGGGGAAATGCGCCCAATGCCGGACATACTGCAAGCCATGAACACAGCTGATAGGCGTCTAGAATATTACAACGAGGGCGCCATGGATCTCATCACGCTGCGAGAGAACGAGTCGTCATACGACCGCTACAAGATCCTCCCCCGAGTCCTCCGAGACCTCTCCAGCCTCGACACCTCCACCACCATCTTCGACACCAAGGTCTCGTTCCCCTTTGGCTTCTCGCCCACGGCCATGCAGCAACTGGCCCACCACGACGGGGAAGTCGGCACCTCCAAGGCCGCCGCCGCCATGGGCGTGCCCATGGGCCTCTCGTGCTACTCGACCATTGCCCTGGAAGAGGTCATTGCCCAGGGCAAGGGGAACCCTTATGCAATGCAGCTGAGCCTGCTCAAGAACAAGGAGGCTTCGGCCCAGATGATTAAGAGGGCAGAGAGTAAGATCTCGAGGCACATGCAGACTCGCGATTGTTGCGACTAACATGCGGTTAGAGGCTGGCTTCAAGGCTCTCCTCCTTACCCTTGACGCCCCCTGGCTCGGGAGGAGATTGAACGAGTATCGCAACAAGTTTGGCGTGCCCAAGGGCATGGAGTACCCCAACCTCTACCCCGGCGTGGACGTCACCAACCTCGAGGACGGCGATGATTCAATGGCCTACGGTTAGTTCCACGCGGCCGTCTGGCCTCGAAGACGCCCGCTGACCTCGTCAGATTCGGAGATTGAGTGGGGGGAGCTCATGCAGTTCGTCCGCAAAACCACCAAGATGCAAGTATGGGGCAAGGGGAGTAAGTGGAGATGACTGTGTAGACTCACAAGATGAGGTGTGCTGATTCCATGCAGTCTACACCGTCCAGGACGCCGAGCTCGCCATCAAGCACGGCTTCGACGGCATCGTCATCTCCAACCACGGCGGCCGCCAGCTCGACTCGGTCCCGGCGACGCTGGACATTCTCCGCGAGATCGCGCCCGTAGCCAAGGGACGCATCGGCATCGCCATCGACGGCGGGATCCGCCGCGGCACCGACATCTTCAAGGCCTTGGCCCTGGGCGCCGATTTCTGCTTTGCCGGTCGGCCTGCCATCTGGGGTCTGGCGGTGAGTTGAACTCGTGCTGTCGGGCTGGTTGGTAGTGCTGACTGTGCTTGCCCTAGTATAACGGAACTGATGGTGCGCATCTGGCACTTAAGCTGCTCTACGACGAGTTCAAGACTTGCATGGCACTTGCTGGGTGGGTTGAATCCGGTGTGGCCCCGTCGTTGAAGCGCTGCTAACAGAATCAGGTGTCGAAACGTCAAGGAAATCTCAAAGGAGTACCTCTCCATCCTGCAACCCAACGGTCTCCTGTCAAAGTTGTGATTGAGCCACCATCGAGTGTACAAAGGTTCTAGGGAAGTTGACGCGCATAGCGATGGATGCCATATTCTTCAATATATTTGCCGGCGGTTGCTACTGCACGACTTTTTGAAAAGGGAGAGCTCTCGCGAAAAGCCAAACCAAGAATGGTTGTGTAGTATTCGGAACCTTGTCATTTGATGTCAGCAGATATGAAGCTCTCCTTGCTAACATAAACTTGGGTTAATGTTGTTTTGGAAGGAATACCGAGCATGAGGTGTGCGCGATAATGAGACTGGAAGAGAACGCACCTTGCCTTTCAGCAATGCCTGTGCCTTGTTGTTGTTGTTATTGTTGTTAGCACCCATAAAATGCCCAAAGAAGTTCACATTTCGCGCCGCCTTGACTTGCAAGCTTGGGAGGTAGTGTTGATTTGAAGGAAGTTGATCCTGCATCAACATCTCCCTATGAAGATATCCTATTCCGTAGAAGCTCAACAGATATAAAGCCGTTTTCGTCAAACATACATTCACCTACTTGAGAAGCCAGCCCTTCGTAATAAATTTCCAATGGACCCCGCGATGCCCCTGTCGCCCTTCTCTTCAACGTTGGAAGGCCTAGAAATAATCTCAGGGGCCATAGGAGAGACGGCCTCGATGGACCAACGCCTCTGAGCGCCAAACATTCTCTCGCGGTACTCCTCGTCACCCAAAGACACGAACCTTGTCCACGAGTAGGGCCCGGGGCCCTCGATTTTCTCGTCGTCGGTACTCTTATGGGGGGGTTGCGTCTTCAAGAAGTCGGGTTCGCCGTCGGCGAACATCTTGGCCAGTTGCAGCTGTTGAAACTCCTCGGCGCGTGCCCGCATGGAGTTTACCCTCCGAATATTATACAAGCCATCCCTGTCCACCACGGGTAAGCCCGAACCGGGCGCGTCCAAGGCGCGGATCGCTTCTTGAAACTCCAAACCGAAGGCGTTGTCGTGCGATGAGTTGGAGCTATTCGTGGGGTCGTCGGCCATCTTGTTGCCCGAGACGTCCGGGGGAATCACCGCGGCGCTCGACTCGGCGTCGCCCTCCTCTGGCTCCCAAGAGCTAGCGGCGTATGTGGGAAGCGCTTGAGCGACTATGTCCTCGGCGCGTTCGCGACTCATTGGGATTTTAGGTGATTCTGTAGGCTTCATTGTCGGCGGAACCCCATTACTCCAACTGAAGGAGTCTTCTTCTCGTGACTGGACCGGCGTGCTCTGGCGGGCAGTCACTGGTTCCCCATCCAACGCGGGAGATGCTCGTGCCTGGATCGTACTGGTTGGAGTGCTGTGGCGGGCAACCTCCTCTGTAGAGTCCCTTACCCTTCCCCGGGCTGCTTCGGTAGCATTGGGAGCACTGATCTCAGTCATGATTCGCTCTTGTTCTTCGGCAAACTCCCTCGCCATTCTGACATCTACTTGGATATCAGTCGCAGTGCTCCAGTTCCCACTTGCTTCTGCGTCGAAATCTCTGGCTAGTGGAAGAGGGTTTCGGGGCATCGGCACGACTGGTTCTTCATGGCGCTCCTCCCCCGTTGAAATATCCAGGCTTGGCGTGATTGGTTGGCTCTCGCCGGCGGGTGGTGATCTCATATAATATGGCAAGTTCCGTGCCGCGTTGGGGATGGGCGGAGGTTGCTGGTCCACGGGAAAATCTGCAAGTTTGGGAACGTCTTCTGACGACCTGACTAACTGTCAGCACCATTGATACCTCTTCACGCGTCCGTCACGCCGGATACAGAACATACCGACGGGATGCTGGCCGCGGAGTAGACGCCTCTGATGAATCCGAGGGTCTTACCCAAGGGTGTTCAGTTGCTTCCGCGGCCGTTATGCGATCGCGGGGATGGGCCGTCATGGCCTGCATGATGAAATCACGGCACCCCTCGCTTGCGCCTTGATCTAGAAGCGGCCGGACCCAAAGCTTTCTCTGATGCACGGCATATCGAACCAAGTCTGCGGTTGAGGGAAAGGCCGGCACTTGGGTCCGCAACCGGAAGATGACCTCGCCCAGGGCGAACATGTCGACGGCATTCGTGTAGGAGAAGGAAACGGTGCTCTCGGCCGCGTCGTCGTCGTCGTCGTCGAAGAGGCCAAGCATTTCGGGGGCGATGTAGCCTGGCGTGCCAATCACCGTCCGAAGTGACGTCGAGGTTCCCTCCGCGCGCTTGCAAATGCCAAAATCCCCAATCTTCACCCACCAGTCGGGCCCCTCTTCCTTGACGAGGATGTTCTGGGTTTGGAGGTTAGAACTTTGGCATCGTCGGGGACTCGGGTATCACGAACGGCTGGTTTCAAGTCCCGATGGGCAAAGCCCTCTTCGTGCATGAACTCCAGTGCTTCGGCGAGCTGCCACGCAATCTTCTGGACCTCGGCCTCTTCAAACGGTCGGGTCATGTACTGTCTGAGGTCGCCTTTGCTCATATTCTCCATGGTGATGCGGATTGTCGTCTTCGTCTCGTACCATCCAAACGACTTGACAAAGCAGTCCAAGTACTGCAAGGAAAGCTCCGTCAGTAAACAAGTCAGGAACCGCTCGCCCGGCGTGGCGCTCACCTTCTTGCGGGAGAACTTGGCGGCCGCCTCCAATTCTCGAGTGTAATCCACGGCGACGCCTTCAATCTTCTTGTGGACTTCCTTGACGGCGCGCACCTGGCCGGAGCTGTCGCCTGCGACACACGTCTCGAGCCAGACTTTGCCAAACGTCCCGCTGCCAATCTCCCGCTCCCAGCGCCATGTCTCCTCTCGTGTCTGTCTTCTCCGCCTCGTGCTGCGGCTGGAGGTAAGGTATATGTGTCGCGTGTCCCTGGCGGCGATGTCGGCCTCTAGTCTGGAGTCTCGCACGTAGTCTGATCGGTATTCCGAGTCCATCGTCGGTGGGGAGCTGGCTCGGTTTGTCGGTCGCGAAGCCCCGCGAATCGTCGGGAGTGGTGGGGGTTTCGTAGGCGCCGGTGTCGGTGCGGGCGCGAGGGGATCTGAGCCTCTGGAGTAAGATGTATGGTAGAAGGGTTTTCGGGGTATAGAGGCGCTTCAATGCCAGCCAAAGCTTGGTATAAGGGAACAAGGAAAGAATGAGGTGGTTGAAACTTGAAAGATGCAGATTGGCCGCGGCTGGCTGAAGAAACATGGCTCAGCCGCACCAGGCTACACAGGATTGGTCTTTGGATGGCCCCCAAATTCGATGCACCGCCACCTCACAGCCCGTTGCCTCTTTTACATTCGACCGTCTTTTTTTCGCAACTGCTGCTCACCTTGGCTTGGTCTTTAGTCTCTTCAATTCGTTCAATGTTATGGTTTAACACTAGAGTGACCAGACGATCAGGATCAATTCAGTACTTCGTACGTAATACTTCCAACGGATCGAGGGAATCTTGGCCTCAGCCTCCGACCCTCCGTCACATTCCGAATAGTCATGCCCTGCCGGCCCCGGATTCACAACAAGACACCGTCCATTAGCTCTCGGACAAAGAATCCAATATAAACATGAACCTCACCAAGACCATGGGTCCTGTGGACCACTGGCTTGTTTTCTTCTCGATTCTCGTCCACGGGCGCTCTATTCAAGCGCTGAGCGTCATCTCCGCTCCTCGGGGTGCAGCCGATACAACTAGATGCCGTCGCGGTTCGAGGAGCGTCGATGCAGGTCCTGGGGCCTGCCAACTCAATCCAGACGGGCGACAGCACCCGTATCGCATACAACCGCTTCAGCATGCGTGATTGCGACGATTTCGGGTTGCCCCTGGTGGATGGCGAGTCGGTCGTGGCCATGCAGAACCTTGACCTGTCGTCGGACAGCTCGCCCGAGGATGACGTGTTGAAGAAAGACCCGGACATGAAGAGGAGGGCGACTTGGTACATGGTTTAGGCGAGTGGATTTCTATAGAATTGCTCGCATTGATTGAGTAGATAGAGAACTGGGGACCTGGTCGTTTGCCTACGATGTTCAGCAAGGTGTAACTTGTACACTGTATGACTGTTGGTGGACTTCTAAAGTTGTAGCGGGGATAGTAGATGAAGGGCTGAGCCAACATGTTGAAAACTTGGCTGACACTGAGTTTGCGAATCGCAGTAGAAGCTACTTAGGTAGACAATCCAGCAACAAACAACTTGAGCGTCCTCTTCCCCTACTTTCCTCCCCGGTCTTCCTTGCATCTTTCCTCAGAAGTATTTCTACTTCTTCACGGCATAGATCTTGAAGGAGCCTTTACCCTCATTATCAGCTGTGTCTTGGGGCAAGTTGAGAGTGTTTCACTTACCAGCCCATTGGTTCAAGTCTTCTCCCTCCAGGTCCGACGCCATGCTCCCCATCGCTGAGCAACAGCCACCCGCCATAGCGTCGAGGTATACATTCAGGTCGCTGCCCGTATCCGTGATGAGGATGTCTGTAGACCAGCGCTGGTCAGCAGTGAGCCCCCTCTAGAGCACTAAACACAGTTTACCTTTGAAGCCTGCGTTACCCAGGTACTGCTCATACTCGACCACCTGGCTCGCCCCAGCCACACACCCGACGTAAAGAGCCATGCTGTTTCTGATCTTGTCAGAGAGTGGCTTCTTGGCCAGAATATCGGACATGGCCACGCGGCCTCCAGGGTTGAGGAGGCGAAACATTTCGTTGAACGCTTGCTGCTTCTCATCATGCGGGACCAGGTTGACGACACAGTTGGAGATGATACAGTCGGCGATTCCCTCCTCCAGACCTATGTCGGTGATGCGAGACTCGACGAACTCGATGTTGTCCATGGCACGGTCAGCCTTGAGCGCCAGTGCCTTGGCGAGCATGTCCTGTTCTCACACTGCGTTAGTCATGGTGCAGTGTTGAGCATCTCCATGACTCGCCTTGTTCATGTCCACCCCGATAGCTTTGCCAGTCGGGCCGACCTTGTTGGCAGACAGGAAGACATCGAGCCCGGCGCCACTTCCCAGGTCAATGACTGTCTCTCCCTATTGTGATTATCATGAGCTCTACTTGTTGTGCCACAGGAAGATGGACAACTGACCTCCCGAAGCGTAGCAATAGCCAAAGGTGTCCCACAACTCAGGCCCAAATTGGCATCCTTGGGAATCGAAGCAAGTTGCTCCTCCGAATAGCCAAAGGCTTTGGCGACGGTGTTGCTATACATGGGATTTGAGCCCTTGGCTGCGCTTCCGTACCGGTCGCTGACTTGGGTGTAGATGTCTTCGGAGTTCATGATGAGCGGTGTGGCTTTGGTTTGAGAGTAGGGACTTTCGGTGAGAATAGTGAGCAAAACTCAATATGGCGAGTTCAATTTGACGGAAAAGTCTCGCTCCTTTATAAACAACTCATAACGGCTGCTCACAGTTGTCGTCTAATACATCGTCATCGTCTCCTGTGGAAGGTGACGAAGGCGGGCGCTAATGCAGAGTTGGAAACCTTTCGGTATGTCATCGCTCAGGAGCCAGAAGAGGAAATAACTCAATATGTCACTGCACCCCAGCCAGAAAAGGGAATAATCCGATATGTCACCACGTCAGATCGCCGTCCTCACACATCAACCTCCATCACTCAAGCTCCGAGATCCCGTCAACCAGGGCACCTTTCGACCGGCCTGATCTTGCCTCTCCGTCTGTCCCCTTCTCAAGCGAGCTCGCTTATCCACCTCAGCTTTCGGCCCCTCGGAATGGCACCCGCGCGTCAAGCACCACTCATGTCAAAGTGGTCCTTGAAACCTCAGCATCACAACGCCACGCGAGTCCGCGATAACCAGCGCCGCCACCGCGCGCGTGTCAAGTCTCGCATCGAAACTCTGGAGACGGAATTGGCGCAGTCTCGACAAGAGTTGCGCGCAGCACTGGCTCGAATCGAGGAGCTGGAGGCCCTGCTTGCCGCCCGCGACTCCGGATATGCCATGAGCAGCCATTTCGACGACTCTGCATCGGAACCATCCAGCCAATCGGACCAACAGATCATTGAACAACCATTGCCAGCTGAAGAACCTGGACTCTTGGGTGGCGGCCCGGACGAACAAGGATGCTGTCACCGTCTTTCGACACCCGTCAATCAGCCCTCGGGACAGCAGCATCGTCACCAAAGCCCGGCACCGTCGCCTGTCCCCGGAATTTTAGCCCAAGATCTAACCGCACCATCTTCACTTCTTGCAGATCCAACTGCCGCCGATCCCGTCGTTCCCTCCCTCATTACGCAGTATGACCACGACGATCGACTCCCTCTCGTCGCGCCCGGCGAGTCCACCACCCCATGCCGGGTGGCATATCAGATCATTGCTCAGCAAAACATGACCAGCATGGACGTATCTGACGTGGGACAATGGCTGTGGCCGGGATTTCGGCGGGCGACAAAGCAGGGCGAGGGGTGCAGGGTTGATACTAAGGTTCTGTATGCGTTGATTGATTACATGAGCCCATTGTGAGGAGACACCTCGAGGAGATGAACAAGTTGGCCCTATTACTGTTTGTGCGGCGAAACCTCTTTGACTCGTCTTCTGCTTTTGGCAATAAAACTTGGCCGTCAGGAGTTTAAGTTCCAATTACCGTCAAATTCTCGAGAACATTGCAACTCTCAGCTTGTGTAATTCCATAGGCTGGCCACAGCGACAGAATGAGACTGGCTTATTTTAAGGATCTTTCTTCCGTGCCCTTCTGGAGAAGCAGAAATTAAGCTCAGGCCACTAAGAGATCTGTGCCATTTGCGCCTCACGCACAAGCCACAGAGCCACGACTCGCCGAGTAGCTTGCCTACCTCAACAAACAGGCTCTTGAATTGGAAAAGGAAAGGAAATGGACAGGTTAAATACTAACGGATAGAAATTTAGGGATTATCCCGGGCAAAATAAATTCCGTGTATCCATCCATACTGCCATCTCTCCCTTCTCCATTTGGGTTTATCATCCCGGTCTGTGATGTAATGAGCCCGACACTCTGCCATAATTGCATTGTTGACCCGTTCTCGGTTTGCAATGCCTCCTCTCCTCTCCTGGGGTGTGCAGCAGGCCCATCGCTTGGTCCATGGTTATGGATATTTTCGCCCCTCCGAAATATGCATTCAAGCTTGTCAATAAGGGCGGCAGCTTGTGTGTCGTTCGGGAGACTTACGATCCAAAGGTACATGGCGATTCAAGCCCAAGAACTCGCATCATGGATGGATTACCTAGTGGTATGCAGTGCGATCAGAAAGTTCATGGTGGGAGGAGGAAAACGGAAAACACAAGGAAACTCAAATCACTAACCACAGCATATAGTCGGCCCCGGTGGCATCCGTCCGGAGGTTATAAGACGTATAGTTGCTCTCGCCGTCGAGTGTCGGGCCAAGGAGGAAATCCACGAAGGTGTTATTGTCCCTAGTGCCGTGAGTGACAAGATCCTGGGTGTGAACAGGAGAGCACGACACATTCCACCGCAATATCACTCTGTCTTCAGGACTGGCATTGACTCCGAGCATATCATGAGAGTCCAAGTCGGCACTCATGTTGTAGGCGCCGTTGCGCCCCAGTAAACACCTCTCGGCAGCTGCAATTGGGCATGGTGCCGACGTGGTGACGTTGTAGGGAAGAGTTGTCCGTGGGAAGATGAATCAAGCTGCCGAGGAGCTCGAGGCATTGGCATAGAAGGTGTTGACATAGGTACGCGCCTTTCGAGTTTCGCTGAGCGCGTGTCTCCTGACGGCACCAGTCTGCTGGGCGGAGCTGTTGTACACCCAGAAACCGCAGCTATTTGGCTGAGCCTCGCAATGACGGGCCCGTAGGACTTGTTTGCCACGGCCGAGACAAGGATGGCAGCGACGACGCCGCAGCCCCGTACGAGAGATGCTGGCAAGGCAAGGGAGCACGTGCGGAGCAGGAGCCCCGGTTGGCTCTTCTTTGACCATGCCTGGTGGATCTTGGCCGCCTCCCACAGCGCGCCGAGGGGCCCATGAGTGTTGCGAAGGATGGCATAGTGTTGAAGATCGACCACCGAGGTAGATCCAGATTTTGCCTTCCAAGCATGGAGAATGAAGGCAGATATGCCCCAGAGACTGGCGGCAGCTAATGCGACGAGAAGAGTCAGGCCTGAGAGAAGGACGTTCCCCGACTCGACTCTCAAGGTCAATGTAGGTGCCTGCACGAGACCGCGACTGATGCCACCATAACCTGCAAGCGACTGTAACCATGGCCAAGCTCGGTCGGAGCGATTCGAGAGCCCAATGAATCGCCTAAAGTTGGGGCAGAGAGAAATTGTATCGTGCGAACACAAACGAGGCTGAATCCAAGGGTTTGGTGAACTTGGTTCCGATGATGAGCGGGTTGGGTTGACGAGCGATACGTGCGGTGCAGGCAGAAACGGCCAAGTCCCGCGGGGACTTTCATGTACAAGGTCATGTCGAAATTGAGAAACACTTCAGATTAACTACAAGCGGTGGCCAATCCTCCTATCAATCTCCGACCACAACGATGATGGGTTTGTCTCCAATGAGGCTCTAGTTCGATCCCTCCTGAACCCTCGCCTCAATATCCTCAGCTAGCTTCCGCTCCCTCTCCTTCAAGTCCTCAGTCATGTTCTCCCCAAAGTCCTCCATCTCAGAGATCCTGCGCATAATAACCTCCCCATCCTTGAAAGGGATCTTCTTGGCCCAGCTCAAAGCTTCTTCGGCATCCTTGGTCTTGAGAATCCACCATCCACCAACGTGCGTCTCACGTTCGACGTCAAAGGGCCCCTTGATGACCTCAGCGGGAGAGGTAGCGGAATAGTTGATGCGATAGCCATCAGCGGCCGTGGGGCGAAGGCCTTCTCCACCGATCATGACGCCGGCGGCGTTCAGTTGCTCATTGAAGGCGGCTATCTTCTCAAAGGCCTCGGGGACGATAGCGTTCGATTCAGACTGGGGGGAGGCTTTGATGAAGAGTATGTAGCGAGGCATGGTGATTTGTGAGAGTTGAATATTGATCAGAAAGATGGAAATGAGGATTGAGACGTGTAATGTTTGCTTGTTCGCGCTGCAGGTGATTGCTTGCGAGTTTGTGTTTGCTGGTTTGTCCAGTATGACGAGATAATTAATTGGCCACATATTTATACTCCACTTTTCGCGAAGACTTGAGTCCATGGCTGGACCGATCGTGAAAATCGACAAACTCATATCACGACTTCCTTCTCCTTTTTCGCTGTGCCACCTGAATTGTTGCCTAACTAGTCTGTATCCAAGGAAGCTAATGATTGCGGTGGGCTTCACTCGCGAAGAAGCTGAGTGGTGCCCTCTCAGGGGTGCCCCATCCCGCCAGACCATTCCGGAGCGCCTCACCAGGTCGATGAGCTGCGTGAACGTTTACTCGTAGTACCGGGCCACAACCTTGGGTTTTTACTAATCTATGAGGTCAATATTCACGCAGACCGCTCTCAGTATCAGCCAGGATAGGAAATGTCTAAGTTGCTGCAAATTAGAAGCGTGCATGTAGTCGGGGTGCTCCATCCCGCCAGACTATTCCGAGCGCCTCACCGCATTGATGAGCCGCGTGAATGTTTACTTGTAGTACCGGGCCACAACCTTGGGTTTTTACTAATCTATAAGGTCAATATTCACGCAGACCGCTCTCAGCATTAGCCAGGATAGGAAATGTCCGAGTAGCTGCAAATTTGAAGCGTGCACGTGGTCGGGGTGCCGGCGTCGTGAATAATAACGCAGATCAAGTCAACTTCTAATTATGGTCTGCTGCCAATATCATAGTCTACTACATCACATCGGTCGACGTCTATTCTAATGTCGCCCTTCAGTCTCGCTCTTCGGCTGCTCCCTCTCGTCATAGATAAAGGTATCTTTAAATACTGGCCCCAGGTAATGCTTCGCCGCATAGACTAGCCACTAAACAGCCGTAATGAAAATGACGCCGGCAAGAATGACACAATTATAATTCATCGTCATCGCGTCAAAGAGTAACGCAAGAGCTAGGAACATATAAGCCTATGCAGCCGCAAGATTATCCCTCTCAATATGCACTTACGAAAGCAAAAGAAAACGTCAAAGAGCACAATGAATAGCACCGCCAGTCCATTAATGGCCTAGCTAAGGTTTTTCAGATAAAATAGACCTGGAGCGAAGCGCCTGCGCCCTATTCCCAAGTTGCAAGTAAAAGGGATGGCATATAAAACAGTGCTAATAATGATGAAAGATCCCGTGATTGCTGAATCCAACCAAGCTTCCGATAGGAATGGCACCGATACCGCTTGCAACCACCGCCACAAATAGAGTTGCCTCGACTAGGCAGCTCAGAGTCTCGTTAACTCTACTCCTAGAATATCCATCCCCTCGTCCACCAACGATCGCTGGTCACCTTCTCCAATAGCAGAAGTGCTTTAGTTGCCTCTTGAAGAGTTGTCTTCTCGGAGAGCTGGAAGCGGGGTTTCCGTTGACCGGTCGAGACGAGATCACAGCTGAGAATCCTGACTAAGAGTTTCAGGGCGCTCGGGGGTTCGATAGGAGTTGCTAATAAAGCGACAGGGTGATCGCTGTACTTATAGATAAGATCCATGGCGTTCAGGGCCTCCTGCTTTTAATTGCATCCTAGGTAGTGGAGGATATTTCTGTCGAATAGCTTAGTGTGCCTCTTAATGTGACCTGTATTTATATGTTCTATTGTGTTGTGTGTGTGGCTGACCCCGAAATCTGCTCCTGCCCTAAAAGGCCCCCTTTTTCCTCGCTTCTTATGGCCTAGTAACTATTTGCTGCCTATTATAAAATTAGGCTGCAGGCCTATTAATTATATAACCTATTATGCATAAGGCTATATATATAATTTAATTTAATATGCCTTTTTAGCTTAATAGCTTTATTACTTAATTAATTTATATTATGGCTATTATTTCTTTTTATTTTAATTTCTTTTTTTTAATTTATATTAATTTTATTAAGAGATAAATAAGCCTTAATTATTATATAAAATATTTAAAAGGCTTTTTAATTAAGCTTTTTATAAAATTATTAATAAATAATTTAATTAATAATATATAAATAATCTTAATTTATTTTTTAATAACTTTTTATTATAATTAATAATTATATATATTTATATATTTTAATTTTATTTATAATTATATAAACTTTTTTTTTATTAATTATATTATTTATATATTATTATATTAAATTATTATTTATAAAGGCTTAATAATTTATTAATAAATAATTAATAATAATAAATTAATTTATAAAGTAATTATAAGCTAATTTATAAAAAGAGCTTTTTTTATTATTTATAAAAAAATTAATAATTTTATTTTTATTATTAAGATTATTATTATATTTTATTTTATTATTTATTAAGAAATAATCCCTTTAAATAAGCTTATTATAAAGACTTATAAGTTAAGCTATAATAATTTAATAAATTATTAATAAAATTAATATTTAAAATTACTTAAAGGCTATTATTAAAACTATTTAATATTATATTATTGCTTAAAGAATAGCTTTAAGTCTTAAGTAAATATTATAGGGTTTAATTAGCTATTTAATAATATTATAATTTAGGATTTTAATTAAATTTAATTAATTAATTTATAATAAAAATAATATTAAATTAAATTATAATTATTATATATAGTAAAATATTAATTTTCTATTAATATAAATTAATACTTTTTATAATAATAATATCTTTATAAAATAATAGCTTTTTTAAACTATTAGGGTCTTTGCTTATAAAAAAGGTAATATAAATTTAATAAATAATTAATAAACTTTATTAATATATATAAATTATAAAAGCTATAAATATTAAACTATTTAATTATAAATAATTTTATTTTTTAAGAATTATTAAAAAGGGGTATTTCTTTTTAAATAATATATATTTTAGAATTATTTAATTAACCTTAATATTTTAAATTTTAAGGATTTGAAAAAATAAAAAATATAATTATTTATATAAAAGAAAAAAATAATATTTTCCTTTTATTAATAGTAATTTTTATTAAATATTTAATAAAAGCTTATTATTATAAAGTTAATCTTAAAGTAATATTATTAAAATAAAGGAGATTTATATAATTTATATAATACCTTTTAGAGCTTTAAGGTTTCTTATATTATATATAGCCTAAAGGCATTCTTTTTTAAAAATATGCTTATTAAGGTCTATATATATAAATATATTTATTATATTATATTATAATATTTTATAATTAAAATAATTAGCTATTAATATAAGAGTTCTAAATAATATATATATAAGAATTATAAAATAAATATTTTAGGTATTTTTTATTTATTAATTATTATATATAATAAAATATATTTTAAGCTTTATGAAATATTTATATTTATTAAGTTTATAAATATATATTTAATAATAATTAAATATTTAATAATTCTTTATTATACTATATATAATTTTTACCTATAATTTTAGAAGCTTATAGCTTTAAAAATAAGCCTTTTTAATTTTAATTAAAATAATTCTATAAAGGTATTTATTAACCTTTATATAAGAGTAAAAAAGCTATTTTAATAAATACTAATATATTAATAATATAAAAAGCTTTAAATGCTCCTTTTATATATAATAGCTCTTTATTTTATTATATATATTTAAATAAAAAAATAATTTAAGCTTCTTTTTAATAATTAATAAATAAGGCTAATTAAGCTCTTAATAATTAAATAATAAATATTTTAATATTTTAATACTTATTATTTATTAATTAGAAATACTATTTTAAATAAAATTTTAAATGTTATTTTTATTAATTATTTATTATTCTTTTAGGCTTAAATTATTAATTAAAAAATTAAGAAATATAATTAATAATATTTAAAATAAAATTAATAAAATTTTAAATTTTATTTAAATATAATAATTATTATTAAATTAAAAAAAGATTAGGTAATTAATATTATTTTAATTTTTAAGATTAACTAGTTTATTAATAATTTTATTATCTTTCTTATTAAATAATTAGGAGGATTATTAAGGGATCTCTTCTTAAGTTATAAGTAATTATTAAATATACTATTATATAGCATTTAAATCTTCTTTTAGTAAATTATCTTAAAAGCTCTTTAAATGCCTATTAAAATATTATTATTTATTAAAAATAATATCTTAAATAGTAAAGACCTCCTTTTTTAATAGATTTTATATATTAAAGGAATTACTAAAAATATAATTAATTAAAAAACTAGTTTAAGCTTTTAGGGCTAATTTTTAAAGGTAATTCCTTTATAATTAGGTATTTATAATAAAAATAAAGGTTTTATATTTATATAATTATAAATATAATACATTAGGCTTTATTAAGCTATTAGGGTAAAAATATAAATAAAGAAGCTTATAAAGGGACTTTTAGCCTTATTAAATAATTCATAAATAATTATAAACATATATTATTATTTTAATTATCTTAAGCTATAAGAATTTAGAGAATTTAATTATTATTTATATAATATAGCTCTTTTATATAATATTTATTATAACTTACTTTATATTATTATTTTAAGCTTATATATTAAGCATTAAGGGCTTATAATATATCCTTAAGTTTATAATTACTTTTATAATTTATAAATATATAATTATAATCTTACTATTATATTTAAAGACCTTTATATCAATTTTATATTAAATATTAACTATATTAATAAACTAATACTTATTAATTATATAATAAATATTAAATAATTAAAAGTATAATAATTCTAAATATAATTTATAATTTTATTAATTATAATTTAAATTAAAAATATAATTATTCTATTTAATTTCTATTAAATAGAAATTAAGGGTAATTTATTTACTTAATTTAACTATAATATTTAATTTTTATTGCATTTTAATAGATTATTTAATAAATTTTTATTATATTATAAGCTTTATAATTTATTATTATAATATATTATAGGCCTTTTAAATTATTTATTTTTAACTTTATGCCCCTTAAGGCTATTATTAAGTACTTTAAAATATTAAGGCTAAAATAGCTAAATATTTAATATTAAATAATAAAATCTTTTTATAAGGGTTAATAATAAGTTTATAATATATAATAATACTTTTAATAAATAAATAATAATTTATTAATTATAAATATAATTATTAAAGTTATTTTTAATAATTAGACTATAATCTTTTTAAATTTAAGAACTTATTAATTATAAATCTTTTAGACCTTTTTAAAATAGTTATTATTAGTGCACTTTAAGTAATTATTTTCTAGCTTTAAATCTTACTAAAAGTCTTATTTCTTTAGCTATATAAAGAAAATAAGGTTTATAATAAGAGCTATATGTAAAATAATATTATATAATTTTATTCTCTTTAGTAATCTATTAGCTAAAATAAGAGTAATCTTGGCCTTATTATAGCTATTAATTAGGATTAGATTAATACTTATTTAAATAAAATTATTTATTAAGATAATATAAAGATTCTATATTTAATATATATCCCTAAAAATATATATTAAGGCTTTAGAATTTAATAATATAAAACTTTTAAATAAATAGTGCTTAGTAAGTAATTAGCTATTTATTATTATAAATATTAAGCTATAATATTTACTTTAATAAGCTAATTAATAAAAGCTTTTTATTTTTATTTTTTTAATTTAATTAATAATATTATTTATATTATTTTTAAATCTTTATTATATTTAATTTATAATATAATCCTATAAGGGAAATTAATTAAGCCTCCCTTTAAAAAAGTATAACAATATTTTATAAGAAAATAATTAAATTATAAATAAATAAGATTTTTAGCTTTTAGGTATATTTTAATATTAAAATTAAATTATCTCTTACTATTATTATAATGCAATTAGCTCTTATTTCTTTATTATTTAGGGATATTATTATAAAAGGCCCTTAAATTAAATTATATTTATTTTAAAAGGTTTAGGTATTTAGTAAGGGATTGCTAAATAGCCGTTAAAATTATATTAGCTTTAAGGATAGCCTTAATTATATTATAAATATTTACTTAAGACTTTAATAATATATATTATAAAGCTATAAGTAGATTAATAAATTATTAAGCTATTAATTTAGCCTTTTATAAATTAATTACTTAAGCTTTATAAAGAGTATTTTCTTAATAGAAAAGCTATTTACTTATAGCCTTATAATTTATAAATTAATAGATCCCTAGGGCTATAATAATTTTATAAAGTATTTAATAAATAAGTTATATACATTTAGCTTTAATTATATAGAATTATTTATAGAGGGAGGTAATTTATTTAAGTAAGAACTTTTTTAGGGGGCAATAATAATACTTAAGGGTATTAAAAATAAACTTTATAATTTAATTTTATATAATTATTATTTTCTTCTTTAGAGCTTTATTTCTTTTATTATTCTATTTAAAGTTAATTTATAGTATATTATATAGTATAAGGCCCTTAATAATAAGCTCCTTAATTTATAAGGCTAAGATTAATATACTTTTATTAGGTTCTTAATATAAATTAAATTTAGCTTCCTTTAGGGCTAATATATTATTAATAAGCGCTTAATAAGTTCCTTATTTTTAAAAGTCTATAATTCTTAAGGGAATAAAATTAGTTATAATAAAGATAAGTTTATTTTTAGCTTTAGGGTTAATATATGCCTAAAGGGTTTAATTTTTAGTCTTTATTTATAAGGCAAAAAATTAAGAAATTTAGTCTTTATTAGTATTAAGCTTAATAATTAAGGAGGTAATTATTATAATAATTAATTAGTAAATATTAAGTAATTTATATTTAATAAAGTAATTAATTAGTAAATATATTATATAAATCTAATTATTAATTATTAAATAGTTTAATATGCCTCTTAATATAATTTATATTTATATATTTTATTATGTTATATATATCTAGCCCTAAAATTTACTCTTACCCTAAAAGGCCCCCTTTTTCCTCCCTTCTTATAGCTTAGTAACTATTTACTACTTACTATATAACTAAACTATAAGCCTATTAATTATATAACCTTCTATGCATAAGGCTATATATATAACTTAATTTAATAATTTCGCTCTCTTTACTATATTAAAGCCTCCTCTAAAATCTTAGCCCCTTATAAAAGACTAACCTTTTATCTTGCTTATTATATAATTAATAATTAAGCTATTATTTAGTAAGTAAGTAAAGCTTTTATTAAAAGGTATAAAATTAATTACTTTAGTATAATTAAAAAGTATATTATACTATAATTTCTTAAAGATTAATAGCTTAAAGGGTTTAACTTTCTAAATATTTTATATTATTTTAAGATTAACTCTTAATATTTTCTCTTTATATTATGAGTTCCTAGATAAGCTCTTCATAAGGTATAGCTTAATATAAATAGGAATATATATTAGTATTATATTAATAAAGTAGCTTATATTTGCAATTACTTAATAGAATATAAAAGTAAAGCTATTAGTAATATAAATAAGTACACTCTCTTAAAATGCTATTTAATTAAGAGTAGAAATAAAATAATAAATGCCCTTTTTTTATAATAGTTTTATAATAATTATACTGAGATATTTATAAATCTATTTAACCTTATCTTTTATTATTATAATTCTAATCTTATAAATCTTCTTATTAATATTTATAAAAGCTTTTAATAAAAGAAAATATTGGTTTTTAAATACCTCTTTTAATATTTGGCTAATAAGAATATAGACTAGACTATTAAATCCATAAAGATATAAAGATTATAATAATATATTTTATAGTTTTTATATTTTAATAAGGTGGGTATAATATAATATAAGAAAGACTTATAATTATTTAATTAAGAAGTTTTAAGCCTAAATAAATAAATAGGTTAAATTATTATATACTATATTAAGAATACAATATTATACTATATCCTTATTAATGCCCTATTTGCGTATTATAGTAAGTTCTATTTAATATAGAAATTAATACTTTTTATTTTAAAAAATATTTAAAATTATATATTAAATGTAATTTTATCTTTTATTTTTTCATCTTTTTTTTGCTTTACTGCATTTAAGAGGGGATTAAAGCAGCTTAATTCTGTTTAATAAAATAAATAATAATAACTTAATATTTAAATTAAATTTAAGAAGTTAAATTAATAAGGTTAATTGCATTATGCATACTTATAAGCCTTAATAACTTAATATAACCTTAACTAAAAGCCTATTTAAATTAAATATATTACCTCTTAACTAATATTAAAGGGATAAAAGGCTTATTACTCTTTCCTTTTTAGAATTTATTATAAATTAATTCTAATACTTATAACTCTTTATATCTTAATTAATTAATAGTATATAATAGCTAAATTAATAAATTAATAAATTAATAAAAATCTATTCTATAAGGGATTATCTTTATTAAGCCCTATAATATAATAAGGATCTAAATACTTAAAGCTATTAAAATAAGCTTAAATATAATAATAAAAAGCTAAATAAAGCACTTTCTAATTTAAATATAAAAAGTAAAAATAAATTTAAAAAAAGCATTTTAATTATAATACTTAATATATAATTAATATATTATATAGAAATTAATAATTTTATAGCCTTAAGATATAAAATCCTAATCCTTATATATAAACTCTTATATAAGTATAATCTAGAGAGAAATTAATAATTAAAAATAAAATAAATAAAACTAGATATTTTATTAAAAAAGTTAATTAAGGGGAGTAAATTAAACTTATAAAAGGCCTTATTTCTAAAAGATATAATATTTTTAGACTTACTTAATATAGACCTTTATAAGAAGTAGCTATTATAATTAGTTAGGGACTTAATAGTCTTACTAACCTAGCCTAATAATAATAATAATAATAAATAAGGGAGGAGAAAATCTTATTATAATTAAGGTCTAGTTAATATATATAATAAGCATGCTAGTTAAATAAGCATACTAATTAAAAATCCCTTAACGTTTTATTTTCTTAATTAATTAATTTTTAATAATTTAAAATACTATAATTAAATAATAAGGTAAATATCCTTCTTGCCCTTTAAGCTTATTAAAATAACCTAAAATTAAATTTCTAATATACTATAAAGATCTATTAAATTAAATATAATACTCTCTTTAACTAAAAGAATAATATTACTATTTATTGCAATTAGATCCCTAAATCTTATAAACTATTTAATTTAAAAGAGTAGATTATTATTTAATTTATTTTTAATTTAGATTTATAAAGATTTCCCTTATAATTATAAAATATTAAAGAAATAATTAATTAATTTCTTATTAATTATAATATACTATTTATTAATAAGTATTAAATTTCTAATTTTATTAAATAATAATAAAACCTTAAGAGGCATTTTTTTTATAAATATAATTATTAAAGGGCTAAATATAAAGATTTAATTATTATTTATAAGTAATTTAAGCTTATAAAGAATATAATTATAAAATATAATATTAATTTAATAAATATTTATAATTTTAATAAAATTAGTTTTATAATAAGCTTAATTATAAATAAAATAATTATTATAAATATAAAAAAATATAAAAAAATAAAATTAATTTAGCCTAAAAACTAAAAATAAATTATAATTATTTAAATTATTAATATAAAAAGCTAAATAATTTAACTATTTATTATAATTATAAGCTAATATTATTTTATTAATTAATATTAAAGTAATAATATTTTAAATAATTAGGCTATTATTATAATTAAAAATAGCTAAATTAATAATAAACTAAATTTTAAATAATAATATAATAATAATATTTATATACTATCCTAATTAATAAGGCTAGCTTTATAATACTTTTATATTTTATTTATAAAGAAAAAACCTAAAAATTAAAAATAAAAACTTTATATTATTTGCATTTTAGCTATATTATATATTTATATTTCCTATTATATTTAAATCTATTTATAATTTATAAGCCTAATTTAAAAGGTTAATATTATTAATAATAAGCTTAATAAGCTTTTTTATTATATAAATACCTTACCCTTATATTTATTTAATTTAATTATAATTTACTATTAAATCTTATTATTATTATAATAAATAATAAAAATTAATATTTTATTTTTAAATTTTTATTTCTTTTTTCTTTATAATAATATTAATAATAATAATAATAATAATAATAATAATAATAATAATAATAATAATAATAATAATAATAATAATAATAATAATAATAATAATAATAATAATAATAATAATAATAATAATAATAATAATAATAATAATAATAATAATAATAATATTTATAGGCCTTTCTTTACTATATTATATGCATTTTTTTAATACTTTATAAATATCTACTATTATTACTACCTCCCCTAGTGGGCCCTCTAGCCCCCCCTCCTCCCCCTTTACTATCTCTAATACTCCCTCCTCCTCCCCTAAGCTTAATACTATATATCTCCCTCCTCTTGCTAGTGCCTTATTCCTGCCTTGCTAATATCTTTCCTTCTTCCTTCTAGCCAGTCTGCCTAACCTATCTTTAGTACTGCTACTAGCTAGCGCACCTTTAGTAGCGCGCTCTTACTCCCTGCTCTAATTAGGGTAAGTTCTCTATATTCCTGCTTTATTTATATATTACTAATTTATTATAGGCGCTTTAGGCTACTGCTTGCACTATTAGCAGGGCTATAAGGGCTATAAGCCCCCCCTAGCTGACCTTACTGCTATTGCCTGGGCACTTATACGCTTAGTTAATAAATAGTAAGTCGCTAGGGACCCCTGCCTTACTATTGCTATCTGCCTTGCTTTAGCTAATTAGCAATAAGCTGATTAGTATATGCATTTAGTGAGGCGCTATTGCAATATTACTGCTGCTCCCCCTTTAGGCCCTATTAGGTCTAAGGGGGTAAAGTGGCTCCTTTATTATGCGGTTTATTTCCTAGAGGAGCTAGTCATCCTTTAGGGAGGAGATCTTAATAAGATCTCCTTTAATGAAGATAGTAGTAAGTGGGCGTAGGCGCTGTGCGTGTGTGGCGCCTGCGAGGGGTGGCTATTGTCCCTTATGGTTAGGGAGGAGGAGAAGAAGAAGAAGAAGAAGTAGAAGAAGAAGAAGCAAGAGAAAAAGAAGAAGAAGAAGAAGCAGAAGAAGAAGAAGCAAGAGAAAAAGAAGAAGAAGAAGAAGCAGAAGAAGAAGAAGCAAGAGAAAAAGAAGAAGAAGAAGAAGAAGGCAGGGGGCTTTGCCCCTTGCTTATTCCTGCCTTGCCTGCATTGCGCTCTTATATTTTCTGCTTTATTATAATTATTTATTTCTAAAATATATTATTTTTATATTTATAGGTATTAATATTATGATTATTTTTTCTCTCTTTTTATATTATATAATTTAATTATTTTTAATTTATTTTTAATTTATTAGTGCTTAAAGGCCTTTATTTTTTAGAATTATTATAATTATATATTATTTAGGTATTATTATAGGATATTTAATATATAAATATACTTTAATAATATATAATAGTAATTATATTTTATATAGATATTTATTATTATTATATTTATTTATTTTATTTTAATATACTTATTATAGATTATAATAATATAATATAATATTTCTTTTTTATTCTTATAGCTATATATTAATATAGTTATATTAAGGGCATATTAAATAAAGAGGAAGGCTCTTAAGCCTATTTTCTTTATATAGATCTATAGGAATATAAAGCTTTTATGCTTTTAGAGTGAATTATACTTACTATATTAGCCTTAATAGAATTCCTCCTAGTCTATCTAAAGTATATCTTATTAGCGCTACCTTACTATTGCCTTAGCCCTATTATATTCCTATTATATTTTCTATTATTATTCTAATCTTACTTTTAGGTCTTATCCCTTACTCCTTTAGGTCTTAGCCTACTTTTGCAGCTCTTATTAGGGCTATTACTATAGGCCTTATCTCCTTAGGAGGGTCTTAGCGACTGTCCTATGTGTAATAAATCTTAAATAAATTAAATATTTTAATTAATATATAAAAACCTAATTAATTAATAGCTATTACTTTTTAATTCTTAATAAGCATAAAAGCTATTATTTAGCTAATTTTAAGATATATTATAAGGAAAATAATATTATTATATTTTATATGCCTTTTTATTTATTTTATTTATTTAGCTTTTTAATATTAAATATTTTAAATTATTTAAAAAAAGTATATAATTAAAAAATTAAATAATTAATTAAATATTTAATAATTTATATTTTAAAAATTAAATTTCTTTTAGCTTTTTATATTATTTATTAATTTATTATAATAAAATTTAATATTAAGGGAGGTTTTAAAAGGGCTAGAATTATTCTTTTAGACCTAAAAAGTATTATATTAAAGCTTAATATATAGCTATAAACTCTAATACCTATAGGGGAGGAGGCAGGCCTCCTTAATTATTAGGTCTTAAAGACCCTAAAGATTATCCTTAAGGCTAGCTTTTAGTCTAAATACTTTAAAAGGTAGATTAAAAGGCATTAAAGTAGCTCTTTAATATTTATTTTTAAGGCATTTAAATTATTTTCTAAGAGAATAAAGGCAATAATGCATAAAGTAGCCTTATTAAGGTTAGAGATCTAGATCCTTTAATAATTAAATAAGGCCTTTAATAAATAATATAAATTAAAAAGAATTAAACTATAAAATAAAAGGAAAATAATCCTAAATAAGGGAAAAAAAGTAATTAATTAGATAGATATTAATATATAAATAGTAGTTAAATTATTAGTAAATTATAATTTAGAATAGTTAGCTTAACTAAAGGAAAGGCAATATAGAACTTATAGAAAGACTAATTATAATATAAAAACCTATTAAATAGTAATTAAGATCTTTAATAAAAAAGATAGTAATTAATTCTAATTAATTAAATATATTATTATATATTTATTTTAATTTCTAAATTAAGGGTAATAATCTTTAATTAATAAGCTTATTTAATTAGTATGCTTATTATATATATTATATAAAAAGGCTAAGGCATTAAAGTAATTAATAGAATTAGTAAGAAAAAGAGATAGTATTTTTAATAAATTATTAAATAAATAAATAATATATATATTTCGCTTATAATATAATATATAGTAATAGTAATATAAATAATAATTTAAATAATAAATAGAAAATTTATAAAAATAATAAAATTATTAATTTTATTTATAATATAAATATAATTATATATACAATTTATAAAAAGTCCGATTTAATTAATTATAAATTTATAAATAAATTAATTTCTTAAGGAAAGGCTTATTATAAATATATATAAAATTAGAACTATTATTTAAATTATTATTTATATTATTATTACTATATATTATATTATAAGCTAAATATATATATTATTTATTTGTTTAATAACTTATTAAAAATATAGTCTCTTTTTCCTACTATATAATTCTATTAACCTTTCTAACCCTTTCTTATATTATTAGACCTTAATTGCGGGATTTTCTCCTCCCTTATTTATTATTATTATTATTATTATTAAGCTAGATTAGTAAAACTATTAAGTGCTTAACTAATTATAATAGCCACTTCTTATAAGGGTTTATATTAAATAGGTCTAAAAGTATTATATCTTCTAGAAATAAAGCCTTTTATACGTTTAATTTACTCCCTTTTATTAGCTTTTTTAATAAAGTATTTAATTTTATTTATTTTATTATTAGCTATTAATTTCTCTCTAAATTATACTTATATAGGAAATTATATATTTAAATTAAAGTTTCATAATTAAAGGCTATAAAAATAACTATTTCTATATAATTTATTAACTATTTATTAAATATTATAATTAAAATACCTTTTTTAAGTTACTTTATGCCCTTTATATTGAAATTAAAAAGCACTATATTTAGCTCTTTATTATTATATTTAAGCTTATCTTAATAGCTTTAAGTAATTAAGTCCCTATTATATTATAAGGCCTAATAAAAGTAATCTTTTATAGAATATATTATAGAATATTATTAATTTATTAACTTAACTATTATATAGTATTAATTAGTTAAGGTATAAGAAGGTATTAAAATTAATTTATAATAGAACTTAAAGGAAGAAGGAATAATAAGCTTTTTATCCCTTTAATTAAGAGGTAATATATTTATTTAAATAGGGTTTTAATTAAGATTATATTCAATTATTAAGGCTTATAAATATATATATACTTAATCTTATTAATTTAAATTATTAGATTTAATTTAAGTATTAAGTTATTATTATTTATTTTATTAGAGAGAATTAGGCTATTTTAATCCCCTTTTTAAGTATAATAAAATAAAATAAAATAAAAATTAAAAGAATATATGAAAAAAAAATTAAAAATATAATAAAAATAAAAATAAAAATAAAATAAAGAATTAGAAATTTATAGATTAAATTTCTTAATAATAATTAAAAATCCTATATTAAAAATATTATATATATCCTTAAATTAAGAGTAAATATTATAAGTTAGTTCTCTTTAAATAATATATATTTCTTTATAAAGAAAAATAATATTTATCTTTTAAAAGATAATAAAGCTATAATAAAAGGTTTCTTATAAAGAAAACTATATTATATTCCTATTTATATTTTAAGTAATAATAATAGAAACTCTATAAAAAATACTATTCTTTCTATAGAAATTCCTATTAAAATCTCTTAAGAAAAACCTATAAAGAAAGTGTCGTTTTTATTTATAAATAAATTAAATATAAGAACTTTAAGGAAATACCTTTATAGATTATATAAAGAAAAATATAAGATTATTAAAAAAAAAGATTTTTTTTTTTTTTTTTACTTTATTATACCTTAAAAGGGGATTAAAATAGCTTACTTCTCTTTAATAAGATAAATAATAATAATTTAATATTTAAATTAAATTTAATAACTTAAATTAATAAGGTTTATTATATTATATATACTTATAAGCCTTAATAATTTAATATAATCTTAATTAAGATTTTATTTAAAGTAAATATATTACCTTTTAGCTAATATTAAAGGGATAAAAGGCCTCCTTCTTCCCTTAAAATTAATTATAAATTAATTCTAATACTTATAATTCCTTATATTTTAATTAATTAATATTATATAATAATTAAATTAATAAATTAATAATTTATATTTTATAATGCATTTTATAAGGGATTATCTCTATTAGGCCCTATAAAATAATAAAGATCTAATTACTTAAAGCTATTAAAATAATATTAAATATTATAATAAAGAGCTAAATAAAGTACTTTTTAGCCTAAATATAAGAGGTAAAAGTAAGCTTAAAGAAGGCATTTTAATTATAATATTTAATATATTTATTATTTAAATTACTATTTATATTACTATTATTATAGATATTATATTACAAGCTAGATACATATATTCTTTATTTATTTAATAATGTATTAAAAATACTATCTCTTTTTCTAATTAATTTTATTAACTATTTTAACCCTTTCTTATATAATTAAACCTTAACTAATCTTAATAAGATTTTCTCCTCCCTTATTTATTATTATTATTATTATTATTAAGCTAGATTAATAAAACTATTAAGGGCTTAATTAAGTATATAATAGCTACTTCTTATAGGGGTTTATATTAAGTATATTTAGAAGTATTATATCTTTTAGAAATAAGGCCTCTTATAAGTTTAATTTACTTCCTTTAATTAGCTTTTTTAATAAAATATTTAGTTTTTTTAGTTCTTTTTTAGCGATTAAATTATTAATATATTAAGCCTTAATATATATTTATATATATAAATTAAGATTTTATATATAAATACTATAAAGATAATTATTTTTATATAATTTATTAACTATATATTAAGTATTATCATTAAAATGCATTCTTTAAGCTACTTTATATTCCCTAAATTTAAACTAATAAATATTTTATTTAGCTATTTATTATTATATTTAAATTTATTTTAATAGCTATAAGTAATTAGGCTTTTATTATTTTATAAGGCCTAATAAAAATAATCCTTTATAAAATATATTATTATTAATTTATTAATCTAACTATTATATAGTATTAATTAAAATATAAAGAATTATAAATATTAAAATTAATTTATAATTAATTTTAAGGGAAGAAAGAGGCCTTTTATCCCTTTAGTATTAATTAAGAGGTAATATATTTACATTAAATAAAGTCTCAATTAAGATTATATTAAATTAATAAGGTTTATTATATTATATTAAATCTAATTTAAATATTAAATTATTATTAATATACTTTATAAATAAGTATAATAAATAAATAAATATAATACTTTTTTTAACCTTTAAAATAAAACTTAAGATAAAAATATAATAATATATTATAGCAGTAGAAAATAACGATTAGCAGAAATAAATAATTATAGGGCCTAGAGGATTTCTATTAGCTAATGGACTTTTAGCTAGTCTATATGCCTAGCTGCAATTAGCCAGCTTTAGCATAAAGGGGAAGGATTTCCCTATTAAGAGGAGGACTTCTTTAGTATATATTTTCCCCTTAAAGAATTAAAGTTTATTTATTTTATTTAAAGTATTATTATTATTTCTTATTAATTAAGTATTTAATTCTATTTTATTTTTATAAAAGCCCTTTATATAAAATAATAAAAGTTCTCTTATAAATAACTCCTCTAATATTTATTTAATAAGATAATAAACCTAA
>WMHX01000059.1:0-33388 GCA_013420875.1 Thelonectria rubi
AATAATATTAATATTATAAATAAAATTAATAATTTTATTATTATTATTAATTTTTTATATATTAAATACCTTATTTTCCTTAAAAATCGCTAAAAAATACTAAAATTCTATAATTATAATTCCTAAAAGTATTTTAAAAGGTTTTTCTAAAATATTATTAATTATATAAGCTCTTACCTTATAACCTTCTATATTTAGATCTATAAGATCTAAGACTTTTAAGGTCTTAAAGCTATTTAAAGAGAAAGAAAAATCTTTTTCTTCTATCTTAAAATCCTAAAAGCTAATTAGATTATTAAGTAGGGATTTATTAATTAATAATAGCTTCTCCTATTTTTTCTCTTTTTAAACTATAGCCTTATTAGGCTTAGACCTCTTCTTAAAGATCTTATTTTCCTCCTTTAAAGCTTTATAGTTTTTTATAAAGCTTTTAGGAGCTTTATAAGAATATAATTAATAGTAATCTTTAGAAATATAACCCTATTTTTTATAATTAGTATATTTAAGACCCACTTTTCTAATTTTTTAGGGTTTCTTGCCTTTTATAAGGTTTATTCCCTTTAATTAGTTCTAAATTCTTTTAGATTTATTTAATAAGAAAGAGAATAAAGATTTTAAAATATAAATATTTAGATTATTTCTTAAAGCTTAAGAAATATTAATTATATAATTAGAAAAATTTTTATTTAGATTATATAAAATTTAAATTATAATAACTTTTTTAGGGATTTAAATATCCCTAAAAACTAATTTATTAGAAAATTCCTTAATTTTATTAAGGTATTCTTCTATAAATTAATTACTTAAATAAATATTAAAAAATTCCTTTATAAGGAGAAATTTATTAATAAAATTAGAAAAATTATAAAGGTTTTTTAAAATATTCTAAGTAAATTTAATATCTTTTATATATTTAATTTATAATAAAGGTCTATCCTTTAATAGGAGGTTTATATTAGCTAAGGCCTTTTAAGTTTTAATATATCTCTTAATATATAGAGTATTTAAAAGTTTTTCTTTAATTAAAAAAGCCTTAATTTTAATAGCCTAAATAATATAATTTTTACTACCTTTAAGCTTAATAATTTAAATTTTATTATTAAAATCTATTTTATATAAATTAATTAATTATTCCCTTTAAAATTAAAAATTTAATATTTTAATTAGAAAATTTAAATAAAAACTCTTTAATTTAAAAAGTATAAAGAAATATATTAAATATTTAATATATAAATTAAATAATTAAAAATTATAACTTTCTAATAATATAAAAATTAATTAAAATAATTAAAATTTAAAAAAAATTATAATATTTAAAGCTAAATTTAAATAATTTAAAATATAAAAGGGAATTATTAATAATAAAATTAATAAATTAAATTATAAAATATATTATTTAATAGGTCTTATTAAATAGGTAAGGAAGGTATTTTAAGTAATTTAGATTAATTATAATTTAATAGTAAAATAATTAAATAAAAGTTAAAAGAGTAAAGAGAGGTATAATAAAAGTAAAGGAAAATTAAAAAAATTAAATTTTTAGGGGAAAGGGCTAATAAAAATTAATAAAAATAATATAAAAATACTCCTTAAAGGCTCCTAAATATAAAACTTAAGCTTATAACCTAAAAAGGTATAAAGAATAATAAAAAGTAATAAAAAAAAGCTTTAAAAGAAATTTAAAAAATAAAATAAAAAAATAGAAAAATTCTAATTAAATATTAAGAATTAATAAATAAAGGTAATTATAATAATATAAAGATTATTTTAATTAATTAAGAAATAATATATTTAATTAATAATAAAAAATTCTAAATAAAAAAGGAAAAACCTTTATTATTTATAGATAATTTCTTAATTATTATTAATCTATATATAATAAAATATATATTAAATAAAAGGTATATTAATAATAATTATAATAATATAAAGAATTCCTATTATAAATTAATAAAAAATATATAATCTATATTTAGAATATATAATACCTTAAAATATATTTAATATAAAATTTTTAATATATCTAGAAATAAAAGGTATTAATTACCTAATTAAATAGTAATAGCTATAATAGGAAGGTAGAGCCCTAATAAGAGAATAGTGCAGTATAGTATTTCTAATATAGTATCTAGCTATTAGACCTATTTGCCTATTCTGGCAATAGGTTGCCTAATTAGGCAAGTATATAATATTCTCTTAATATAAAAACCATAAAATATATTATTATAATCCTTAGATTTTTATAGTTTTAATAATTAGGTTTATTATCTTATTAGATAAATATTAAAGGAGCTATTTGCAAGAGAACTTTTATTATTTTATATATAGGGCTTTTATAACCTATAAGGCTAAGACTACCTTATCTTTACTAAGCTCTTAGTGCGGGTTAAGCTCTATTACTTCTATAATTATTAAGCTATTAGTGCCTAATTAGTAAGAATTTCGCTTCTAAAAGGCTATAATATTTAGGGGAATTAGGTTAATTATATTAAGGGTTAGCTTATCTTTAGCTTAGGGGTTAAGATATACTTAAAGGTCTTAATTCTTAGCTTTTATCTATAAGGCTAAGAATTAGGGAATTTAGTCTTTATTAGTATTAAGCTTAATAATTAAGGATATAATTATTATTGCGATTAATTAATAAATATTAGGCAATTTATCTCTAATATAGCGTTTAATTAGTATATATATTGCATATATCTAACTATTAATTATTAAATAGCTTAATGTGCCTTTTAATATAACCTTAATTCGTCTATTATATTGTGTTCTATATCTCTAACCCTAAAATCAGCTCCTGCCCCTAAAGGCCCCCTTTTTCCTCCCTTCCTGTGGCCCGGCGACCGTTCGCCACCCACCACGTGACCAGGCTGCGGGCCTGTTGATCACATGACCTTCTATGCACAAGGCTACGTACATGACCCAATTCAACACCTCCCAACGCAGAGACCCAGACAATAAATAATTGCTCTTATTATCTTCTCAGAATCTTATATTTCCCTCCGCAGCTAAACAATCTAGTTCTACACTCTACTCATAAGAGTAATTTACTTATCTTCCGCCTTAAGAGCATTAAGCATCTCAGTGGGCACGCTCCCCGGCGCTTGAAAGCGAACCATGCCCCAGGGCATAACTTGGATGGAAAAGCCAAGTCCAAAAAGAATAACACATGCCTTTTTAAAATCGGCCTCGTTGGCGGCAGCATCGATAATACCCCAATCGCCGCCCTCGAAATCGGACTTAACGTAACCAGTCTTCTTCCAGAAGTCCGTGTCGGTTAAGTCGCTCCAGAAATCCTGCCACGTGGACAGCAACTCCGGGTACTGACGGATGTCGCCAAAAGAAACCTGAAACTTGGATTCTGCATTTCGTGTTAGTTTTGAGGGATCTGAGGGGTGAAGATGCGTTAACTTGCCGTCCATGTTTAATTGTAGAGAGACGCCAATTGCGCGTGGCGGAACGTTTAGTAGTGAGATGTCGCAGTCGATTTTTCTTGTGAGTTGGGAGAAAGAGAAGTTGTGAAGATGAATGCGGGCCTGGCAATTTATAGAAGGACCTCGCACCCTACGAACAATGATTCAACGTTCAAATAAAGAAAGAGGATCAGACTTCTGCGCGTCAGACAAATACGGCAGGGTCTAAGCAGTGTTTCTTTGTGCTTGCAGCTTGCACAGAATAAAGAAAGGCAAGTAAGGTTAACGGCAAAGAAGAGAGCGGGGGGCGGGGGTGGGTTGGAATATCGCGATTTCGTCATTAATGAGAGTTGAGAAAAAGGTGTGGACAACTAAAGAGAGGAGGCGGTAATGTACAAAGAGCCCCGTATAAAATCATTGAGGATCATACAGGCCATTTACTAACTTTTCAGGTGCTACCCTGGCTTTGTCTGGAGCACAAAGGCTGCGTGGCTGTTGCGAGTCGGGACAACGTACCTTAATGGGGAAAATAGCTACACAAAACTTCACATCCTCGGCGGAATCGGGTCGTTATTTCTCCGGTCAGCCGGAGAGTGTCAGCCACGTGCCTTCTTGTTCTTCCGATCTGTCAGCTCTTTTCCCAATCTATCACCCTCCTCATTACATAGCAGCACATCTTCGTCACCGACTCTAAATTAATCAGCTATCACGATGACGCAGCCATCGCCCAACATCCCCTTCGCCTACCGAGCGCTGTTCCTCTACTTCGAACCCTTTGCAGCTTTTACCGGCGCCCTGCTGGTCCTCTTTCGGCCCGCAACTTTCCTCAAGACCATGTCTCCGACTGCCCAGCTTGCAGCAGACAACCAAGTCATCTACGACCAGCTTGCTGCGACATATGTCCTATTTGCCTTCAACGAAGCCGTCGTCTTACGCGTTACGACCGACTTGCGGGTTTGGCGAGCCATCTTGATTGGCATCTTGGTGTGCGATGCCATGCATTTATATGGGAGCTGGTCGGCTCTGGGTGGGACCGTCTTCTGGCATCCTCGTGCTTGGCGGCTCGAAGATTGGGTGAATCTCGGCAGTCTTTGGGGACAATCGGCCGTCCGGCTTGCGTTCTTAGCAGGAGTCGGGTTCAAGCCAGTCCAGATGGTAAAGAGAGAGTGACTGGAGGTGTATCACACGCTTAGTACGCCGCGCCCGAGTTTCCGCGCTTCTAAGTGTTTAAGTGTCTGCCTTGGCTCATGGAAGCACACTTGCCCTATTTGTTCTCCTATTACACGCCAGGCCGATGGAATTACGTTGTCGATGTGGAAGCCCTTGAGGGTCCTTTGACGAGCGCGCCGTAATCGCCGCCGCTCTACGTCATATAGATTGAGGAGGAGGACACTAGGAAATTTACTGAGTTTGAAACTTGGCTCTAACGACGATCGGAATTGATTTCTACTGTAGTAAGTTAATGGGATCATCTTGTAGATTAAGCCGAAAATTGAGACACGACTGGCGCAGATGCTGCAGAGTGCGAGAGTTATCAGCGGATAACAAGAGACAAGTATAAAACGCGCTTGGAGGAATATTGAATCGAGATACAGAGATTGATACCCAAATAATGGCTTGTCCTTATAAAGAAATAAGGCCTCTGCTAGATTAACAATAGGGCCCTAGTCCGTCACTCTGTTCCCAATAGCTTCCAAGAAGCCGATAAGGAAATCCGCGGACCTGAATACACAGGGGTCGCACAATTAAGTTACTATGGGTTGCAGTAGTCTCCATCTTGGAGCAAATATTCACGCCCGGAAGACGATCCTTAGCATCTCACAGCTGGGGCTAACGGTCGGCTCCTGCGAACCGGCGGAAAGCGTCAAGGACTCCATATGGGGGACTCGTATGAATACACCGAACGGCGTCTTACACACCACTCTGACATCCTCAACGCCATGCTTGGTATTATGCACACTTTTGCCGAGGGTGGCAACTCGTATACCACTTGTGCAGTGTTCCACTCATGCGTAAGAACTCTGAGGGAGGGACAAGGCGGAGACTCCGACGCTTCTAGAGGCGTTTGCTCTAGGTCTCAGCCGGAAGATATTAAGGCGCGGGATTCGACGCGACGGATTCTCGGGCTGGTCCCAGACAGGCTGGAAGGGTGTGGTGGAAAGTTGCGTGGGGGGTGCCCGTGTTCGCACAAGCGTGGATTCTAACTCGACGTCTTTATAGTACTCTAGCATAAGTCACCACCTTGAATGGAGGCCATGAAACCAGAGGAGAAGGTCAATCTCCCCTAGGACTACCGCCTAAAGATCACAGCTGGCGCTGTTAAGGTTAGCTTCCATCGACCAGAATCGATGGCTATGAGGATCGCTTCCAAGCTATCCTATACAACGAAGATACTACGCTCAGTGGCTCGGCTCAGCTATGGAAAGATCCGACGCACGATGCCGAGTTCAGCCGCCGGTGAGCCAGGGAGCACTGGCTGGCCATTGTACTGGTTCATGGTGGCACTAGCTCTACGTCGTCTCTTGTCCTAATTCTCATCGAGGACGTGGGAGATCACTAGGAGAGGGTAGGAGTTATAACACGGATAATGGACTGCTGGATGCTAATAAAGGGGGTTGCCTAAAACGGACCATCTTCCTCGGGTGAGAGGGAAGGTGGATATTGGAGATGGATGTGATACTAAGTAAAGGAAGGAGCCCTTAATTTTCTTCAGCTATCGGAAATACATCTGAGTAAATTTTCACTCACAGCCCAATTTATAATCTACGTAGACAACATACCGTTGAAGCTGTGTAAATCTGGCTTAGCCGCCACAGCCACCAATGAGTTCACTTGATCGATGGGTGCCGTTCGTGCCCAATTCCTCGTCTTTCGTTTCACACTTTTGCCTCCATCCCCTGATTCCCCTCTCAGCAATTCAATAACATGAGCCAGCCTTCACTCTCCGGCCTCTCAAACGAGGTTCTCTTTCGAATCTTCAGTCACTTTTGCCTTGACTGCCAGGACAGATATAACCAGTCATGGGATGCACGCCCACATCGCGCTCAATACCCCAGAGAAACCCAGGCGCCCAACACAAAGTCTTGGTATTCTCTTAATCGACATGCGCTTTCCTCAATGTCCATAACGTCAAAACGATTTCGAGACATCTCACAACAAGTACTATACCATGAATTTGTGCTGGGCTATGGCCACTCGTGGGTCTCGGACTTATATTCTTGGGAAGGCCGCCTCATGTCTTTTATGCGCACCCTCACTACGCGGCCCGATTTGGCCAAGCTGGTCAAAGTCGTCTATACTCATACGTACCTGCTCGAGGATAGTCCCGAGGAACAACGGGTTATTCTTATGGAAGCCGCCAAGGGGTTGGGCATGGACTTACCAAACGCATGGAAACAACGGATATCGGACAAACCTACCTACGAGAGGAGTGACTGGCGGGATAGCTTCAACGCATTTCTGTACTCTTATCTGGATGGGAAAGAATGTTCGGACCCAAAAGCCAATAACTGGCTAAAGGAGGCATTCCCCTACCCCGGGCAACGTTGGCTGAATGCCGAACTAGGCGCCATGTTGGTAGCTCAGTTGCCGAACCCGGACTATCTCAGCATCCAAGGTGATCAGCACTGGCCATCATTTGGAGTTCCCCAGTACGCTCCTCCGGCTCTCAATATCTCACGCCTTCCTCTAAAGACACTTGATCTTGGGGTCGGTGGAAACGCCCTCATCGATCTGGCAGCTAGCTTGGAGACCTTGAGCCTCCACCAGACTTACATTCAATCCCCAGTTCCCCCAATGCCGAGCTTGAAGATGTTGCGAGTTACACAAGGTCAGCTGACTCCCAGAGAACTGCAGCACATGTTGACAGCTTGTACTGGGGGGCTGAAGGCCTTTGAGTATGAAGCCGATCCATCAGACTTGGAAAATATGGTTTTGTGCGACGGGACAAGACCACATGTTGATCCTGACCTCTACCCCTTTCAGCCTTCATAGGCTGTCGAATATCTCAAGATTCATATACGAACCCTTGAGTTGTTACATCTCGATCTTCGCCTGCGAGATTATCATGTAAGAAGGGGAAATATCAATCTCAAAGAATTTACTGTTTTGAAACACATATTTCTCAGTTCAAATACAATATTCGGCACTGCATTTCCGGAAAACGACGACATTCCCATCTCGGAGGCATTGCTACGGCTTCTTTCCGCCTCAATCGTGTCGCTCTTCGTCATCGGCGGCAGCAAACCACTAAAGAAAGGGCTTCTTGGGTTGGCTGATTCAAAGAACCGTGAGCCTGACGAGTTTCCCCAACTGAAGCATGTAGGCGGCTTCACAAAACGGAATACAAGGAGCACGCTGCGTTCTATGTTCCCTGCGACTGGCGTGGAATACGATCACAGGCCTCAGCCGTTGAGCAAGGTGATGCCTTACTTGAGTGGCCCAAATTCCAAGTCTCTGCTCCGCTACCGGTTTACAACTCGGACGCCGATTTATAGATGGATTACTTCTTACGTGGTTAGAAGCTGGAGGATTATATTCACATGTAGCTATGTTGGAGTTCATGGATATGAGTGTCCAAATGTCATCATTCCTTCGTAGCTGAATACATATTCTTGTCTTCAAATTCACTTGGCCAGCTGCAATCCGCGAAGTGAAACCTGAGCCCTCACCGCCGCACCAGACCCTACATCGAATTCCTCCCTGAGGTCCATACCGCGAGCATCCACTACGGTTGCAAACGGAACCTCGTAGCTCCCCGACTCCTCCGTCCCGTTCATCAGCGTCAGCTGAAAACTCGGCGGGTCGGCAATCATGTCGGCCGTAATGGGGAACCGAAAGGCTGCATCAAAGGTTGGGTTGAAAATGTCCATTCCCGGGCTATAAGTCTTGCCAGGCGTGACAAACTCCTTGTCACCCCATGATACCTTGACGCTAGGGTTGAGCTCGTCGCGTTGACCTATCAGTCCGACGACGCCAGCAATGAGCACGGAGGCAAGCCCGCAGATTTGTCCCTCGCTTTGGCTCCCGGCGGCCGAAATACTGTTAGAATCACCAATAAAGGTATAGAACTCGGCATGCACTGTCAGCTTGCTTTCGGTGGGCTGGCTTTTGTGGACAAGGCTGAGCTCTTGGGTGCCGCCGGCCAAGAGAATCTGCTTGACTGTCGTGGCAGCGATGCCAATGTCGTCGTCACTGCCCAAATCGTCGTCCTTCACGTCAATAGTGATGCATTGTTCATGATCTGTGACGAGAAAGTCGTGTGTCTCGTTCCACTTCGGATCATGACTGTTTTTCTGGGTCGAAGTGCGCCACTCCCCCTCCGCACCGACGTTGACTTCGCAATAGCAGTCAGGAATGTCCTTGACGAGTTTTTCAAGTAGTCGCTTGGCCCCGCTCTTCTTTGGTCCTGTTATCGCGGTAGCGGTGCCAATCGTGAGGCGAATGACACCGAGGTGGTGTTGAAAGGTCTTGAAGTAGTCGTTGGAAGCGTCGAGCTTGACGAGGAAGCGGTTGGGCAGGACGGCCATAGAAGCAATGATATTGAGAATGACCTTGCGAACGGCCTTGTCAATTAGGGAAAAGTCGGCGAGGTTGGCGGCGTCGGTGAAGTCGAGTTCAAGAGTCGGCGGGTTAATGAATGCGATCTGGGCGGCTCCAATCTGACCTTTGGTATTAGTCTCTAAGCACAGAACGTTGTTAACCCGGCCGGAGCTCATACCAAAGGGATGATGTTTGTCAAGGGACAGAGCAAGACTGACAGTCTTCCCTTCAATTTAACGTGCTCGATTCCCTATAACCCAGTTAGACGTAATAGCAACCGCCGTTGGCAAATGGTGGTGGATGTTACCACTTTGGGCACCATGTTGCCTTCGAGCTCGAAATCGCACCGGCCGTCCCATTCCAAGTCCATGTCAAGCTTGATGCCTTGGAGTTCGGTCTTGTGAACGTCTACGTTAGAGAGCTGGATTGGGGTGGGCCCAAAGTCCAGCCTGACAAAGCGCAGCGTCGAGAGAGGGCCGGGGAGCATGGAATCCAGCATGGGCTCGACCACCTGCTTGATCATTTTGCCGCCGGCGACGTTGATATTGGGCCATAGCTGGGCGATGATATCGTTGAGGAAGCCTTCTCAAATGTGAGCGAGATCATCCTACCTGACGGGGACGTGAATGCGGGATGGAGGATGTAGGATTGTGAACATAGAGACTCGGAGGGGAGAGTCTAACCTGCGGATTCCGTGCCTCCAGAGGCAGTCAAAGTGTCGACGAGAGAGGTCATGATGGGCGAGGGCGGTCTGTTTGATGGATTGGGAAAAGAATACAGAAAGAAAGAAGAGGATTGCAAAATAGGGCAGAATAGAAGCGACCCAAACAACGTCTCGACAAGGTGATGATGACGATGGAGCTGGGCGTTTTGCGGGGTTTGAGGATGTTGGTGCTTGTCAGCTGAGGAAAGCAGGACCCCGCCCCGGGGCCCTGACGTCATTGCCGATTCACGCTGGCACGTATAGCACAGAACACGTCACTAAACATGACCTGAAACGTGCCATATGTACATACTAGGTAGCGTTGGCATTTGCATGATATCATAACAGTCTGACAGAGAATGACCTGCTATCGGGTAGAAGCTATCTCTCATGGGCGAACGGAGTTAGACTTGGTAGTAGCGGCCTAATGCCGTGCTATTAGCTGGGATATAAGGGGATTTTAGTTGGAGCCCGAGAATGAGTTGGTTGCCAGAGTCCGAGAATAATAATATAGATGGAGGGCATAAGGTAATAGAGAGGAAGTTGGATGAGGGAGAAGAACAGAAAAACAGACAATTGAAAATATTTCAGGTCAATATGCAGCTATATCTTTCCTTTTCATAACCATAGCTAATCCGCACTACGCAACACCTGCAGGTAACCTGGAGGAATTTACTCCTCACCCAACGCATTGCATCATTATCTGCATAATAATACCATTGCAGCATCAACAGCTTCAAATAGAGCAAGCTGCCGGAATAGTAAGGCCCTACGACCCCAACTCCTCTAATCCCCAATGATTGATCAGTGCGAATCACGAATGCCTTAACCTCCCTCAGAGTCGAACGAATAATTTGAATCACACGCCCCTGTCTCTGTCTTTCTACAATCACTAGCCCATGTCGTATATTTGGATACTAAAGCCGGACTGTTAAACCCCTGGTCGTAGTGAAGAGCTTGTCAGGGGCCCCTGTCTCCTTCAGCCTCTCCTTCAACACTGAATCGTCACCAGACGCAAGCGTCGCCAGTGTATTGCCTTTCTAAGTAGGCAATATCGCCCGGTTCGTCTCCTAGATGGACCCCGTGGCAAAGAGGAAGCCTAAGGCAAGAGTGATGGCGGGCCAGATCAAGTATTCTCACTGGAGCATCTAACTTGGAACATCTACGATGGCAGCGCTATTGACAACAGCGGTTTTATAGCTTCGTTATCTTGCACCGCTAGTTCCAGCTAGTATGTGGCGCTCTCCCCCAATTCAATATTGGTGTCCAGTTTCAAATATTATAATGACCTGGGTGAAGGGTTCGTAACCGCTAAGGATAACCGTCATTAAAGCCCCAACGCCGGCCCAGCGCCTATAAAAGGAAACAGCCGAGTTGAGGTCTCCTGGCTGGTAGAATAGTGATAGATCATGAGATAGAGTGAAAGAAGTCACAAAACTGAGATTCCTCACAGACGTCATAGTAGATATGAGAGCAGGCATAGACTCCTCCAAGCCCCTCGACTCGTATCGTCAAAGCGGTCAAAGATGGTCAAAGGCTCTCTAAGAGAGCCTAACCAATTCCATTTAGTCTGGGCTATACAGGAACATACCGCAAAGCTAAGGGAAGTTGGTGAGATTCCCGACAGACTCGATACCATAGTATTGAGCGACAAGGCTTGGTACTGAGTTGCCCAGGCACTGCTCACCGGTTACAACGGCAATAGATCCAACTCACTCACGACAAAGAACAATTTCAATGTCGAGATTCGCGACTGCTTCAAGTTACGTCTCTTCTTGCCGCTCTGCTCTGGAGTGGATGAACTCGTCCCTATCAATTGTGCTCAGGAGTAAAGATAGATTAACAGACGTTCTACTAAGCCTTCTAATAGAGTTAGGTTCTTCAGGCAGGGGTGGTTGTCTCTATTACAGTACACGCATTCATGTCCAAGCATTCCTCATTGTTAATCCAGAGAGCATGTGTTCCATAACGCCAACAGCAAATTCTCCGTGCTGTGACATGACGTATTTCATCCTCTTTCTGATTCCATCATCCATAATTCTACTACCAACGAGTCGGCATACAATCTCGCGTATCATTGTCTCTGTCGGGGCGGTGTTGCGGTAAAGCTCGTCAATAACATCTAGGAAGCACTCGGCTTCCTGCCAAACGAGTTCTGCCGTTCGATAAAATCGGTCCCTGGCCAAAAGTCGGAGCGCGGGTACATCATACTTTTCCGCCATGATGTAGACGCGGAGAGGAATAAATAGATTGTTTTGCTCATCGATGAGGGCTTGCGAAGCATCTACGTCAAAAATGTCGGTATCAGGGTCGGTTTCGTTAAATTCTTGATACTCTTCATCCGGTTCTGAGGGATCTTCGGTTTGAGATTCGTATTCCCCATCTTCTCCTATAACGTCGGGCTCGACATTGGAGCTGGGAGGCTTTGGCGTGATTGGTAATTCCATAATACGAACACCGGGTGGATGCTTGAGATCGTCGTGAACATGCGCAGTGGCGATCAGAGCAGCGTTGGATGGCTCTCCCCGGGTCGTCTTCACTTTGTCGCTATAGTTTCCGGTGTAGAGGAACTCGAGGAATCGTTCAAGGACATTTGGGTCATCCTCTGGCAAGTCGATACTCAGGGAGGCCGTTTCCTGGATAGAATCAAGGACGATTAGTAATTTCGCGCAAGAAACTACAACTTCTACGTGCTCACCTTGAAGTTAATAGTAAAAGCCTTATCAAAGAAGGGTGATTGCGTGCAGACAATAGCACGATGAGCCTTAAAATCCTGACCGCCGCAATAAATCGTCATATCGGAGAACGTTTCATTGAATAGAAGAGATGAAAGTGAATGATGGATCGAGGAAGACTGCTGATCCGACGTGATGTCGTCTTCAGCGTCTTAATGATCGGCAGCTTGGCTCATGGTAGTAAGAGTGAAGAGCAAAGAACACTTAATTGTGGAAATGTCTCAGAGATTCTACGAAAAGGCGCGCGCGTTGAGTAACGAGGCCAAGAGCTAAAGTTTGGTTAGTCTACTACTAACGCGCAATTGTTAGAACTTCATCTATCCAGCTCGCGTCCTGACGCGTTGGGCGCGCGGCGCTGTTGACAGTGAACAGACCAGCCTCTTCCGGCCTGGCCGCATTGCGTGGATGGAAATTCTTTGGCCTTTAAGTAAACGTCTGACCCTTCCGGCATGTTCAGAACGCGATCAAGCTTGTGGTCTTCCATCTCCGATAATCTTAGCATCTCTTACAAGTTAATACCATTAGCATCCATTCCATTTCATTAACAAGGTACCTCAACACACCCCTGTATGAGATTGTTGTGGACGACCGTGGTGTATACCTTACAAACAAGTCACTCCAAGTGAATGATCCCGGAAGCCGTAAATATCCTCCGATACGTAGCGCGCCAAATAACAATGAAGCCCAAAGGGTGGTTGGGAAGCCTCGTCGACACTAGAGTAGTAGGTCACTGACTCAATCTCAAAACTAGCTACAGCCTGATCGAATTCACATCTATCGAACCAGCGATGTGGGTTCGTCGAGGCGCCTCACACGCTGGCTGCGCCACGTCGTCGTCTCGGGCCCTCCCAATGGACAATCACAGAGAATATGGTCAACGGAAAGACAATTCCAACATCAGATGACCCGGATGCATGCTTCTAGTATCACGCAGAGAAGCTGACCGCGGTCGCCCGGGACTGCCACTACTCAGATGATTGGATGGTTGAGGGTTAGTCTCTTAACAACAGGCAAGGTGATCGTATTTTCCAAGATTGACTGGCAGGAGCCGGAGACGCTCTCTCTATACGTATAGGTAGTCCATCATTTCTCTCCTTGCTTTCATTCCGATACATCATTTGTCTCAAAGCCCTGTCAGTGAACGTTTCGATTCCAGGGTCTTGGGTTTGGGATCAACTCCACTGTTTCAGGCCGCTCAGCTCACTGATAGCCAGCTCACCGATAGCCAGCTCACCATGTAGGTACAAGTCCGACTCTACCCAATTTTAGAGAGTGACTGGTGGGAACAGCTGGAGGCCGGGGCGAATATTTCACGACCTTTGGTCAATTCCTACGCGAGAGTATTCCTCCGAACAAGGATGCCTCAAACCAATCATTGGCAACCTACCTTCAGATACGGAGTACAGAGAATCATTATTCCGATTCCGCTTAGCATCACATCATGCATCCATAGACGTCCGCCCCATCAGACCCTCTTATCATTTCATCCGATGGTTTTTCCATCACTAACATGTCGTCTTGTCACGTTGAAACCAGGAGCTCTTGTAAGCGAGAAAACCGCGAACCCAGGGACCAGTGACATTCATCGATCCCCCTGATGAGGCGTATTAAGCTTATCCACAAGACAGGCGACTGTATCGAAAACTTAATTTCGCGATTCCCTTGTGACGTTATGAAGCCCTGGAGATCAGCCAGGCGTGACCGCTCGAAATCCCTGGTGGATGATTTATGCTTATGAGAATGCTCTCCACAGCACTCCAGCTCCATGCTCGCCTTCGGATCAAATTTTAAATCCCTGAAAGGAGGATCAACCTTAATCGGAGTCTATTGGCAGTTTCCAACGGAAATACACGTCTCGGGCCCTCGGGCGAGGTGAAGGACTGGTTGGCGGTGGCCTCGAAGGGGCTCAATAAATACTCCCCCGAACCTCAATCTCTTGACTCAACTGTTCTCAGTCCATCATCCTCACCTACGACCTGGAGTCAGACAAGTTTTCACTTTTCCCATTCTCATTCTCCATTCTCGCCTTTCAGTTTTTATTTTGCATCTGTCTGTAGATCAGACTCTTCAATTTCAGTCACATCCGCAGAACAACACACGACAAGATGCACGCTGTCGGTCTCATTTCCGCCATCGCCGCCATCCCCGCGGCCATGGCCTGTCTCGGCTACGACGGTGGTCTTCCCACCGCCACGGGCTCCAAGTCTCTTAGCGAGCCTCAGTACATTGGTGCTGGAGAGACCTTTGACGCTGGCTGGGTCAAGTACGACCGTGGTGTGAGCTGCACTGGGCAGGAAGAGGGAGGTTAGTTAACCGTTCAGCTAGTCCCTAAGAAACCCACGCTAACTCCAGACCTTCAAGGTGAGGACGATACCGTCTTCGTCCTCGAAGAAGGCGCCACCCTGAAGAACGTCATCATTGGTGCTGACCAGCGAGAGGGCGTGTACTGCCTTGGTAGCTGCAATCTGGAGTTCGTCTGGTTCGAGAACGTGTGCGAAGACGCCATCTCGATCAAGGGCGCTGGCACTGCAAACATTATCGGCGGCGGTGCATACGGCGCTGATGACAAGGTGATTCAGCACAACGGATGCGGACATGTTAATGTCATCAACTTCTACGCCAATGACTATGGTAAGGTCTACCGCTCGTGCGGAAACTGCAAGGGGAACTGCGCTCGCAGCGTCCACATGGAGGGCGTCACTGCCGTGGATGGGGGTGAGCTGATGGGCATCAACACAAACCTTGGAGATACGGTATGTTTGATCCTTATTATTTTGTGGAGTTAAGCATAGTGACTAATAATGGACATGCAGGCTACCTACGACAACAACTGCTACCCGAAAGTCCAGTGCCAGGCCTACGAGGGCTGTGATAAGTCCAACGGTGACTGCGAACCTACCAAGCTCGGCGAGTGCTAAATACCTTTATTTGGACCTGAAGCGAATTTTGTCGATAGGATATTGTATACGTGTTGTGGTGCAAGATTTTGGAATGCTGGGGTGGAAGTAGGGGGCGGGATAAGTCTGAGAGAGGTGATCCATTTTTGTAAATAGAGAAATACTCGGCTGAACGTAGCCTACTCTTCAATTCTGAATACATATTTGTTTATTATCAATCAATTCCGCCTGCAAAAAGTCCTTATGATCTTCCCTCTCGAAGCGCATGTAGGTCACTCAGCCTGGCCACCGCGAACCAATGTAACCAGGAAGCACAGGGAAGCCAAGTCCAGCCAGTCCAGGATTTCCAATGAGAAAGTGACTCTGAAGATTATGAAGGACGAGATCTAGTTTGCATGGATGCCTAGATACTTCAGCTTGCTACAAACCTAACAATAGCTATGTGATAAGCAACGAATTTGAGTCTACAAAGCAGTGTCAACGCGTGTCTCGAAGTTCGCTCAAGTGGATTTACAAATTACGGGGAGACCCGGGGTGCATGTCGAGACGATGTGAGTACTTCCGGCAACATGAGAATCACTATAACCGACTTGCTAAAGGATTAGACAGGGGTGAGCAGGAGTGTAATACTCACGCGACGACACTCCTCTACCCCGGGCCTCTGACGTAATTCGGAGGATCTGGGGTACAGGCTTCGATATCGGCCATTCCGAAATATCGAGAATTTCATATCTAGAAAACTTCGGAAGAACGCCAAAACGCGCAAAGTTCCCGCTTTTCCAGTACGAGCTGATCTCGGGGGATGTGAGTCAAGATTATATTACAAGTCCAGCCTCATTGGTTCAATAACGAGCGTGAAGAAAACGCTCTGCCAGCCTCGGGAAGCGCAACTCCGCCGGGAACGTCATTTGTGTCCGAATGTAAGCCGTATGCCATAACTGGGCATTATCTCCGCTGTAGAAACATTCCATGGCTCGTTTTGACGTCAAAAGGCACCTATTCCTTCGTCAGCAGTCGTAATCATCTGATGTGAGATTCCATTGCTCAATCCAAAACCAGTTTGCTCGGTCTTTTTTACCAGGACCCCGGCGGGGAGGTAAACAGCCCTATAAGTGCCAACCCCAAGCGCTCTATAATCAAACAGTAGTGATTAATATCTTATCATTTAATTAGTCACAATATCTTTGCCCAGATCGAGATGATATTTACGCCGCCAGGGAATGTCGGCCAGCGCCTACTTCCGTCTCTCGTCGACGACATAGCTCAATCCGACCCCGCCCGAATTCTATATTCGACGGCCAAGACGAAGAATCCCGCCGACGGTTTCCGCGATATCGATGCAAAAACATTTGCTCGAGCTGTCCACCGATGCTCGTGGTATCTCGAGAGGACGCTTGACCGAGGTGATGGGTTTCCGACTCTCGCCTACTTGGGACCTCAAGATGTCGTTTATGCTATTGTCGTGCTGGCATGCATCAAAACAGGGCACAAGGCCTTGCTGAGTTCTGCCCGAAATCCTCTGCAGACGCATTTGTCCCTATTCGACAAGACAGATTGCAATACCCTGCTGCTTCCGCCAAGGTTTCCTCTACCAGTGACCAAGCAGATTCTGGAGGCGAGGCCGAAGATGCGAGTCGTTGAGATCCAACACATGGAGCACTGGCTAGAAGATTTGCCTGAGGAGAAGCCGTATCCATACCCCAAAAAGTTTGCAGAAGCAGCTTCCGATCCCTTTGTTGTGTTGCACACTTCCGGATCAACCGGTATCGCGAAGCCAGTCACTCAGACTCATGCAACAGTGTCCGCATTGGATGCGCTCACGACTTTGCCGTCACTGGGGCTCGAGAATACATACCCTGCCATGTGTGCAGGTACACGAGTATATCTCGGGTTCCCTTTATTCCATTGTTCGGGCATCTCCATGCTCCTACCCGCGGCCATCTTCGCTGGTTTTACGATAGTCCTCGGTCCGTTTCCGGCTTCTACCGATATTGTCGACGCAGTTCATCGGCATGGAAACGTACAACACAGTTGCCTTCCTCCGAGCATCTTGGCTGATCTTGCCAAGGATCCCGCCAAATTGGAAAGTTTGGTTCGACTGAGACAGGTCACGTTTGGGGGGGGCCCATTGCCTCGGGCTGCAGGGGACTTGATCAGTTCCAAGACCAGATTGCTCAACGGCCTCGGTACGACCGAATGTGGCATTCTGCCCATGCAACTGTGCGACACGGGGGACTGGGCCTACATGCGAGTAAGCACGGTCTTTGGACACGAGTATCGTCACGCATTCGACCGCTTCTATGAGCAGGTTGTAGTACGGAATCCCGAGTACGAGCCGTACCAGGGCATCTTTGGCACCTTTCCCGGTCTGAGCGAATGGCCCATGAAAGACCTCTACACCAAGCACCCCACGAAAGAGAACGTCTGGTTATATCAAGGCCGCACAGACGACATATTGATTCTGTCCACGGGCGACAAGCTCAGCCCTGTTGAAATGGAGGGCATCATTGAGGCGAATCCTTCCGTCAGGGCCGCTCTTGTGACTGGTTTCGGGCGTTTTACATGTGCGTTACTGATCGAGGCCGTCACTCCACCCCTGAACGAAGAGGAAAAGGAGACAACCCTGGACGCAATTTGGCCGTCGGTGCAGCAGGCAAATGCCAGGGCACCTTCATCGGCTCAGATTCGCCGGGACATGATCACCTTCACCTCGAGACAGAAGCCTATGCTCAGGGCAGGTAAAGGGACTGTACAACGGAAACTGACTGTGGATTCATATGCTACAGAGCTCGATGCTCTATACGAATAGAGTGGGTGGGGTGTTCGATTTGGGGTATTCGGTTTATTGCAATTGACAAGTCTCGACCCTCTTACATCTGATTGGTATGCCGTCTACCTAGATCCTATTGGGGACACCTGTAGACATAGTGATGTATTCCTTGGCCCCATATTGAGTCCCCCGAATTGGTCCCCCAAATTGTGGTCAGTTTGATCGATCATTTCCAAGCTCAGACCTGAGCTCTGAATACATCTCCGTATCCTCCTCTTGCGGAACCTTGAATTGGTGCGGGAACCAAACGAGGAAGATCAACTGAACCGCCCACATGGGTGCAGCATCAAAGGCGTACATGGGCCATTCGTGTGACAATAAGTACGCTTCGGTGCCCATTATGTACTCGACAATTCTAAAGACGGACCGAAACATGATCAGTATACTGCAAGCATAGATCATGTACAGCCCTTGCCTCCACGGAATGTCGGGTCTGATCTCGGATCGCTTTGTGATATCCTTTCGCATCCTCCTGTGGAAGACGGCAGTGGCAATGACGAAGAAGCCAAACACAACTAACTGGATAAAAAGGCCAGCAGTTATTATAGATTCTCCGATCTTCCGAGTCTTTGCCTTTGTCGTCAATCCAGCTGCGTTTCCCTGCACCATAAGCGACAGCCAATCACCGAGGACGAAAAGTTTAGTCATTCGGCCGGGCCGTACTATTGAGAATCGATCGCCGTGGACGCTGCGAATAAGGCGTCCGAGAACGGTGTAGATAGAGGCGGCGTAGAAGACGGGGGCGAGAAGGATGAAGATGCTCTGGACTACGTAGGGGGCGATCTGATTCGTGTAGTAGTGGGCTAGTATTCGGACGCCGTAGCCGGTTATTTGAACTGCGAAGAAGAAACAGTTAGCCAAAGAACCAAAGCGGGGATAATGATGTATTGGCCGTGAAGTATCCACGTTAGATCACAAGTCATGGACTATGACATGTGTTGGGAAGCACGTACACAGGCCGCCGAGCGCAAAGATGCTGCAGTACCATATTCGGTGCTTGGTCATGCGCCAGCAGTGAGCAAGGGTAACAACGGTGAATAAACCCATGAATACAGCAGCGGCCGTAGATGAAGGTAGGTATTTCCACAGGTAAACGCCTGTTCCGTCAACGGGTTTGAGTTGGGCCATTGTTCTATCAGCCGTTGTGAGCGTTCAAATTGGTCGTTGTGAGTTGTTTGTTTGTGGATGAGGTGGGCTGGGGTTAAGGGTGGGATTTCGGATCGACTTTGTTTTGAACGAGTCGCAAATTCAATGGCAGCATTTCAAGTATATATACTTACCAAAGACGCGAATGTTGCTCTCATCATACCTCCTCTTGACAAAAATAACTGTTGTCTTGCCCTTCGAGATTAATGCCCCGGTGGGCATAGTGAGATTTTAGTGTACGTGTATCGGGCGTTTTTGGGCTAGCGTTCTCGTACCCGTTTTAAAGGGAGGCCCGCTCTGAATCCGGCTTAGTGTACGCGTAAACTAAAATGACGGGGTTCCGAGATCCTGTGTCAATCTGATCGGGAGGTAATTAATGAGCCTCTGGCACAGCAGAAAGACTAATAGATCTGTTTTGAGATGAATAGCTTCGGTTATCTTACTGGGACAGCTTAAATTGTTTTGTAGGCCGACTAGGTTGAGGTAATAATAGCGTTGAAACTGGAGGAGTTCCCACTCTCCTGAAATGTTTGGTACTCCAGGCTTTTGAGCATGTACCGAAGAGTAAAGAGATTCCAGAGCCCGGGAGGAGATCTCAGAGATTCGCTTACTCCTAGCACCTAGGGCATATTACGAAAACTTTCAGTCCATTCTCATTTAATAAGTAGACACTGGGAGGTGTTTGGACTGGACTTGGTTCCGGAACACCGGATCAACCATTGGAGCGGGTCCAAGGTGTCAGCACCGCCACACTGAAAATCGACCTGACAACACGGGGTTTCAAACCCGACAACAAACGCAACCGAGTCACAACCAGTCGCTCCCAGCCATACTTGTTCGGCGTGGTTTGCTATCCCCCTGCGCCATCTTTCCCTTCGTTGATTTGAGCGTCATAATGTCTCGTCGGCCCCACAAGAAGTCGAGGAATGGCTGCCTGGAGTGCAAAAAGAGGCACATCAGAGTGGGTGAACTGAGCTTATCCCCGATGATTCGAAATTGGGACTGATTGGCTTCCAAGTGCGATGGAAATCACCCGATATGCGTCAACTGCAGCACGGCAGAGATGCGATGCTCGTATCTCAGCAGAGACGTGCCTCAAATTGTCCCGGTCTACTCGCCAGCTCATTCGGACTCACCAGCACCAAGTACCACGTCAGTCGTTGTTCCAACGGCGACTGCGACGCCGCCCGGAACCACAAACACCAACACGGGCGCCGTGCACCCCTTCATGGTCAACATGACTCATCTAGAACTCTTCAACAACCTTCAGAGCAAAGATTTTTTGAGCCTCGAGGAGTCGGGACAACCGGACATTGTCCCTTCCTCCATTTACTTCAGGTACGGCCTGACGACGCCGTATCTCATGCATCAAGTCCTCGCAGCGTCCGCTTTTCACCTGAGTACGAGGAATACGGAGCGGCGTGAGTTTTATCGCGAGTATTCCACCGGCCTACAAAACTGCGCCTTGTCGCTCTTCCAACATAGCAACCCCACCATGCAAGTGACGCCCGAGAACTTCGTCCAAATGTTCCTGTTCTCTTCCCTGGTTGGCGTCCACCTGCTGTGCGATACGTTGCACTATGCAAGAAACGGCCTCGACGGGTTCATCGACAGCTTCGCTAATATTTTAAATGTCTACCGTGGCGTGATTGCCGTCATTGAGCAATGCCGGGAGTTGCTTCGCGAAACCGAATTAGAACCTGGCCTCAAGACGTCTCAAATCCTGATGGAGTCGATGAGTGAGGAGGTTGGATGCGAATGCGACAGACTCCGGAACCTGCTAAAAACGACAGACTTGTCACCCTCTGTAATGGCAACATATCAAGAGTCGACCTTTTATTTGCAGCAGCTTTTTGATGCGCACCGTCACGTTCCAGCGAACCACATTCGTGTATCTCTAGTAATCGTATGGCCAATTTTGGTGTCATCCGATTACGTGGAATTGCTTCAACAACGGCAGCCAATAGCCCTCGTTATACTCGCCCACTACGCAGTCTTACTGCATCGTGGCCGGGATTTATGGCTGTTGGGCGATGGGGGGCAATTTTTAATAGAGACAATTTGCGGAAGGCTGGGCCCTGACTGGATGGACTCGTTGAAGTATCCCGACGCAGTTGTCAATGGATAACGCGCAAGTTGACGGTCTTGAACTAACTACGCACGCAGGGAGTCTAGTAGATATCCTCGATTCCGTGTTTTCGCTCATCTAAAGACACAGGTAGCATATTTTATGTACGTAACGCAGGGGTGTCGATAGCACCAAGTCAAAAATAGGGGCTTCCTTGGATCCTGTTGGAGATCCCTCTATGCCAGGGTATCAGCTATTGAATTGTGCAGAATTGAGGTGCTTTCCACATGCCCTTGCTGTGATGTTTGTACCTTGGGCTACGAATATAAAGAACCCCAACCTTGTCAACTATGTATCCGGCTATCTTGTGGTAGCTCCCACCCCTGACCCTATCTCGTCGTTGGGCTAGTGATGTGATAAAGCTTCAATAATAGGGTATTCCTCCCACCCAAACGTTGGCAATCTTCCGGGTGACGGTGATATCCGCAGTCGGATCTCCATCCACCAAGACCAAGTCTGCACGCATCCCTTCGCAAATCATGCCTCGATCGAGGAGTCCAAAGTAACTCGCGGGGACCGAAGTAGCTGCATTCAAGGCTTCTGTGGGGGACAGCCCGGCGGCGACTAGGTTCTCGAGTTCGTCATGGAGGCTGCTCCCATATTCAACCATGGCCGGGGCTGATGCCTGCAAGTTGGCATCGGTGCCCGCCAGTATCGTCACGCCGATCTGATGAAGTCTGGTGACCGTCTCGGAGGCGGCTATGTAGGAAGAGTTTGCTGGGCGAAGTTGTTCGATGATTGCACGCATCATTGTTAGGGTAGGACACAGAACCGTCTTCTCTTCGTTGAACATTGCGATTAGTCGGTCGTCAACTGGTCGGTCGAGAGTCGAATGATGGATTTGATCGACGTGGGCTAGTAAACCCTCATGGAATGCCTCATAGCTTGAAGTATGAAGAATGACTGGCTTGTTGAGCTCGTGCGCCGCAACCACCAGAGCATCCTGCTCTGCCTGGCTCAACCCTGGAAGCGGTGCACTGCCAATAATTTTGATAAAGTCTGCGCCCTGTGCAACCTGCTGGCGCACAAACGATGGGGCTTGGGTCTCGTTGTGAATCAAGAGCGGTGCACCAAGGGCCCCGACGAGCTTGGCATGAGCACTTTCCGGAGAAGTGGCTATGAACGAGCCCTTGACGATGGATGTAAGACCGGAGTGATTGCTAATGGAATCACAAAGTTCTGGATTTGGGCAAAATGCATTGACAGCTGTCGTGACGCCAAAGCGGGTGAGGTTCTTAAGATGGGTCGTATTGGCTGGGTGTGCATGCGAGTCAATGAGGCCTGGGATCAAAGTCTTGCCCTTTGCGTCGTAGACTTCTGCTGGAGGGCAGACTTTGCAGGGAGCACAGGGACGGCCTACGCGATCTCCATCAATAATGACGGTACTTGCAGGGAGAAGCACGGAGCCGTCGAAAACTCGAACGTTGATGATTGCGGTTCGACCTCGCCATGCTTTGATGTGGCCAGCAGAGCGGGCGGACAGATTCTCAAGGATATCTGCAGTATAATCCATTGATGAAACGTGATTGGCACCCCCATGGAACTGGCAGGCCCAGACCGCAATGGACCAGGATAAGAGGAGAAGAATGTCTCGAGTGAGATATGACATAGTGATGAGTGATGACTGGCGGTTGAGCTTGCAGTCTGGTGGTAAGGCGATCAAAGTGCCTGACTGTTTGTGGTGATTCAAAGGAAGGAGATGGATGAAGTTTGGCGAGGAGCCGGAAGAAAAGATCTTCTCAAAGAACTCCCGGGGTATTATATATCTCCAGGTTCTCGGCCAGCGCTTCTCTAATCTAGCAATGCCACTCCTGTTAATTTGCCATTCTTAGCATTTCATCACGGCTGAACATGGAGGCCTGTCTACAAATGCAACACACTACTACGATAATAAATTAAAATCGTCAGTCCATCACAATCATCGCAGGTATTTCCTCAATTCGGCAAGCATTAACTTATCCACTGTGTCTACATCAGTTAGTTGTCAGCTTCTCATTTGTGTCAGGGGTCTCGGAGGGTGTCCTTGCATAAGAATGCGAAGTTGCAGGGGGTTCATGCGGTCAGCTTCCTCGACGCTAAGCCCAATTCTCGGAAAACCTGCGATCACGTGGAAATAAGATGCCGTAGTTGCCGTGAGACAACTCATGTCATCGACTCATTTGACCCTTTTTGATGCCACTTCGCTCCTATTCTCCCAGTTCAGTTCCACCACCATCCATCCGCGACAGACGGGACACGGCCACTCCTTGCGGACCTCGACCTTTGAGAATTTTTGACGAGCCAAGAGCTGATGGCGTCAAATCATTGCCTAGGTCTTCGTGCTCGTGCTTCTCAATGGAGCAAAAGGTGGGATCAAAAGACGCTCGGCTCAAGAGCAAGGGCTGTTTGTCATGCATACGAATGAAAGTCAGGGTATGGCGTTTCCATTATCCCCAAAACTATACACTCGAGTCTCAATGACGCTGCTGATACATGTATGATAGTGTGATCAAGTAAAACCAGAATGTCACCGCTGCCAACGCGCTCGTCGAGCTTGTCCAGGATATCGAGACCCAAGCTCGCTTATATTTCGTACCGAATCCTTCACAACACCTCCGACTGCTAGTTCCTCGTCAGACCGCGGGATGGATAACTCTATGTCCTTTACCAAGCAACCGTCTACGGACTGGGAACAATGTGCTTTGCCCCATTTCTTTTCTAATTTTGTCCTACGTTCGGAGAATGGCTTCCCCGGGTTCTTTGAGTTCTTGCCCGAGATGTACTCGACGAGTACTGAATCATCCTGTTTCCGAAGTGCGGCTACGGCAATATCTCTCGCACATTTCGCCCTGGTGAAACGCATGGGCAGCGAGCACCTACACAAATCTCGGAATGGTTACATCTTGGCCCTTCGGCAACTTAGTTCGGCGTTGCGTAGTCCAGAGGCGGGCTCGCCGGCCATTCTGGGGACTGTGGCATTGCTGTGGCAGTATGACGTGCGACGAGCTCCTTCCTTGTCATTGAGACTATTTAGCTCATATCGTTTTAGATCATTATGGGTGAAGATCACCTCTCGTCGAGAAGCCCCCATCGCAAGGGTCAGCTAGAAGTCCTACGGATGCGTCTTGTAAGCCAGATGGATGGCCAGACGTGGATCAATCGATCGGTATTGGCTGGTGTTCAGATGCAACAAATTGGGGAACTCAATACCCATTCTCATTTACCCCCGACCGAACTTCCATCAAGCTGTGAGTATAGGTCTATTCAAAACCCAGCACTGTCTCTGCTTCAGTATCTCTTGCCCCAGGTCGCCTCCCTGAACGCTTCCGCTTCACAACTGCTTCAGCCACCTCTTGACTCTAGCCTTGCTTTGGGGCTTGCACAACAGCTCCAAGACACCCACGATAGATTGAACGCATGGCAGGAGCACATACCTCAGGCGTGGAGATACGAGACTCAGGTGAACCCTTTAGCGTCTGTGGCAGCACCGTACCCAGGGCGAGTCATCATCCACCCTAACATGAGCACGGCCGGTGTCTGGACAGCGTTTTGGTTGGCGAAGCTATCGATTGTGCGCAGTCTCATGCTACTGGCTACCATGACAACAGACCTGTTAATTAAGCCGACGGCGCAGCTGCGCGACGACGTGCTATCTACGGTAGACTGCATCTGTTCTAGCATTCCATACATGGTCGGCACTGTCGCGAGTAACTTGGGTGGTAATTCTATTGCGCCAGCACCAGCAATTGGGGCATTCTTTAGCACGAGAGCTCTTTTCATTTGCGCTCAAGTGCCAGGGTTATCTCAGGTGCAAAAGAACTGGATTCTTGGGCGCATGTACCACATCGGCCACGATAAGGGGGTAGGACAGGCACTGTTGTTAAGGGAAAAGTTATTGAGCGATGGATAAGTAGGCATAAGACCCTACCTATGCATTAAGGATGAGGTAAGTAGAAATGAGAGAAGCCAAAAATAAAAATTGTAAAAAATTAAAAAGGGGAATGCACATTCCGCAAGTGGCGATGGTAGTAGACTTTCTGTCTGTGGCTAATATCAGACTCGTGTGAGAATGCCACGGGGGTGATACATATGGTGCGCAGTGGGCTACCATCAAGTCGTGGGAACTGATCAGATTCCGCAAATTCCGCGTTGAGGACCGGGCTCATTTTCCGGGCTCGAACTGTTGCTCTAATCGCTTTGAAGAGAGCCGTCGTTGCTAGTGGACGAGTCGCCACTTGAGAGTGAACATTCCGGGGATCAAGGCCGGATTTAGCGCTTTTAAGGCCAATATGGGCTAGCTCTTGAGTAAGTCAGCTGGAGTAGATAGTCTAGCTCTTGCGTTGTTCTGGACGTTATTTCAAACCTTGAGACCCGACATCCATACACAGGTAGGTACTCTCGGGGAGTCGGGATATATGGCGGGTAGGAGATGCCAGTATTTAAGACTACAGAGTATAGAGAGGGATTTGTCGATGCTGGAGAAGTCAAGGCTACTTGGCCCCCAGCTCTCGCTAATGTCTCAATCGTGAACTCGAGAAAAATTGAACAATTGTCCTTGTTGAGTTTCCCTCAGGGATGAATCTTATCGCTTATCCAAGTGGAGGCCTAGGATGAGCACATGCACATGCATGCCCTTTGGCTAGGTGAGTAATTGCATCCGGGGTTCCCTCTTTTGACCTCGTGACCCGAAGTCCTTAACAAAACATGACCTGACCGCAGTGATCGATCGTCAATCAACAAATCGGTCATAGAAGCCTCAACGGCTCAAAAGCTCACGCCTAGTAGAGCCATACAAGATGTCTCAAACATCCACCATCGAGCTGCAACAGCTTCCCTCTGCCTCCGTCCGAGACAACCCGAATGACGGCGATGATGTCTCCGTTCGCGCCCCGACAGCCCCGCAGTCGGCACGCATCTTCGATGCGGTGCCCTTGGCCGATCCCAGGCCGACTCGAAGTCTGATTATGACGTCTTTACTCGTGTGCGCAAATATGGTTCAGGTGCGGTTTTCTCAGTGAAATGAGTACATGTGTCGTCTGTCGCTGACACCGATCAAGTTTGCCTCTAACTTCATTACCTTTGCAGGTGGGCTGGCTCTTAGCAAGGACTTGGGACATGACTCTGGGCCGGGAAAGGCAAATTGGATGGCCGCAGCCTATCCGTAAGAAACACTTGAAGCCCCTGACATCAAATCTGCTGACGACTATCAGACTGACCCAGGGGGCATTCGTTCTCATCACGGGCCGTCTCGGTGCCGTCTACGGGCACAGGAACCTCACCTTCATCGGCTGCTTCATCTTCGCCCTATTCTCCTTGGTCAACGCCTTCTGCACGAGCTACGACTCATTCATCGCCGCGCGCGCCTTGACCGGAGTCGGAGGTGGGTTCTTCATGCCCAATGCCGTGTCGACCATTACCATCAATGTACCACCCGGCAAAGCCCGCAATCTGCTGTTGGGCTTCTTCGCGGGCTCGCCTCCCATTGGGGGCATCATTGGAGCGTTGGCAGTTGGGGTGTTCACGCAGTACGCGGATTGGAAGTGGCTTTTCCTGACCTTGTGAGTACCATGCAATGAATTCTGTCGGTGGATTCCCCAATCCTAACATTGCCAAAGAGCTATCCTTCAGGCATTGATTCTTGTCGGCCTCGTGTACTTGACGCCCAAAGAAACTCCCGTAGACAAAGGCGGCTCAATCGACTACGTCGGTGCCATGCTTGGACTGAGCAGCCTCTTGCTCTTCAATGTCGTATCAAAGTAAGACACCATCAACCCAAAATGCACAAGAAACCTACCTGACGTGAGAAGCAGCCAAGCGCCCTCGGAGGGCTGGGCAACGTTATACGTGATACTCTGCCTGATCATCTCCGTTTCCCTTTTTCTTACTTTTCTCGGTTGGGAAAAGTACTGGGCAAAGGAGCCCATCATGCCTCTGTCCATCTTTCGCACACCTACCTTCTCGGCTTTAATCTTTGTCGTGTTGCTCAGCTACATGTCCATCGGAATTTCCCTCTGGTATGCAGTGTCCTGGCAGCAAATACTGCGCGACCTATCTGTCCTCCAGACTGCCATCAACTTCATTCCCTTTGGTCTGGGTTCATTCATCGCCGTCTATCTTGCTGCCTGGCTGATCCCCCGAGTCGCCGCACAGTGGATCATGGCCTCTGGCGTCGTCGTGGTTCTCGTATCTAATCTCCTGCTTGCAACTATGCCTGTTCAGCAAACGTACTGGGCGCAGCTGTTCCCAGCCATGGTCATCGGCGGGTTCTGCCCCGACTTTGTGTTTGTCGCGGCCCAGATCATTGCGAGTAACAGCGTGTCTCGTCGGCAGCAGGGCGTGGCAAGCAGCTTAATCGGAACGCTTAACCTCTACGGAAACAGCTTGGGGCTCGGGTTTGCCGGTACTATTGAGACAGAGCTTGTCAAAGTCCACCAGAATGAGGTTATGGGCTTCAGGGCTGCCTTGTATAGCGGAGCCGGTCTTGCCTTTGTCGGGTTGATTCTGGACTTTGCCTTTGTCCGGATGCCAAAAGATCAGCGGGAAGGCTGGGGCGATGAGGTAGATGAATCAAGTCCACCAGAAGCTATCGCGAGTGCGGTAGAGACGAGGATTACAGTGTAACCGAGATACCTAGGCACATAGAGGGTAGTTTGGGTATATTTCGTGACTGAAAGTCGGTTGCACAGTGAAGATGGGAAATAGATCCTGCATGGACACTGTTGACTTGACAGAAATCATGGTGTTTCGATATGTGATTTATTGCGAAAATATGACACAGGCCACGAATTCAGACCAGGAATGCCTAACGTCGATCAAATAGAGTGAGATCCAGCGGCAGCCTCTCGCCCATCCAAATAGCTCGATCCGAGTGATCAATCTTCGCAATCTCATGAGGATGTTCCCCCTCTTTGGGAACCACGTTGGGGTGTATAAGAGCAGACAAGGGTCCACGCCAGATGGCGAGCCATGAGATGAAAGCACCAAACTGAGCAGGGGTGAAGAGATTCACCTCAAACATTGCCACCGGATGCGGCCCGATGGGTCGATCCCAGAAGGTGTAGATTCGCAGCTCGGGAACTGGTAGGGATTTTCAGTCAATTTGGGCTCGGGGGAGGGATGAGATGAGTTCGAAACTGACACTCTAGTCGAATTCGTTGCCATAGCTCGTGAGCATACTTCTTCTGCTCCTCGTTTGACTGGAAGTAGTAGATATGGACATCGCTAATAACAAGAAGCCGAAATTTAGCATCATGTCACTTCGGCACGAGTCGTGCTTGAGAGTTACTCACAATCCACCCTGTCTGCCCTTGTCCAGTGGGTCGACGAATGTCTCATAAGCGTCACTCAGCTTCTCTGCGGGTGGATTAACAAAACTCTTCCCATCTGCCGCTCTGTCTTCGGGTAGAGGTGGTGCGTCTTCATATCCGCTAAGCGGGGACGGGTATGTCGAGGCTGCTTTGACCATGTTGAAAGGTGATTGTGGTGAAGGCTATTTGGGAAGGTTGTGTTACCATGGATAGGAAGACGGGAGATATATACAGCCAGATGAGAAAGATCTGTATACTGGTACTTATTTAACTCGCTGTACGTCCTGGTTATCGGACAAGCATGAGCTTTGTAATCCATTTCGTCTTTCAAATCGAAATTGACGCCAGTCTTGCGTGATTTTACCCGCAGCGCGCGCTTCGGCTAATCGTTGGCTGCGCGATTCGGAATTCAACCCGAATAGTAAGCGGTGAGCATACGAAGGCTGGCGCCAAAAGTTTCGATCACCTCTCTGTAGGTAGCTTATCAAGGTGCGCACAGTACTATCGCATTTTCGCGCATACAGTCCTTATTAGCTGTCTCAGGCCGCTCTTCGCTATAATTCTAAGGGAGGTACGCTAAATAATAGTAGGCGCAAGCCCTGAGGGAAAAACCTGGAAGGCTCCAGCAAGCTACCCACTAAATGCGGTAGCTAACTAAGCGACGACTAGTCACTGTGCTGCACTGTTAGGGGACTGATAAGCTACCTGGAGAGGTGATCGAAACTTTTGGCGCCAGCCTTCGTACAGTCGAAGCGGAACCGTCGGAGAGACCAGGGTTCTCCACCGACAATGTCTTGGAAAATGCACCGGTATCCGTAGACGCAGGCTATAGATGTCGAATAGCTTAGTGTGCCTTTCAATATGACCTTAATTTGTCTGTTATATTATGTTCTATATGTCTATCTCTAAAAACTGCTCCTGCCCTAAAAGGCCCCTTTTTCCTCCCTTCTTATAGCTTAATAACTATTTACTGCCTACTATATAATCAAGCTATAGGCCTATTAATTATATAACCTTTTATATATAAGGCTATATATATAACCTAATTTAATATACTTTTTTAGCTTAATAATCTTATTATTTAGCTAATTTATATTATAATTATTATTTCTTTTAATTTTAATTCTTTTTTTTTAATTTATATTAATTTTATTAAAAGGTTAATAAGTCTTAATTATTATATAAAATATTTAAAAAGCTTTTTAATTAGATTTTTTATAAAATTATTAATAAATAATTTAATTAATAATATATAAATAATCTTAATTTACCCTTTAATAATCTCTTATTATAATTAATAATTATATATATTTATATATTTTAATTTTATTTATAATTATATAAGCTTTTTTTTTATTAATTATATTATTTATATATTATTATATTAAATTATTATTTATAAAAGCTTAATAATTTATTAATAAATAATAAATAATAATAAATTAATTTATAAAATAATTATAAATTAAGTTATAAAATAAGCTTTTTTTATTATTTATAAAAAGGCTAATAATTTTATTTTTATTATTTTTATTATTATTATATTTTATTTTATTATTTATTAAAAAATAATCTTTTTAAATAGGCTTATTATAAAAGCTTATAAATTATAATAATTTAATAAATTATTAACAAAATTAATATTTAAAGCTATTTAAAGGCTATTATTAAGATTATTTAATATTATATTATAGCTTAAAGAATAGCCTTAAGTCTTAAATAAATATTATAAGGCTTAATTAGCTATTTAATAATATTATAACTTAAGATTTTAATTAAATTAAATTAATTAATTTATAATAAAAATAATATTAAATTAAATTATAATTATTATATATATTAAAATATTAATTTTCTATTAATATAAATTAATACTTTTTATATTAATAATACCTTTATAAAATAATAGTTTTTTTAATATTTATTATCTTTTTAGGCTTAAGCTATTAATTAAAATATAAAAAATTATAATTAATAATATTTAAAATAGAATTAATAAGATTTTTAATTTTATTTAAATATAGAAATTATTATTAAATTAAAAAGAGATTAATAAGTAATTAATATTATTTTAATTTTTAAAATTAAATAATTTATTTATAATTTTATTATTTTTTTTATTAAGTAATTAAAAGGATTATTAAAGAATCTCTTTTTAGGCTATAAATAGCTATTAAATATACTATTATATAGCTTTTAGATCTTCTTTTAATAAATTATTTTAAAGGCTTTTTAAATATTTATTAAAATATTATTATTTATTAAAAATAATATCTTAAGTAATAAAAATCTCTTTTTTTAATAGATTTTATATTCTAAAAGAATTATTAAAAGTATAATTAATAAGAAAGCTAATTTAGGCCCGTAAGGCTAGTTTTTAAAGGTAATTTCTTTATAATTAGGTATTATAATAAAAATAAAGGCTTTATATTTATATAATTATAAATATAATAGATTAAGCTTTATTAAGCTATTAAAATAGAAATATAAATAAAAGAGCTTATAGGGGGATTTTTAGCCTATTAAATAGTTAGTAAGTAATTATAAAAGTATTTATTTATTTTTTATTTATTTTTTTTTTCGCTCTATTGCACCTAAAAAGGGGATCAAAATAGCCTAATTCTCTCTAATAAGGTAAATAATAATAACTTAATACTTAAATTAGATCTAATAACTTAAATTAAGAAAGTTTACTACATTATATATACTTATAAGCCTTAATAACTTAATATAACCTTAATTAAAACCTTATTTAATGTAAATATATTACCTCTTAATTAATACTAAAAGAATAAAAGGCCTACTATTCCTTCTTCCTTTAGAATCTATTATAAACTAATTTTAATACCTTCTTATATCTTAACTAATTAATATTATATAATAGCTAAATTAATAAATTAATAACCTAAAAATTGCATTTTATAATATATTCTATAAGGGATTACCTCTATTAAGCCCTATAATATAATAGGGACCTAATTACTTAGAGTTATTATAAAAGCCCTTTATATAAAATAATAAAAGTTCTCTTGCAAATAACTCCTCTAATATTTATCTAATAAGATAATAAACCTAACTATTAAAACTGCAAAAATCTAAAGATTATAATAATATATTTTATGGTTTTTATATCTTATTAGTTAAAGGATATTNNTAAAGGATATTAAGAGAATATTGCATACTTGCCTAATTAGGTAACCTATTGCCAGAATAGGCAAGTAGGTCTAATAACTAGATACTATATTAGAAATACTATATTACACTATTCTCTTATTAGGGCCCTACCTTCCTATTATAGCTATCACTACTTAATCAAGCAATTAGTACCTTTTATTTCTAAATATATTAAAAATTTTATACTAAATATATTCTAAGGTATTATATATTCTAAATATAGATTATATATTCCTTATTAATTTATAATAGGAATTCTTTATATTATTATAATTATTATTAATATACCTTTTATTTAATATATATTTTATTATATATAGATTAATAATAATTAAGAAATTATCTATAAAGAATAAGGGTTTTTCCCTCTCTATTTATAATATTTATTATTAATTAAATATATCTTCTCTTAACTAATTAAAATAATCTTTATATTATTATAATTACCTCTATTTATTAATTCTTAATATTTAATTAGAATCTTTCTATCTTTTTATTTTATCTCTTAAACTCCCTTTAAAACTTCCCTTTATTACCTTTTATTATTCTTTATACCTTTTTAGGTTATAAGCCTGGGTTTTGCATTTAGGAGCTTCTAAGGAGCATTTTTATATTACTTTTGCTAATTTTTATTAGCCCCTTCCCCTAAAAATTCGATTTTTCTAATTTTCCTTTATTTTTATTATATTTCTCTCTACTCTTCTAACTTTTATTTAATTTCTTTACTATTAAATTATAATTAATCTAAATTACCTAAAATACCTTCTTTACTTACTTAATAAGACCTATTAAATAATATACCTTATAACTTAATCTATTAATTCTATTATTAATAATTCCCTTTTATACTTTAAATTATTTAAATTTAGCTTTAAATACTATAACTCCTTTAAATTTTAATTATTTTAATTAATTTTTATATTATTAGAAAGTTATAATTTTTAATTATTTAATTTATATATTAAATCTTTAATATACCTCTTTATACCTTTTAAATTAAAAAATTTATATTTAAATTTCTTAATTAAAATATTAAATTTTTAATTTTAAAGGGAATAATTAATTAATTTATATAAAATAGATTTTAATAATAAAATTTAGATTATTAAGCTTAAGGGTAATAAAAATTATATTATTTAGGCTATTAGAATTAAGGCTTTTCTAATTAAAGAAAAACTTTTAAATGCTTTATATATTAAGGGATATATTAAGACCTAAAAGGCCTTAATTAATATAAACCTCCTATTAGAGGATAGACCCCTATTATAAATTAAATATATAAAAGATATTAAACTTACTTAAAATGCCCTAAAAAACCTTTATAATTCCTTTAGTTTTATTAGTAAATTTCTCCTTATAAAGGAATTTTTTAATACTTATTTAAATAATTAGTCTATAAAAGAATATTTTAATAAAATTAAGGAATTTTCTAATAAATTAGCTTTTAGGGATATTTAAATCCCTAAAAAAGTTATTATAGCCTAGATTTTATATAGTTTAGATAAAAGCTTTTCTAGCTATATAATTAATATTTC
>WMHX01000006.1:0-80692 GCA_013420875.1 Thelonectria rubi
TTGAACACATCTTCTCTTGACCAATCAAGACAATCTTTACACTATTGTGACCACCTATATTTGCAGATTCTTAATATCCAATTAGAATCTTTCTATCTTTTCATCTCGTCTCTCAAACTCCCTTTGAAGCTTCCCTCCATTACCTTTCACTGTTCTTCATACCTTTTCATATATTTAATTATATAAACTTTAGATTTACTCTTAATACCTATAGAAAATTATAAAATAAACTTATTATACTAATAGCTATATTTATATTAAATTAACTTAAGAATTTATATAAAGAATTATATATAGAACTTTCTTTTATTTAGAATTAATATAAATAATATTATAATTAAAAGAGATTAAAAGGACTAACCTTCTTAAAGGGAGATATAATATTTCTTATAATAAAGAATATTAATATAAAATAACCTAATAAAAAGCTTAATTTTAAGTATATTAGCCCCCATAAAATCCTTAAAAAAATCTCAAAAAATAATTATAAATTAGACTTATTTTTAAAAATTAGGCTTTATTTAATCTTTTATATTTCTTTATTTAAAACTATAAGAGATATGATTATAATTAATATTAATAATAAATAAAATATAAAAATTAAAATACTTAAGAAATATAAGGCTAAAGAAATTCTTAATATAATAAAAATTAATAAATAAATTAAATATTTAAGTAAATAAAAAGAATAAATAATAAAATATAATATATAAAAACCCCTAAAATACTTTAATTATATATAGTGCTTATTAAAAAGCTTTTATTAATAATATTAAGTATAAATAAGATATTTATATTACTAAACTCCTCTTTTAGACTAAAGGATAATTAATTAATCTTATTAGGAATACTTAAGGAATAAAGGTTATTTATTACTTAACTCTTATAAGCCTTTAAGGAAGGAATAATGCTATTCTTTTTATTTAATTTTTATATACTTTATTTAAATAATTTTAATCCTTTTTCCTTTATTCTCTTCTTAATCCTATAAATATAAGCCAATTAGCTTATAGCTATTATAAATAATAATTAAAGCTTTATAAGCTAAAAATGCAAAATAAGAATATACTTTCCTACTTTCTTTTCATCCTCCTTAAGTTTTTTCTATTACACTATAAGCTTATTTACTAAAAAAGGATTAAAAATATTAATATTAAAGATTAATAAAAAAAGGAATACCTATAAAATAAAGCTATTTAAATACTATTATAAGTATACTTATAAAATATATATTATTTATATTAATTAAATTAATTTAAATTATTTATTTTATAAACTAGTTATAATTTATATTTAAAGTAATAAATATAAGGCATATTAGTAAGCTAAGAATTAAAAATAAGAAAATAAATTAAGAAATTATATTTAAAAGCCTTTTTTAATTTTATTTTAAATATATAATTTAATATTTTATTAATAAGGTTATAAAAAGATATTTAAGCAATTAAATTAATTAATTATAATTAGAATTATAAGGCCCTAGATATAGTCTTAGGGATAAAACTAATAAAGGGGGATATTATATTATAACTTATAATAAATTTTAATATTATATAACTAGTTCCCTATTAGACTTTACTAATATTAAGGGATTACCTTCTTAATTATAATCCCTTATTAGTACTTAAATATAATTATTATTATAGTAAATAAAACCTAACTATTTTAGCTTTTAATATAATTATTTTACTTTAATTACCTTTTAATTAATTATTAAGCAATATAATACTTTTATTTACCCTCTTTATTACTTAATATAATGCTCTGGCCTCTCTACTAATATAAACCCAGACGAACTCTAGGTTGGTCTATTGGGAATTAATCTAGACTGTTACACTCTTTATTTATTTACTCCTTATAATTAAGGCTATTAAATTAGCTATAAGTATTATTATAATTATTAAGCTATTTATTAAGGTTTTTATATTATATTTTAATTACTTTATTATAATTAATAATATTAAGATAGATATTATATATTTTTAAGATTAATTAAATAAGTTAAATATAATATTCTAAATAATTTAGAAACCTTTTAATAGCTTAAATAGCTATATATTATAAATATTATAAAAGTTAATTAATTCTTTTTAAAACTATATTATAATATTTAATTAAATATTATAGGTTAAGTAATAAAATAATATATAGGCCTAGCTAGATATATAGCCTTAATTAGTATAATTAGATTTAAGTATAAGTCAGTATTATTAAGTAAAATTATTACTAAATATTATTAATATATTAATATATTATAGGAAATTGCAAATAATAATTTAATTTATTTATTTTATTTATAAAATCTTATTATAAATTAATATCTTTTAAATATATATAAATTTTAAAACTAGGTTTAAATAGGTATATTAATCCATTATAAATAAATTTTAATTGCCTTAATAAAATAATCTTAGTATTAATATACTTAAATTAGTTTATAACTAGCTATAGAGAGAGGATATTAGCTTATAGCTAATAATCTTAAATAATATAAATAATATTAACCTCTTTTATAGTATACTTAAAGCTAATACTAATTTATAAATATATATCTTACTTTATTAAGGGGTAAGTTACTATTTATATCTTTTTTACTAAAGTATTATAATAGAACTATTCTTATTACTTTTTATAGCTTAAATATTACTCAGAAGCTAATAAGTAGCTATAAAGCTGCTTATAAAGTCTTAATTATGGATAATATTTAATCCCTTAAGTGTTTTTAGAAAAAGTTAAAGGGAGATTTTAATTAGAATATTACAAAAAATCTCCTTAATGCTCTAAATTAAATCCTGCTTGCAATTACCTAAGCAGCAATATTATAGCTTATACACACACTATAAAAAGGAAGGCAGTGCCCTTTAGTAAAAACCTAAAAAGACTTATAATTTATATTTAATAATATTAAGAGTAATACTTTTAGGAATAATATTATTTCTAAAATAATATATTTTATTATTAATTTCTTTTTTTTTTTTTTTACTTTATTGCACCTAAAAAGGGGATTAAAGTAGCCTAATTCTCTCCAGTAAGATAAATAATAATAATTTAATACTTAAATTAAATTTAATAATTTAAATTAATATAGTTTACTATATTATATATACTTATAAGCCTTAATAACTTAATATAACCTTAATTAAAACCCTATTTAAAGTAAATATATTACCTCTTAATTAATACTAGAGGGATAAAAGGCCTGCTCTTTTCTTCACTTATTAACTAATTCCTATAACTCTTTAATTCTTAATTAATTAATACTATATAATAGCCCAGTTAATAAATTAATAATAACCTTCTATAATACATCTAATAAGGGATTACCTCTACTAAGCCTTATAACTTAATAAGGACTTAATTGCTTAAAGCTATAAAAATAAGCTTAAATATAGCAATAAAGAGCTAAATAAGGCGCTTATTAGCTTAGGTCTAGTAGGCATAAAGCTGCTTAAAAAAGGCACTCTAATTATAAGACTTAATATATAGCTAATAAATTATAGAGAAATAATTAACTTTATAGCCTTTAAGTATAAAATCCTATTCTATATATATAAATAAAATATAAAAAGAAATTAATAATTAAGAATAAAATAAATAAAATTAAAGGCCTTATTAAGAAAACTAATTAAAGGGAGCTAATTAGATTTATAAAAGGCCTTATTTCTAAAAGATATAATATTTTTAAACTTACTTAATATAGACCCTTATAAGAAATAGCTAATGTAGTTAATTAAGAACTTAAGGTTCATACTAATAAGGCTTAATAATAATAAGGGAGGAGAGAATCCTATTATTATTAAGATCTAACAATATAAGAAAGGGTTAAAATGGTTAATAGAATTAGTAGGAAAAAAAGACTTAATGTATTGAATAAGTTATTAGCTAGATATATAATATATGCATTTAGCTTATAATATGACATTTATAGTAATAATAATATAAATAGTAATTTTAATAATAGATTTTAGGTTTATATTAATAAAAGGATTAAGGCATTAAGGTCTAAATAATATAAAATAGAAATAAAAGAGTTATTATATTTAGTAATATATTTAAATATATAAATATAATTAAATTATACTAAAAGCTAAAATAATTATCTTTTTATTTAAAGTACTAATAAATATATCTTATATATTATATATTATTATCGACTAATAATATTAAATTATTAGTCCTAAGGGAATTATTAAAACTCTTATTTAGTCCTTATTAATTTTAGGGGATTATTAAAACTATTACTTAGTTCTTATTAGTCTTAAGGGTATTATATAATCTTTTCTATTCTGCTAGGCCTAACTGCCTAGTTAGTTTATAAGTTATAGTATAAGTTATAATATATTTTACTAATAAATAATTAAGGAATTAGGCTTATAAACTATCTTACTTTTTATTTTAATTATTTAATTTAATAATAACCTTTTTATATTATAATAAAAAAATAAATTAGATTATATTTATTAATCTTTTTTTTTTTTTTAATTATACTTAAAAGGGGATTAAAGCAGCCTAATTCTCTCTAGTAAGATAAACAATAATAACTTAATACTTAAGTTAGATCTAGTAACTTAAATTAATATAATTTACTATATTATGTATATTTATAAGCCTTAATAATTTAATATAACCTTAATTAAAACCCTATTTAAAGTAAATATATTGCCTCTTAATTAATACTAGAGGGATAAAAGGCCTACTCCTTCTTCCCTTATTAACTAATTCTAATAACTATAACTCTCTTTACTTCTTAATTAATTAATACTATATAATAGCCTAATTAATAAATTAATAATAACCTAATAAGAGTTGCCTTCTGCAATGCCTTTATTAAGAGGCTATATTTATAGACCTTTATAGTCTAATAGGGAGGCTTATATATAAGCTTATATAAATAGGCATTAATATAATAATAAAAAGCTAATTTAGATTATCTAAAGGCTAGGGAAAGTAGTATTATTATAGTTTAAAAAGAGCATTTTAAGTAGTATACTTAATATATAATTAATAAATCTAATAAAAATAATTACCTTAATAGCTTTTAAATCCAATATTCTATACTATATATAGCTAGAGGATAGTAAGTTTATTAATTAGGTTAAATTAAAAAGATTAAAACTAAAGGTATTATTAAGAAAGCTATATAAGGGGTTAGAATTAAACCTTTAGGAAGTTGCCTTTTTAGAAGATATAATACTTTTAAATTAATTTAATTTAGATTATTATAAGGAAGAATTTAGGCAATTAGCTAGGAATATAAGGATTATACTTATAGAGCCTCCTTAAGGCAAATAATATATAAAGAAACCTATTACTATTAAGATCTAATTATATAAGAAAGGGTTAAAAAGGTTAATAAAATTAGTAGGAAAAAGAGATTTTATATATTTAATATATTATTAGCTAGATATATAATGTATGTATCTAGCTTATAATATAATATTTATAGTGATAGTAATATAAATAGTAATTTGAATAATATAGATTATATTTATAATAAAAGGTAAAAGGGATAGCTTAATTAATTAAATTAATTAAATTTATTAATATATTAAAATAATTATTTTGGGTTTAATAGCTTTTTAATTCTTATTAGGCTTTATTTCTAGCTTTTTTAGTAATATATAAGCTTATAGGGGAGTTTTATTATTAAAGAAAATAAAGAATATATTATTATATAAATAAAAAATAGTATTTTAATTTATATATTTTATTCTTAAATAAGGTAGATAAATAAATTTAGGTCTTATAATATAATATATATTTTAATAAATCTGTATTATTGCCTTTATTATATAAGAGAGGCTAATACTGCTTATTTAGTTTCCCTAGTAATTCTTATCCCTGGCCTAAGCCCGCATTAAGAAGAGTAGTTAGGGACCCTTTTATAGCTATAACTTAGACGTTATATATTGACTGCATTTAATTATTTATTTATTCCTGCTATTTAGCTAGAGTTATTAAGAATAATATTATATTTTGATAATTAAAACTTAGCATTTAATCTTATATAATAATATAATGCTATATTAATATAAGAATATTTTAAGAATAGCCTTAATTCTTATATATAAAAGCAAGATTAGCTATATTAGTTAATATAAAGAAATACTTTTCTTTTAAACTTATCTTTTTTATTTTTATTATTTATACTTTTAATTCTTTGGCCTCCTTTTATTAGCCTTAATTTTAATATATTAATACTAAAGTAATTATATTATTTAATATAAAAGAATATTCCTTTTTTAAACCTATTTTTTTTATCCTTATTTAATTATATTAAAAATTAAAATAATTAAATTAAATTTATTATAATAATAATTATACTTAAATATTAATTATTTTATTATAAAAATATAAAAATAATAAATATAATAAAATATAATATTTTAAAAGTAATATTATTTTTAAAAGTAATATTTTTAATATTATTAAATATAAAATATAAATCTTTTTAGGTTTTTATTAAAGGGCACTACCTTTCTTCCTAAAGCGTGTATATAAACTGTAATAGAAAATCTGCGCGCTAAGTTAGGAAATACCTCTTCTAAATAATAAACCCCTCCCTATTCACACCTTAAAAACCTATACTAAGCTAATAGTAAACTTAAATTAATACATTTTATAATTAATTTGCCCTCTTATTAGTTTAACTTAATCTTTTATTTTATCCCGCTAGCTTACATTTTATCCCTTTTAAGCTATATTAAGCAAACATTATATTATAATTTTAACTATAGGTTTAATTATATATAAACTAAATTATAGTCTTAAGCCCTTACTTATATAATAATGGGTTTCTAAGCTATTATATATATAAGCCGGGATTAAGGCCGCTCCTTTTAATAAGTTAGTTAGGTACCTTAGCAGCCTAACGTTCTATTTTTAGTTTATAGAGGTTAGAAGTTTAATTCCCTAGCTACTTGTTTTTGCGGGCTTATGCCTGCGCATATAGCATTAATTACTGCGCTAGTCTTAAAAAATCATTGCCCTAAGCTGGATTTAAACTAATAACCTCGCGAGAAAAAAGATAAGGTCCTAAATATATAACTACTACGCTACTAAGGGATAGAAAATAATCATAAAAATATTACTATAAAAGAAGTATTTTTAAATAATACTTTAAAATATAAGTATTCTTTAGTAAATTATTGTAAAGAAAAAGGCATTATATATAATTTTTCTCTTTATATTAAAAATCCTAATAGAGCAGTAAAAAAAAAAAAAGATTATATTAAATAATTTAAAAGGAATTTTAATAATAGCTAATTTACTTAAATTTTTATAGGCAGAAGCTTTAAAATCTATAAAATATATATATAATAAAACTCTTTATACTTTTATAGGCTTTTTATATTCTATAAAAAAGAACAATAATATAATTTTAAATATAAAAGACTTAAAAGGTATAAAGATCTTTAGATTTATAGTATATTATAAAAATAAAATCCCTATAAATAAATTATATATTAAAGTATATAAAGGCATCATTAGAATATATAATAATAATATTTATAAAATATAAGACTATGAAAAATAAACTATAATAATATCTAGAAATATTATTATGTTAAAAATTATTTTTCTATATAATAAGCTTAAAAATCCTATTATAAATTTTAATAAAAAGACTATAAGTCTTAATAATAATAATAATAATAATAAAGGTAAGGAATTTTTAATTATAATACTTAAAAAACTAATTAAATTTTATAAAGATTATAAAGAAATTCTAAATATATATTCTTTAATATAAAAAAATATAAATATAATCAAACCCTCCTTTTATAATTAAACTATAAATAATAATAATTAGATTATTTTTATAAAATTAAAAGCAAAAAAGTTATTAAGGTAAAAGCTTAAAGTATTTTTAAGCTTTTTATTAAAAGAAAGGCTTTAAAAGGCTATTAAGTTTATAAAATAAAAACTAATTTAAATAATAATATAATTAAATATAAATCCTAGTAAGTTATATAGGGATTTAACTAGATTTATAATATAAATTATAATAAAATCTTTATTACTATTTATACGCTAGAAACTATAAAGATTCTTCTTATAATAGTAAGTATATTAAATTAGGAAATTTTATAATATAATATAAGAAATGCGTTTATTCATTTTAATATAAATAAAGAAATATATAGTATTTTATTTATAGGATTTAAAAAATATATATTTAATTCTTTAAAGGAAGATTTAAATAATTTATTTAAAAATAAATATAAAAATATAAAAAATTAAAATATTTATTTAAAATTAAATAAAGCCTTATACAGTTTAAAATTGAAAAGGTATAAAGAACAGTGAAAGGTAATGGAGGGAAGCTTCAAAGGAAGTTTGAGGGACGAGATGAAAAGATAGAAGGATTCTGATTGGATATTCAGAATCTGCAAATCGAGGCGGTCACAATGGTATAAGGGTTGTCTTGATTGGTCAAGAGAAGAAGTGTGTTATTAATAATAGATAATTCTGGACAGAGAGGGAAAAACCCTTGTCATTTATAGACGATTTCTCGACCACTATTGGTCCGTGCGTGATGACACGTATACCAGATGAAAGATATGTTAATGACGATTATAATGATATAAAACATTCCTATTGTGGACCAATAAGGAATGCATAATCCGCATTTGGAATATATGATGCCTTGGAATGTGTCTAGTGCAAAATTTTCAACACATCCGAAAACGGAAGGTGCCAGTTGCCCGATTGAGCGGCGATGGCTGCGATAGGAAGGTGGGGCCCCGATAAGGGGACAGTGCAGTACAGTGTTTCTAATACAGTGTCTGGCTGTCAGACCCACTTGCCTATTCTGGCGATAGGTTGCCTAATTAGGCAAGTATGCAATATTCTCTTAACATCCTTTAACCAATAAGGTATAAAAACCATAAAATATATTATTATAATCCTTGGATTTTAGTGGTTTTAATGGTCAAGTCTATCTTCTTATTGGATGAATATTGGAGGAGTTATTTGCAAGAGAACTTTTGTTATTTTATATAAAGGGCTTTTACAATGATATTACTCTAAATAATACTATATTATAATAAGTATATCTAGAAGTTAACTTATTAAGACCCTAAATCCCATATTAAATAATATACTTTTTATATATAATATTTTGCTAATTAATATAAAGGTTACTATTAAAGTCTAATAGCTATAAACTATAGTTTAGGAGTTATATGCCTAATTATAAGGTTAGCCCTTTATTTAAGCTTATAAAGAAAGATATAACCCTAATAAAGCAATTAAGCCCCCCTAATTAAAACTATTTAATAGAAGTTCTAAAAATATTATATTTTTTATTATATATTTTAAGATATACTTTTAATAATTCCTATATAGGCTTACTTTATTTAAGGGAAGAATTATATATACTTATAATTATATAGAAAGAACTATAATTATATACTTTAAACCTATTATAAGGGATTACTTTAAATATAATAGTAATATTATATAAGATTAGAATATTATTAATATCTTTTTAAAATAAAATAATTTTAAAATTATACTTAAGAATATATTTAGAATAATTAATAAAAAATAAAAAATAGCTATTAATATTTATAAAATTAAATAAATTAAGTTTATTATTACCTATACTATTATATTTTAATAAATTATAATTAAACTTAAATAGAATAATAATATATTTATTAAAATCTATTATTAGGAACTTAAAAATAAAATTAAAAATAAAATCTATAAGGCTAAATAACCTAATACCCTTATAAAATATATTATTATAATTATTAAGATTAATAAATAATAATATAAATATAAAAAAGAGAAATCTTAAAAATATTAAATTAGATATAATATTTTCTATAACCCTTATTACCTTGATTAATATTAAGGAAATAATAATAAAAGAAAGAATTAATAAGAAAATATAGCTTATAAAATAAACTTAAAACTAATAAAATTTAGTCCTATTTAATAAGACTTCTTATAAATTACTTATTAAAATTATAATAAAAAAGAATATATTAAATATAAAGATTAAAACCCTAATAAAACTAATAGAAAGTTTAAACCTATACTAAATAAACTCTTAAAGTAATTACTTAAGCATAAATTAAACTCTAATTAATAATTTAAATAATTATTAAAAAGGAAATAAGGTATAATTTACTTTATTAAATAGTTTATTATAATAATAATTACTTTATATATAAAAATAATAAAAATAATAATTACTATTTTAATAAGCCTAAGGACTTTAATAAATAAACTCTTATAATAATATAAATAGGATATAATAAAACTAAAACCCCTAAAAATATAATCTAATTAAATAGCTAAGCACTTTATAAGGATTATTATAATTTATAATTAGATAATTACTCTATGTTTTAATAGATTTATACTTAAAAAGCTATGAAGAAGAAAACTACTAAATACTTTATATAAAGACCTATCCCTAAAGGACTCTCTATTACCCCTAAACTAAATAATAAGACTTTTACTATAATTATAATAGGACCTATAAGCCTAAAAGGCAATAACCTAATCTATAATAATAAGAAATACTGCTATATTAAGGCTTATAGCTATTTAATAAAGCCCTAGTAATATAATTATACTAAAAGCTAAATAAAAGGAATAAATCTTAGCCCTATAAATAAAGAACTTATTAACCTTATAAAAAGATAATAAATAGTATATAGAACTAATAATGCAATATTATTTCTAATTATATCAAACTATAATTAAGCTAAGGAATTAGGACTAATAGTTTATTATTAATAGGTCTTTTTAATAAAGAAAGGGAATAATTATAAAAATAATATAAACAGTAATAAAATCCTTTTAAATTTTAATTTAAATAATAATAATACTTCCTAATATTTAATCTATTAAGTAATATAAAAAGAATAAAATATAAATACTAAAGACTTTTATATATATAAGATTATATAAAAAGAAGTCTATAATAAGGTATTAATAGAACTATACTTATAAAATATATTAATCCTCTTAATAATATATCTAAACTATTATATTATATTATTATAAGTAATAGTAAAAGGTAATAGATGGAAGCTTTAAAGGAAGTTTAAGGGACGAGATGAAAAGATAGAAGGATTCTAATTGGATATTTAGAATCTGCAAATTGAGGCAATCATAATAGTATAAGGGTTATCTTAATTAGTTAAAAGAAGAAGTATATTCTTTATAATTAATTATTTAGGATAAAGGGGAAAAAACCCTTATTATTTATAGATAATTTCTTAATTACTATTAGTCTATATATAATAATATATATATTAGATAAAAGGTATATAAATAATAATTATAATAATATAAAGAATTCCTATTATAAATTAATAAGGAATATATAATCCGCATTTAGAATATATAATATCTTAGAATATATCTAATATAAAATTTTTAATATATTTAAAAACGGAAGGTATTAGTTACCCGATTGAGTAGTAATAGCCAGAATAGGAAGATAGGGCCCTAAACTTACTTACCTATTCTAGTAATAGGTTATTAAATCTAGTAATTATATAATATTCTCTTAATATTCTTTAATTAATAAGGTATAAAAACTATAAAATATATTATTATAATCTTTAGATTTTAATGGTTTTAATAGTTAAATATATTTTCTTATTAGATAAATATTAAAGGAATTATTTATAAGAGAACTTTTATTATTTTATATTAAGGGCTTTTATAATTATAAGTTTTATATTTGAATTATAATTATTTAATATATTTTAAAAGTAAAATTATAAATAATTACTATTTAAAATAACTAAAAAGCTATACCCTAAAGTAATATTATAATATTAATAATTTAATAAATAAATAAAATATATAATATATATAATACTTAAAGGTTAAGATTTTTATATAATATAATAATTTATTTCTAGCTAGATATATAAATAATATAAATAATATATTTAGCTATTAATCCCTAAAATATATACTATATAAATAAAAGAAGGTTATTAATTAATACTAATAATATATATAATAGCTAATATAATCCTAAATAGCCTAACTATTATAATTATAAGTATAAAAGCCCTTAATATAAAATAATAAAAGTTCTCTTGCAAATAATTCCTTTAATATTTATCTAATAAGAAAATATATTTAACTATTAAAACTATTAAAATCTAAAAATTATAATAATATATTTTATAGTTTTTATACCTTATTAATTAAAGAATATTAAGAGAATATTATATAATTACTAGATTTAGTAACCTATCGCTAGAATAGGCAAGTGGGTTTAGGGCCCTACTTTCCTATTCTGGCCATTACTATTTAATCAAGCAATTAGCACCTTCTATTTTTAAATATATTAAAAATTTTGCACTAGATATATTCTAAGACATTATATATTCTAAATGCAGATTATATATTCCTTATTAGCCCATAATAGGAATTCTTTATATCATTATAATCATTATTTATATACCTTTTATCTAGTATATATATTATTATATATAGACTAATAGTAGTTAAGAAATTATCTATAAATAATAAGGGTTTTCTCCCCTTTATCCTAAATAATTAATTATAAAGAATATACTTTTTCTTTTAATTAATTAAGATAATCCTTATATTATTATAACTGCCTTAATTTGCAGATTCTAAATATCCAATTAGAATCCTTCTATTTTTTCATCTTATCCCTTAAACTTCCTTTAAAGCTTCCATCTATTACCTTTTACTATTACTTATACCTTTTTAATAAGAATTTATAAAAATTACTAAATAGCTATAATAAATTTATAATTTAATAAAAAATAATAAATACTGCCTATAAAAAAGGTATAAGACTAGTATAAGCTAAAGGAATTTATAGAACCTTTATAAAGAGCTTTTTATATACTTATAAGCCCTATTATAAAGATAATATAATAAATAATATTATAAATATAAATTAAGAAAGAATAATTTATTATTTTAATAAATAATAAAATAAAAATAAATATTATTAACCCTTAAGTTATTAATTATCTTAAGCTATTATAAAAAAATAAAAATAACCCTTATAAAATATATAATATAGAAGGAAAACCCTTTAAATATAAAAATAGAAGAATTACTTATAAAACTAATTACCTTAAGGTATTTATTAAAAGAAAGAATTAGAAAGTTAATCTTAATATTATATTACTTTAAGAATATAATTTATTCCTAAATTATTTATAATTTTATTAATATAATCCTTTTATTAATTAATATATTAACTAAATATAAACCTTTTAAAGTAGTAAAATTAGTAATAATAATTATAATTTATTTAATAATATAAAATCTTAACCTTCTATTAATAAGAATAGAAAAGGCAAATAAAATAAATATAAAAGTACTTCTTAATTTATAAAGAATATATAACCTCTTTAAGGAATATAATATTAATATAAAAAGGGCTAAATATAATAAATATAATAATAAATTATATTCCTTAAATAATAATTTATATAAATTAATAAAGACTTTATATAAAAGCTACTTAATAATAATAAATTATAAAATATAGCTTAAAGATAGAATTATAATTAAATTTAATAAAATTTATAATCTTAATAAAGTATAATTATATAAGCTTAAGAACTATTTTAAAAATATATTAAGGAAAAAATATATTAAAATATTAAAATTATTTATAAGTTATTTAATTATATTTATTCCTAAAAAGAATAATAAGCTTTAACTTATTATAGATTATTACATATTTAATAATATTATACTAAAGGACTATATTCTTTTACCTTTAATTAGTAAACTAAAAGATTAACTTTATAGAATAAAATACTTTATTATATTTAATTTAAAAGGAGCTTATAATTTAATTTATATTAAAAAAGAATATAAATAGAAAACTATTTTTAAAATAAAATATAGATTTTATAAATACCTTATTATACCTTTTAGACTTATTAATATATTAGCTATATCTTAATAAATAATTAATAATATATTATATAAATATATTAATATATTAATAATATATTATTTTAATAATATTTTTATTTTCTTTAAAATAAAAAAAGAATATATAAAATATATTTATATAATATTATAAGCTCTTTAAAATATAAACTTATTAATTAAACTTAAGAAAAATTATTTTTATACCTTAAAAATAGAATTTTTAAAATATATTATTTTTTATAATAAAATCTAAATAAACCTAAAAAAAATTTAAATAATTAAGAACTAATTAATATTAATTACTATTAAAAAAATATAAATATTTTTTAGATTTATTAATTATTATTAATAATTCTTTAGAGATTTTAATAAGATTATTATATTACTTTTAGAACTTATACAAAAGGAATAGAAGTTCTTCTAGCTATTAAAGATCTAAAAAGTATTTAAATATATTAAGGATCTTATTCTTAGTAAATCTATATTTAAAATATTTAACCCTAAATAATTTATTAAATTTAAACTAAACTCCTTAAATTTCGCTTTAAAAGTCTAAATTAAATAATAAAATCATAAAGAATTCTTATATTTTATTACATTTTATTCTTATAAAATATATAAAATAGAATTTAATTATTTAATTTATAATAAAAAGTTTCTAGTTATTATTAATACTTTTAAGGAATTTTAATATTATTTCCTTAAAAGTTATTATAAAATTATAATCTATATAGACTATAAGAATATTTTGCATTTTATTATAACTTAAAAATTAAATAGATAATAATTTTAATATATTAAATATTTATTTAAATTTAATTATATTATTAAATATAAAAAAGGCTTAGAAAATAAATAAGCTAATATTATTAATTAAAGACCTAATTTTAATACTAATAAGGTTAAAATTAAAGAATAATTCTTATACTTAATATTAAAAGGACACTTTAAGTAAAAATATATTATAGTAATATAAATAAATATATAATACTATTAGTAATAGCTTAATGCAATATATAAAGTGGAATAGGAAAATCTAGTATTATAATAAATCTTAAAGTATAATTAAAAATAATTTAAATTTAAAAATATTAATAAATAATATATATTAAAAGAGCTATATAAGTAATTTATATATAAAATCTATAAATACTTATTTTATAAATATTAAGGAATTAATAAAACTCTTAAATATATTAAAATAATATATATATTTCCTAAAATTAAGAAAACAATTTAGAAAATTATTAAATAATACTTTATTTATATTAAATTTAAGGCATAATACTATAAGCTATATAAATATTTATAACCCTAATTAGTCTTAATATAATTATAGGACTTAATTATTATAGCCTTTATTATAAAATTACCCTTATCCTTAGACCTTACTATAAATATAGTTTATAATAGCATTTTAATTATTATTAATAAATTTATTAAATTTTTCTATTTTATTTTATATTAAAAAGCAATTAATATAAAAGAATTTTCCTATATCTTTTTATAATATATTATTAGGCTATATAGACTACTATTTAAGATTATTTTAAAGAAAGAATTACCCTTTTTCTTAAACTTTTAATAATACCCTATAATAAGAATTAAATTAAATTATAAATTAAATATAATATAAAGACCTTAAGTTAATAAATAGATAGAATAAATAAATTAGGTTTTAGAAATCTATTTTTATTATTATATTAATTATAGCTAGAATAATTAGATTAAGAAGCTATTTATCATATAGCTAGCTTATAATATTATAATTAATAAAAATATAAAAATTATATTTAGTTATATAAACTTTATATTATAGCCCATACTATAACCTAATAGGGGACCAGGCAGTTAACTATAGCAGAACCCTATATACCTATAAAACATAACCTATAAGTATAGAATACTAAATGCAAATTAAATTAAATTAAATTAAATTAATTTAATTATATAAGTTAAATTAGGTCAATTTAATTTAATTATATAAGTTAAATTAGGTCAATTTAATTTAAGTTAATTGCAATTAATTCCTAAAAGTAATATATATATAAATATATTTATTTAGCACTTAGATAAAATATAGTTATTTTAGCTTTTAATTATAATTACTTTATTTTAATCTTCTTAATTAATTATTAAATAATATAATACTTTTTATTTATTCTTTTTATTATTTAATATAATGCCCTAGCCTCTTTATTAATATAAATCTAAATAAAATTTAGGTTAATTTATTAAGAATTAATCTAGACTATTATATATTAAAAGCTTTTATTTAGAAGGTTATTATATTACTTTAAGTAATATTATATTATAATAAATATATTTAGAAATTAACCTATTAATACTCTAAACCCTATATTAAATAATATGCCTTTTATATATAATACTTTACTAATTAATATAAAGGTTACTATTAAAATCTAGTAGCTATAAACTATAATTTAGGAGCTATATACTTAGCTATAGGGGTAGCCCCCTATTTAAGCTTGTAAAAAAGGATATAACCCTAATAAAATAGTTAAGCCCCCTTAATTAAAACTATTGAAAAGGTATGAAGAACAGTGAAAGGTAGTGGGTGGAAGCTTAGAAGAAGTTTTTTTAAGGACGGGATGAAAAGATGGAAGAATTCTGGTTAGATATTCGGAATCAGTGAATCAAGGCGGTCATAATAGTGTAGAGAATGTCTTGATTAGTTAAGAGAAGAAGTGTGTGATTTAATGGTTAATTAAGCTAGACAGGGGAGGAAAAACCCCTATCTTTTATAGACGATTTCTTGACTATTATTGGTCCGTGCGTAGTGATACGTATACCAGATGAAAGATATGCAAATGACAAATATAATGATACCAAAAATTCCTGTTATGAACCAATAAGGAATGCATTATCCACAGTTAAAATATGCGAGGCTTTGGAATGCGTCCAGTGAACATTTTCAGTAAATCCGGAAACGGAAGGTTCCGTTTACCCGATCGAGCGACGATGGCTGCGATAGGAAGGTGGGGCCCCGATAAGGGCACAGTGCAGTACAGTGCTTATAATACAGTGTCTGGCTGTTTGACCCACTTGCCTATTCTGGCTATAGTCTACCCAATTAGGTAATAATGCAACTTCCTCTTAATATCCTTTTAACTAAGGAAATATAAGAACTATAAAATATATTATTATAATCCTTAGATTTTTGCGGTTTTAATAGTAAAGTCTATTTCTTTATTGGATAGATATGGAGGGAGTTATTTGCAAAGGAACTTTTATTGTTTTATATAAAGGGCTTTTACAACTATTTAATAGGAATTTTAAAGATATTATGCCTTTTATTATATACCTTAGGATATACTTCTAAAAGTTCTTATATAGGTTTATTTTAGCTAAAAGGAGAGTTATATATACTTATAGCTATATAGAAGGAATTATAATTATATAATTTAAATTTATTATAAAGGATTATTTTAAATATAATAGTAATATTATATAAAATTAGGATATTATTAATATCTTTTTAAAATAAAATAATTTTAAGATTGCATTTAAAAATATATTTAGAATAATTAATAAAAAGCAATAAGTAATTATTAATATTTATAAAATTAAATAAATTAAATCTATTATTGCCCATATTATTATATTTTAATAAATTATAATTAAATTTAAATAGAATAATAATATATTTATTAAAATTTACTATTAAAAACTTAAGAATAAAATTAAGAATAAAATCTATAAGGCTAAATAGCCTAATACTCTTATAAAGTATATTATTATAATTATTAAAATTAATAAATAATAATATAAATATAAAAAGGAGAAATCTTAAGAATACTAAATTAGATATAATATTTCCTATAACTCCTATTACCTTAATTAATATTAAAAAAGTAATAATAAAAAAAAGAACTACTAAAGAAATATAGTTTATAATATAAACCTAAAACCTATAAAATTTAATACTATTTAATAAGATTTCTTATAGATTATTTATTAAAATTATAATAAGAAAGGATATATTAAATATATATATGAAAACCTTAATAAAATTAATAAAAAGTTTAAATTTATACCTAAAAAAAAGATCTTTAAAGTAATTACTTAAGAATAGATTAAACCCTAATTAATAATCTAAATAATTATTAAAAAGAAAGTAAAATATAATTTATTTTATTAAATAGCTTACTATAATAATAATTACTTTATATATAAAAATAATAAGAATAATAATTATTACTTTAATAGGCCTAAAGATAATAATAAATAAACTTTTATAATAGCCTAAATAGAATATAATAGGACTAAAATCCCTAAAAATATAGTCTAATTAAATAGCTAAGCCCTCTATAAGGATTATTATAATTTATAAATAAATAACTACCTTATATTTTAATAGATCCGCGCTTAAAAAGCTATTAAAAAGGAGACTGCTAAAAACTTTATATAAAGACCTATCTCTAAAAAACTCTTTATTACCTTTAAACTAAATAATAAGACTCTTATTATAATTAAAATAGGATTTATAAGCCTAGAAAATAATAACCTAGTCTATAATAATAAAAAGTAATATTATATTCAGGCTTATAGCTATTTAATATAACCCTAATAGTAAAAATATACTTAAAATTAAAAAAAAAGGAATAAACTTTAGCCCTATAAATAAAGAATTTATTAACCTTATAAGAAAGTATTAAATAATATATAATATTAATAATATAATACTATTTTTAATTATATAAGATTATAATTAAATTATAAGCTTAAAATTAATAATTTACTATTAATATATTTTTCTAAGGAAAATAAAAAATAATAAAGAAAGTAATAATATAAATAGTAATAAAATCCTTTTAGATTTTAACTTAAATTATAATAATATCCCTTAATATTAAATCTATTAAGCAATATAAAAAGGGTAAGATATTTAAGCTAAAGACTTTTATATATATAGAATTATATAGAAAGAAGCTTATTATATATTATTAATAAAGCTATATCTATAAAATATATTAATCCTCTTAATAGTATATTTAAATTACTATATTATTTTATAAATTTTATATTTTAATTATAATTACTTATTATATTTTATAATTAAAATTATAAATAATTATTACTTAAAGTGCATAAAAAGCTATACCTTAAAATAATAATATAATATTAATAATATAATAAACTAATAAAATATATAATAATTATAATACTTAAAAATTAATATTCTTATATAATATAATAATTTATTTCTAAATAAATATATAAATAATATATATAACTTATTTAACTATTAATTTCTAAAATGTAAATTATATAAATAAAATAAGGTTACTAATTAATATTAATATAATCTATAATAGCCTATATAACCCTAAATAGTCTAGCTATTATAATTATTAAGAATCTAAAAAAATTATAAAATAAATATAATAAGCTAATAATTAAATAAAAAATAATAAATATTACCTATAAGAGAGCTATAAGACTAGTAAGAGCTAGAGGACTTTATAGAACCTTTATAAAAAGCTTTTTACATAATTATAAGCCTTAAAATAAATATATAATAAATAATATTATAAATATAAATTAAGAAAGAATAATTTACTATTTTAATAAATAATAAAATAAAAATAAATATTATTAACTTTTAAATTATTAATTATCTTAAGCTATTATAAAAGGAAAAAGATAATTTCTATAAAGTATATAATATAAAAGGAAAACCCTTTAAATATAAAAATAAAAGAATTATTTATAAGATTAATTACCTTAAGGTATTTATTAAAAGAAATAATTAAGGAATTAATTTTAATATTATATTACTTTAAGGATATAACTTACTTTTAGGTTATTTATAGCTTTACTAATATAACCTCTTTATTAATTAATATATTAATTAAATATAAACTTTTTAAAATAATATAATTAGTAATAATAATTATAATTTATTTAATAATATAAAATTTTAATTTTTTATAAATAAAAATAAAGAAAATAAATAAAATAAAGATATAAATACTCTTTAATTTATAAAGAATATATAACCTCCTTAAGGGATATAATATTAATATAACAAGAGCTAAATATAATAAATATAATAATAAATTATATTCCTTAAATAATAATTTATATAAATAAATAAAGACTTTATATAAAAAGTATTTAATAATAATAAATTATAGAATATATTAATATAATATTAAGTCTATAAGAAATTGTTTATTAAAAAAATCGAATTAAAGTTATTATTATATATAGATTAGGACTATAAAATATAGTTTAAAAATAGAACCTTAATTAGATTTTATAAGATTTATAACCTTAATAAAATATAGCTATATAAATTTAAGAATTACCTAAAAAATATATTAAGGAAAGAATATATTAAAATATTAAAATTATTTATAAGCTATTTAATTATATTTATTTTTAAAAAGCATAATAAGCTCTAATTTATTATAGATTATTATATACTTAATAATATTATAATAAATAATTATACTTCTTTACTTTTAATTAATAAACTAAAAAACTAATTTTATAAAATAAAATATTTTACTATATTTAATCTAAAAAAAGCCTATAATTTAATCTATATTAAAAAAGGATATAAATAGAAGATTACATTTAGAATAAAATATAAATTCTATAAATATTTTATTAACTTTTTAATTTTATTAATATATTAGCTATATTTTAATAAATAATTAATAATATATTATATACATACCTTAATATATTTATAATATATTACCTTAATAATATCCTTATTTTCTTTAAAATAGAAAAAGAATATATAAAATATATATATATAATACTATAAGCCCTTTAAAATATAAACCTACTAATTAAACTTAAAAAGAATTATTTTTATACCTTAAAAATAGAATTTTTAAAATATATTATTTCTTATAATAAAATTAAAATAAACCTAAAGAAAATTTAAATAATTAAGAACTGGTTAATATTAATTACTATTAAAAAAATATAAATATTTTTTAAATTTACTAATTATTATTAATAATTCCTTAGAGATTTTAATAAGATTATTATATTACTTTTAGAATTTATATAAAAAAAATAAAAATTCTTATAATTATTAAAAATCTAAAAAGCATTTAAATATATTAAGGACCTTATCTTTAGTAAATCTATACTTAAGATATTTAACCCTAAATAACCTATTAAACTTAAAATAAATTCCTTAAATTTCGCCCTAAAAGCCTAAATTAAATAGTAAAATAATAAAGGACTTTTATATTCTATTATATTCTACTCCTATAAAATATATAAAGTAGAATTTAATTACTTAATATATAATAAAAAATTCCTAATTATTATTAATACCTTTAAAAAATTCTAATATTACCTCTTTAAAAGTTATTATTAGGTTATAATCTATATATACTATAAGAATATCTTATACTTTACTATAATCTAAAAACTAAATAAATAATAATTTTAATATGCTAAATACCTATTTAAATTTAATTATATTATTAAATATAAAAAAAGATTAAAAAATAAATAAATTAATACTATTAATTAAAAACCTAATTTTAATATTAATAAGGTTAAGATTAAAAAATAGCTCTTATACCTTATACTAAAAGGATACCTTAAGTAGAAATATATTATTACTATATAAAAGAAACCTCTTATATATATAGGAAAATGCAAACAAGTATAATAATAAGATAAAATAAATAAACTAGGCAAGAATAACTAAACCGTTATATATATTTATATAGCAGAATAAGGAAATCCACTATTATAATAAATCCTAAAATATAATTAAGAATAATCTAAATTTAAGAATACTAATAAATAGTATATACTAGAGGAACTATATAAATAATTTATATATAAAATCTATAAATACTTACTTTATAAATACTAAGGAATTAATAAAACCCTTAAATATATTAAAATAATATATATATTTCCTAAAATTAAAAAAATAATTTAGAAAATTATTAAATAATACCTTATTTATACTAAATCTAAAATATAATACTATAAGCTATATAAATATCTATAATCCTAATTAATTTTAATATAATTATAAAATTTAATTATAATAAACTTTATTATAAAACTACTTTTATTATTAGACCTTACTATAAGTATAATTTATAATAGCATTTTAATTATTATTAATAAATTTATTAAATTTTCATATTTTATTTTATATTAAAAAGTAATTAATATAGAAGAATTTTTTTAAATTTTTTTATAATATATTATTAATATATATAAACTATTATTTTAGATTATCTTAAATAAAGGACTACCTTTTTTCTTAAACTTTTAATAATACCTTATAGTAAGAATTAGATTAAATTATAAATTAAATATAATATAAAAACCTTAAGTTAATAAATAAATAAAATAGATAAATTAGGTTTTAAAAACCTATCTCTATTATTATATTAATTATAATTAAAGTAATTAGATTAAGAAGCTATTTATAATATAATTAGCCTATAAATATTATAATTAATAAAAGTATAAAAATTATATTTAATTATATAAATTTTAGATTTACTTTTAATATTTATAGAGAATTATAAAATAGATTTATTATATTAATAATTATATTTTTATTAAATTAACTTAAGAATTTATATAAAGAATTATATATTAAATTTTTCTTTATTTAGAATTAATATAAATAATATTATAATTAAAAAAATTTAAAAAGATTAACTTTTTTAAAGGGAGATATAGTATTCTTTATAATAAAAAATATTAATATAAAGCAATCTAATAAGAAGCTTAATTTTAAGTATATTAGCTTTTATAAGATCCTTAAAAAATCTTAAAAAATAACTATAAATTAGACTTATTTTTAAAAATTAAATTCTATTTAATCTTTTATATTTTCTTATTTAAAACTATAAAAAATATAATTATAATTAAAATTAATAATAAATAAACTACTAAAAGTACTAAACTAAAAAAATATAAAATAGAATATATTAAGAATATAAAAAAAGAAAATAAATAAATTAAGTACTTTATTAAGTAAAAGAACTATTTAAAAAGTAAAAATACTTAAGAGCTATTAAAATACTTTAATTATATATAGTGCCTATTAAAAGACTTTTACTAAATATATTAAAAATAAATAAAGCCTTAAAAAGAACTGCACTCTAATTAATAACCCTATAGTCCTTTAAAAATTAAATCTTAAATAGAGCCTTTACCTTAATAAAATAATACTTTTCTTTATTTTAATACTTTAATTCCTCTAATTTACTTAAATCTTTATAGCTATAATAAACTATCTTTACTGCCTTCTCTTATAAATATTTCTTTTAATAATATAATTATTATAAATAAATTAGAGCCTTTAGTAAATTAGCCTCTATTTATTCCTTTTACTCTTCTAAATAATCCTTTTTTTATAAAATATAAATAATTATAATTTTAAATTAATAAAAATTATTAAAGAAAATAATTAATTTATAAATAAGCCTAAAAAATAATATCTTTAAAGTTATATTAAATATATTTCTTTTCTATATAGAAATTATATTACTATTTCCTTTTTGCTATTATATAAAAATAATAATTAGCTTTAAAATAAGTAAAATAATATAATATCTTAAAATTAAACTTTTTAATTATTTTAGTAAGATTATTATATCTTTTAGCTATAATTTTTAAATATAAAATAATTTTTATAATATAATTTAATATATTATTAATTAGAAAAATAAAAAAATAAGAATAAATTAATAACTAATTTATAAGAATTATAGCCTATTTATATAATCTTAAGGGTAAGATTAATAAAGGGGAGATATTATATTATAGCCTATATTATAACCTAATAAAGGATTAGGCAATTAATTATAATAGAACCCTATATATTTGTAAAATATAATTTATAAGTATAGAATGCTAAACGCAAATTAAATTAAATTAGTTTAATTTAATTTAATTATATAAGTTAAATTAAGTTAATTTAACTTAAATTAATTATAATTAACTCCTAAAAATGATATATATATAAATATATTTATTTAGCACTTAGATAGAATATAGCTATTTTAGCTTTTAATTATAATTACATTACCTTAATCTTCTTAACTATTAAGTAATATAATACCCTTTATTTATTCTTTTTATTATTTAATATAATGCCCTAGCCTCTCTACTAATATAAACCCAAATGAACTCTAAGTTAATCTATTAGGAATTAATCCAGACTGTTACACTTTAGATTTACCCCTAATACCTATAAAGAATTATAAAATAGACTTATTATATAAATAGCTATCTTTATATTAAATTAACTTAAAAATTTATATAAAGAATTATATATTAAACTTTCTTTTATTTAGAAATAATTTAAATAATACTATAATTAAAAGAGATTAAAGGGACTAACCTTCTTAAAGGGAGATATAATCCTCCTTATAATAAAGAATATTAATATAAAATAACTTAATAAGAAGCTTAATTTTAAATATATTAGCCCTTACTAAATCCTTAAAAAAGTCTTAAAAAATAATTATAAATTAGACTTACCTTTAAAAATTAAGCTCTATTTAATCTTTTATATTTCCCTATTTAAATTAATAAAAAATATAATTATAATTATAATTAATAATAAATAAAATATTAAGGTTATTAAACTAAAAGAATATAAAGTAAAATATATTTAAAATATAAAAAAGGAAAATAAATAAATTAAATACCTTATTAAATAAAAGAATTACCTTAAAAATAAAAATATTTAAGAATTTTTAAAGTACCTTAACTATATATAATACTTATTAAAGGAATTTTACTAATAATACTAAAAGTGGATAAAAGGAGCTTATTTAGGCTAATTGCATTTTAATTAATAAGATTAATAGCCCCTACGGATTATACCTTAAATATAATTATAAACTCCTTATATATAAAAATGCCTAATTCCTCTAAGGATTATAGGCCTTAAGATATTAATGCCTCTCCCTTTTCCTTCAATATATATTTTTACTTATAAATATAAGCTAAATAAGCTATAATAACCTTAAGCACTTTCTCCACTTTAAGCTCCTCCTTTTCTAAATACTTCTATTTTTATATACTTTTAAATACTATTATATAATTAATATAAAGGAAATATAGCTAGATAGCTAAAAAGGCACCTATAAAAAGACACTATATTTATACTATTATAAACTACTTTAGCCTTAATATAATGCAGATAATAATAGGAATAATTATATATTATAATATAAAATAACTAAAAATAATAATAATAAGAATATAATATAATTTTAACCCTAAAAGTAATAATATAGGAAAAAAGGACTGTATATTTTTATAATTTATAAAAAAAAAGATTTTTAAAAATATAATTAAATATAATATTAGTGCAATATAAAGAAAGAAGGTTATAAATTTATACTTATTAGAAAGGAATTAATAAATAAGCTATTTATATAGCCTTAAGAATAAGATTAATAAAAGGGAGATATTATATTATAGCTTATATTATAACCTATAAGCAGCTAGGCAGTAAGACCTAATAGAACCTAATAAGCTATATAACCCCTAGGACTAATAAGGACTGAATTATATTCTTATTACTCCCCTTAAGATTAATAAAAATTAAATAATAATCCTAATAGTCTTACTTTAGATTAATGCCTTAATTACTATAATCTAATAAGGTATATTATATATATAAATATATTTATTTAATATATTAAATAAAATATTATTATTTTAGCTTTTAATAATAATTATTTTACCTTAATCTCTTTAATTAATTATTGAGTAATATAATACTCTTTATTTATTTTCTTTATTATTTAGCATAATGCCCTAGCCTCTCTATTAATATAAACCCGGATAAACTCTAGGTTAATCTATTGGGAATTAATCCAGACCGTTATAAAATAGGGGTCTTTAGCCTTTTATCTTTCTAAATTTATTATTCTTTATATATTTTAAATCTTAATTAATTAAAATAACTTTTATCTTATTATAATTTTCTTTTTCTCTTTTAGAATATTTAATTAAATTCTATTTAAATTTATTAATTCTCCTTCTATCCTCTTTTAAAGTTTCTATCTCTATTATTCTACGATTTCTCTAGCCTTTTTAATATTAAAAGCTAAAATAATTAGATTTTATTTATTATAATAATAATTATATTTAAATATTAAATAATATTAAATTAAAATATTAAAAATAATAGGGACTAAGGTGAATAATATATATTACTTTATTACTTTTATTTGCTTTATTATTCCTTCTTTTTATTAATTTAATATCATATATATACCTCAAAGTAAATCTAGAGGTTCTATAAAGTTAGACTGCCTATAGGTAATATAAATTATAATAATTATAATAAGTATTATAATTTATTTATATAGCCTTAAAGGTAAAATTAATAAAAGGGAGATATTATATTATAATTTATATTACGTATAAGCAATTTAGCTTAATAGAACCCTTAAGACTTATTTTTAAATATATATACTATTAAACTAATAAAAAGGAAAAATAATAAAGTAAATAAAAGCAATAAAATAATAAATATTATTTTATTTAGTTTTTATTATTTTTAATATTTTTATTCTATATTGCACTATAGTTAAATATAATTATTATTATAATAAATAAAACCTAATTATTTTTTAGCTTTTAATATAATTATTTTATTTTAATTATTTCTTAATTATTTCTTAATTAATTATTAAGTAATATAATAATACTTTTTATTTTATTTCTTTTATTACTTAACTTAATACCTTAACCTCTTTACTAATAATATCCTAAAACTATCTAATTTATCCTATTAAGAATTAATCTAAACTATTATATAAATTACCTACTATTTAGATTTTAGCTTATTCCGTATTTTATCTTTACACTTAGTAAGAACTATATTATTAAATATATAAGGGATAGCGCAAGATACTCTTAGATCCGATAAGGCATCTAAAGGGTATAGTATTTTAAATAATCTATTAAATTAAGATTTTCTTAATAATTAAGGGAGATTCTTAATAGATTAATTCTTAAATTATTAAGGTTTTATTTATAAACGCTATAATATATTTAAATAAACTATTTTAAATAGTAAAGAATAAAAAAATAGTTTTAATAGGGAAGTATATAGTATTTTTAAATTAAGGGCAGGGAAATGTAGGTAAAGCACTTATGGTGGGTTAGGTATGAAGGCTTTAAGAGTGTTTCCTAGTGGTGCCAATAGAGCGACGGTGGGAATGCGATGGTTGCAGAACTAAATGGTGTTAAAGCACTTAATGACAGTCTCTCTTGCAGAATAGATAAGCCATAAGGGGTTTATATTGTCGGATCTTAGAATGATATAATGGTTCCGAGTGGGAGCGAAGCGGTGCGACAAATAATCGCTAGTGGTGCGATGCTGTATATGAGTGGTGATGTTTGAGTGATGGTGTTGGTGTTGGTGTTGGTGATAGTGATTAGTGATAGTGATGTAACTGTAGAGGAACGCTAAAACATCGAAAGTTTTCCGTTCTCCCTCTGTTCTCTCCGTGTACATTCGCCGTCCGAGGAGAAACGCCTGGCAGCGGGCGCTACCGGCACTTGGGGGATGGCGTCCCCAGGGGCAGCGGTCGTCCCACATACGGTTTTCTCCAGAGGTCGAGACCTTACATCAGATCACCTTTATTCTTTTGTAGCTATCGCAGCCACGAGAGAAATTCGTACTATGGCGTGGTGGCGCGACGGTCGAAAGACCCAGAAGCTGTGATGGAAGACGGGCTCCTCCGTCTCAGCCCATGCATTGTGGGGGAGTTACATCTTCAACACGGCACTTTGAAAAGCGGGAGTTGATGTCATATGTAAAGGAAGTGAAGTAAGTATTTATAACTTGTTAATACAGGCGAGCACGAGCTATTATTCTCGTAGTCATGACTTCTAGTGCAGAGTTCATATCGAGCCGAAATCATCGTTCGTTTCTCAAACTGTAGGACGTCCAAAGCCGTAGACAAAGCAATTGAGAGAAGATCAGATACCTCGACTTTCTACATACGCGTATTTCGACCCGTAGATTTTGCACATGTCACCGTTCTCGGGGGCCCAACCGGCCACTTCTCGTTAGCGTCGACGCCACCTGGCTTCCATGTCGCCCTGTCATTCACCATCGGGAGCGTCCACGCAGATATCTGGCCCAAAAGCCACCTACCTTGCGCCAGCGACCCGGGCTTTTACCCTGTCGACCTGCAGGTCGGTCCACCAGACACCTAGGATGGCCATAAGCGTCCATAGGCACAGTTTATTGCCGACAGGTCCGAGGTGAACCCAGTGCAGGACCAGGAAGTAGGCGGAGAAGGCAATGATGAAGAGTTGTAGGCGAAACAGGAAAAGAGCAGCACAGAATACGAGCGAGGCGCAAGATGGGGAAGGCTCGGACAAGGAGGATGGCACAACGGTGGAGTCAGGGCTGACCCTGCTGCTGCCAGCTTGGTTGACTAGGGGAGTTAAAGTTCGATACGATCGCGGTGCTTGGTGAGACCGACGTCGAGGCATTCCCAGGCAGTGAGATGTTGGGTTGACATGTCGTCGCGTGTGCCAAACTCTTGCGTATAGGGATGTTGTGGAGATGCTTGACGTTGCTGCGGTCGATATTTCCTGCCTGGCGCCTGCCGCGCCCCGGCTCCATCATGGTCGTGTCTGCCACTTGTCCTATCGATGCTATCTTCCTTACCGCAGTCTTCGACCCACTCTTCACGGTTCCACACCCGAGGTCGCGGCTTGTGCGGGAGCTGTCCCTACTTCAGGCGATCTTCCGCGTAGGAACGAGTGACCCAAAAACCCCACCGATTAGTCCAGAAGGTGCTATGTTTTAGGTAGCACATACTAGTCCAGAAATAGACCAAGTAGTGCGTAAAGGCAAATGGTAGGACAAGAAATGGCGCAAGATAAACCCTGGACGGGTAGCCCTGAATCGGTCCATCGCTTGATACATTCCGTTGCTACGAGACCGCAATTCCTTGGGGAAAGTTATGGTCAAGAAATGGACTAGGGGTGGACATCGGGTTGAAATATGGCTCTAGAGAAAGCGCCCGATATTAAGAAGAGCAATCCGTATGGCGAGAGATCGAGATCAATTTGCTGGCTGTATGTTGGGTGACTTTTGCACCTTTCCCGTGGGTTGGCTGCCACATTTGTTTGACCATTACCGAACGTGACATCACCTCGCCCAGTGACAACCCTCATAAACCCTAATCAAGCGGCCTTTGTTGCTCGTCGAGCGCCTTCTGAACCAGCCCCACCTCCTGAAAAACGCCCTCTCCGTACTGAGCGGCATGTCCCCTGCAACAGTGTAGCAGTCTCCTCTTCCCTAGCCGCCTTGATCTGTGCCTCTCCTAACGCAAGGCCTTCCTTCAGAAGCTCTATGTCCCCGTCCCGGTTCTTGCAGAAAAGCAGTCGTCGCCACTTTGTTTCTGCGCGAGCTCCGTGAAGTAGCAAAGCTAGATCTCACCGCCACCCGATCTAATACGCTTTGCAGACAGCAGACGCAACACGTTTTGTCTCACTTCTTGGCGCGTCCTTCCCCGGAAAGGTGAGAGATACGTGACCTGGTCGTGGGTGATAGGTTTGAATATTGACACAGGGCATCGTTCCTCTGCTTCGTCATGACTTTCGGTCTCCACTCTGAGCAAAAGCTTGCCCGCTGAGTCAAAGAATCCGTACACATTTGGAGGGACATGTTTCCCGGCCGAGATTTTGGTCCAACCAAGTTTGATATACTGTTTCGAGGGTTCGGCGCAAGGTCCTTTAATCTTTTGGCGGCGGCGGCGGCGGCTCTTGGTCGACGGTAGTGGGCATCTGGCGGGTTCCGATCTTTCTTGCGGCTGCTTCGTGTTGCTGTTGCGACTGGCAAAGTCATGGCCGTGCGGTGTCTCGACAGTACGTAGATTACCTCGTCCTCGTCGCCTTACGCGGATGTATTTCTAGTGCCGCTATTGGTGTCGCCTGCCGGCTGCATTGTGCGAAGAGGACGCTCGATGTGAAGTCAGCGGTTCTTTCTCGAGTTATGCGTGTATGGACCGGAATCGTGTGCCGTCCGGCTGTGTTCTGTGCCTCATCGTAATTATCGTCAGGATTGAAGTGCAAGGTTGGTTCTGGGTATCATTGGTCAACCCCGCTGACACGGCACGTCATGTCCAGCCGGAACCTGAGGGCACGCTGATCAATCGCAGCAGACGACCAGTGGGTTACACAAACAGGCTCTTGAGCGTAAAGTTGAGATCTTACACTTGACCACGATGAGCCGCTACTCCCGGCTTCCTGAATTGTCATTTTGCGGTCCACGGCCATACGAAGCGGTGAATCTCAACACGCAGCACCAGGCTTGATAACGGCTCCCTGCAGCAGTTCAGTCCACAACAGGGGCGCGGTTGGGATTTCACTTAACCCTGCAATCCCACGATCAACACGATGCGAAACAATCCATCCGTTCGATCCTCCGGAAGAAACATCGCATCCAACATTTCCTCTCCACAATTGAGCCCTAGTCATGGAAGCCATCTTTCTACCTCATAGGAACAAGGCACTTTGCTTGCAAAGCAGGCAAGTAATCCTGCATTGCTTATAGATTGGTCATCGGATTTTGACGTTCATTCCATAGTGAATCTGAACCCAGGCAAATTTCTGTGCCAGGCTGAATGGCCTCTCCCCAAAAGCCTCTTCTGAACCAACCTCAGTTCTCTCGAGTGAGTCACTCGTTCATACACCGCCACACTCAAACTGGACTCCTCTCCGCTATGCGCAGACCTAGTGATGTTGGCACCGAGCCGTTGATCTCGCTAGAGATTGCACCTGGGAGATCAGTGCTGTCGAAAGTCCTTCAGATTCAGGATTTCCAAGCGAGTTGAGCTATCTCCTCTCATCAACACTTCATGATTGGAAAAGCCGCTTTAGTCATCTGCAAACTTATACAATGCATCTCCACTGGGTGACACTCTGGGATGGCGCCTTGCTGAAGCATCCAAAAATGTCTGTTCTTCTGTTCTCTTTCTCATGTTGCCTTGGCAAAGCAAGTTTAAACAAGTTACAGTGGTTCCCGCATGTTCATGTACAGCGGCATAACGGCTTACACACCCCTCATCCCGGCGCCCCAACAAAGGCCATATACAAATATTGTTTGGCATATGAAATGGCAAGCCGACCCAACGAAGGAGTGAAATGGCGGCCGCGAAGATGCCGTCAAAGTTCGCTCATGCACACAAACATCACATCCGAGCCTGGAATATGCAGTTTCTAAAGCCAGAGCAAACTTCCTCGTGATATTTCGCCTTCCCGTGGTCCAAAGGACATATCGTCGCGTCCATTTTCGTACGGCAGATAGGTCGGCGTGACCTCAATAGATTTTTGCACTAAGTTATGTGTCTAGAGAATCGAGTACGTATGGGATGGCGAGATCCATGATTCTTTAAGGGGTTGATATAAACTTTTGAGTTGAAGTATTTCTGGATGTCCGGGATAACACAGTCGCGGCAGCAACTTAGTGGCAGCACCCCTTGATGCAAGTATGGGCTGATTACAAAGACCATCTCCCAGTCACGATGAATATTACATGGATTTTCTGAGACACAAAGGGGTTGTCAGGACGATGAACCATCCGGAGAAAAAAAGATACACACATAATTACATAACTCAAACCCATTTGCTGGGACGATCACTAAGGCAGACTCCGTATGCCGATCTACAGATGTTTGTCTAAGGGTCTAAGACAGGTCGGTACTTTTGTATGTCGTACGATGTTTGGACGCATCTTATTGTGCACTGAGCGGATGCGACCGTGGACTCTACTGGCATGATAAAAGGGCTGCAGGGGGTTTTAATCCTGCCTCTAGGTCTAGACTCGGGGATTTGGTAAGGGAAACCCTGCGGGAACTAAGCTACGAACTTTATAATATTCGGCGACCATGTGATTCCCAAAGAGCTTGGGGCTTTGAGAAAGGATCGTCGGGCGTGCGGCTCCGTCCAAGCTGCCTAAAGAGCAGACTTAGAAACGTAACGGCCAGACGGCATGAATGAAATGGAGAAAAGGTTCTGATAAAAGCAGCTGCAGCTTGTTCTCAAGCCTCGCTTGCCTTTTTCATCATCTGGTCTGTGAGGTCATGATGATACCCTCCCTCTTGGGTACACACACCGACCAGAGTTGCTAATCCGCCATGCGATCGTGAATGCCTTCATGCTACAGCAAGGCTGACCGAGCTAATTTCACATGTTCGAATGACGTATGAGGAATAGCATGACCAAAGAGAAGGCAGAGAATTAAGAAGTTACGTGGACCTGACGCAACGGGAAATTCCGTTCACGCAGCCCAAAACTGGTTGAAAAGGTTACCCCACCACAGGTTCGTGATAAGTCGCGATAACATTCTTACCACAAATGCTGTATTCCGTCATCTAGGCCCCATGGATGACTTTTGGAAAACCGGCAAAGTTCAGAACCTGTTTATTCAGGCTGCGGTTCCCCTTCACATGCTCGACCCGCCTCGATTGAGATCTGAACGAGATCGAAACCCGCGAGAACGTCTCCTAGACTCATTCACTTTGTACGATAGGGAAACGATAGGGATAATACGGCGATACAGTTTCTACGGCATCTATGGAGGAGGGAATGCCGGAGGGAACAGTAATTCGCGTCGCGAGTAAGGTTTGATAGCAAGCCACTGCTCATCGTAATAGTATAATACCTCAGGCCTAACCCTAACCCAGTTGCCCTCCTTTTGAGGCACATGACAACTGTATAGGTCCTGTTATAGGGAACTAAGATCGTAGACAGAGACTTTGACTACCTAGTCATCAATTCCGATCAGAATCGTATAATTTCTTGTGCTTAGGTTTCAATCCTCTATTATTAGCAGCCAAGGATGAACTGCGTGCATAGGATGTCGGGGACTTGGAAGGGGGCTGTTTCTTTTCCGCCGTCAACCTCGCCATCGTGCATCACATGGACCACCAAGTCATTCAGTGACACCAGTATACTGCGTCAACGATTGATCGCCCGTCTACATAATATCGCCACGTCTGTGACTCAATCAGACATGTCTCACCACCTTGCTTTTCTCCTGCCTTCCGCGCCCTCCATTTATCGGGAGCCCCGTCCCTTAACAAAGTCTCCTGCTCGATAATTTCGCACTCATGAAGCTCTACGATCTCCTCGCCTGGACGCTTTTCACTTGCCCGTCGCTCGGCCAAACCAACGAAGAGATCCATCTCCAATGGTCCATCTGCGACCGTGACGCGAGAACGGTGGTCCAGAAACTAGGCGAAGATGTCCGCGACCCGTACAAGTCGAACCCGATCGTCTACTTCGACACTCTCCCTCCAACGCACGCGCAACAAGGCGTCATGTTCCGCACAAAAGTCAACAAGCGCGGGCCTTTCTCCTTGATCAAAGTCCGCTTCAACGAGAAACCGAGCTACACCCCCGACGCCGCGTCCTGTGTCTGGGATCGCTACGGCAGCAATGTCTTCTACACCTGCGGAGAGAGAGCATCCTTGCTTGGAACTCACTCAAAGATATGGAGCAACGGCCAGGTTTGCTTTGCCGAGCAGTACGACGATATCGACTGGGACGGGCTTGTTCCCTTCGGCCCGTTTCCGGACGGCAAGTGGAAGTTGGAGATACTGGGGTATAAGGCGAAACTCGACGACGTGGTGGTTGGGACGCTGCATCTGATGGAGATTGAGATAGGGTTTCCGAAGGCTGAGTCAGAAGATGTTTTCCGGCGCATTACCGAGTATCTGGTTGATCGGGGCGTGGTGCTCTGTGATCCTCAAGCGCCAAAGACGTTGAGGCTGTTTCATGCAATGGGATATCTAAAGCTCGGCGAGGATCCGAAGATGGCTGATTCGAATGAGGAGTTGTAGTCGAACTCTACCACTGAGGCAGAAGATTCATCATTCTGTCAGCTGATTAGCTTTTGGAGTTGCATGTTGGAGGAACCATCTCTATTCTCGCATTGCGTGCAAGGTGCCAAATACGAATGGCCGTGGGTATCAAGCACACCTCTTCTCGGTATCAAGCACACCAATTGTGGCTTGAACGCGCTAGACGCCGACTCCGGACCTATAGTGTGTTTCCCCGCAAATAAGCAGTGCACCTATCCAAAGTTCCTCACACCCACAGATTATCCCTTCGCGCCGCAACGATGACCGACCAAAGCAAGACCCCCGAGCCCACCGGCCTTGAGGCTATTCAGAACACGGGTTTTTCCTCCTTTGATGACGCGCGCGGCGCGATTGACGCCATCGCCAAAGACCGGGGCTTCAGCCTCGTCATCCAAAGCAAGCGGCCCCGGGCGACCGACTTCAACGCCGTTATCCTCCGCTGCTGCAAAGGGCGCCGCTAGGTCAGTCAGAAAAATGAGGCTATTCACATCGAGCGGCAACAAAAGACAAGCAGCCAGATGACCGACTGCCCGTTCCGCCTGTAGGTGAAGCTCGGGTCTGACCTGCAGTGGCGGCTGCAGCCGATGCGGGAGCCTTCCCGGTCACAACACAACCACGGCCTCCTGCCGGCTGGGGCTTTCTCGAGATATCGGCACCAAGAACTCGCGAAAATCGAGGATCAGATCATTTCTATGTGGAATAGCAACATCCGACCTTATCAGATCCTTCTAAACGTTCAATGCAGCGAAAATCCGATCCTAAAGGCCATTACGAGGGATAACATTCGCAATATCCTGACTGCCCACCGCAACGCCGAGCTAGCAGGCAACACACCCATAGAATGGCTCTTTCTCCGGCTTCAAGACGACGAATTCTTCTTCCGCGAGAGGCGGGATGAGAAAAATCACCTTTTGATGCTTTTTATCGCCCCTAAGTCATCAATTGAGATATATCGCGAACATCCGGGCATCCTAGCCTTCGACAGCACATATAAAACGAATCGCTTCAATATGCCCCTTTTCAACATCTGTGGAACGACCTCAACCCGGCAGACCTTCCAAATAGCGGCTATTTTCATCAACGGCGAGGCCGAATGCAACTTTGCCTGGTCTATTCGAGTCCTAGAGGAGATGATGCTCAAATATGACCTTCCCCCGCTAATAGTGACGATTTCCGACCGCGACCTCGCCTTCATCAAGGCCCTTGATGCCCACCCCCGATTCCGCAATATCCCTTACATCCTGTGCCTCTGGCACGTTAATATGAATATGCTAGCTAAAATGAAGAAGTTTTTCGGTCCCTTCATATATGATAAGGCCACAGGCCTCTGTCGCCGTCATCCCGACTTCGCTGCCTTCCTGAAGGCCTGGAATGGCCTCATTTCCGCTAATACAGCTGAAAAATACAAGGCCCGGCTCCTAGAGTTCACAGCGCCGGAAAAACACCCTACTGGCGCTATCAACTATTGCCTGAACACGTGGCTAACCCCCTAGAAGGAGAAATTAATTAACTATACCATGCGGGAATTCCATCACTATGGGCACACCACAACCTCGGTCATGGAGTCCTTGCATTCACACATCAAGAGGCTGCTGTGGTCCAGCCAGGGGGACCTAAAGACTATCTTCCAGAAGCTGCAGCTTTTCTGGGGTCTCCAGAAGAACCGGATCGATAGCGAGATCCTCCATCGAAGGAATAAGGTGAGGAATAATACTAGAGAGGTCCTTTACTCAATCATACGGTATAGGGTTTCCTCTGTGGCCCTCAGCCTCATCTGGGACGAACACCACAGCCTCGCTAAAGACACCTCGGTCTACCCGGAAAAGCCGTGCCTGCCGTGCGCAATAACCTCAACTCACGGGCTTCCGTGCCGGCACCTTATATGGAGGCACCTTAGGGACAAAGAGCCACTGCAGATGGAAGAAATCGATAGCTTTTAGCACTGGGACCGTGAAACTAAGGGCACTATAGAGAGAAGTACTTCCGGCACGGGTACCCCTGCATTCCCCCACGAGCCCCTTATCGTCAGGGCAAAAGGCCGGCCAAAAGGGAGCCTCGGGGGGGTACAGGGCACCCGCACTACCCGCCGGGACCTCCTGTGTGCCCAAGAGCTCGCACAGGAAGCAGAGCGTTTAGAAGGCCGGGCTGACAGGGCCGCACAGTCGGCCGCCCGGGCTGCTGCAACTGAGCAGCGGCCCCCGCCGTCAACTGCTCCCGCCGCCCTCCAGACCCGGCCGGCGGCTCCATTGACGACCTCGGCCCGGGGGCTCACTGCCGTGAGCCTCCTTGACACCTATGAGCCCGGCACCCGGATGCAGCGGGCATATCAGGAAGCTATTCGCAACCTAGACGAGCCCGGTGACGAGGATCACAGTGGTATTGAAGGCGAGGATATTCCTGACAGCTGCCTAAGCTGCATTAAAGTTGCAACCTCGCAGCTCCCGCTGCTGCCGACCCCGGCCGAAACACCAGGCTCAACAACGCCTGCACCAAAACCCAGGCCCGCGAGAGCCTCATTTGACCACCGGTCTTCACAGTGATCAGACCGTGACGCCCCGGGTGAGACTCAACATGACGATTTTCCCTGGGACCTAGAGGACGAGCTTGACGCCGATTTTGAGTGTGCCCTCGATGCCCGGCTGCAGCAGCTCGAGCGGGACCAGCAGGAGGCTTTGGAGGAGTTGGCAGACTATGAATAGCTTCATATTTAACCTCACGATTTTCCCTGGCCTGCTTACATAAGGGAATATGATAGATCGACTGATGGACACGTGGCCTGCTGGACTGGGCTTTCTACGGGCTAAAAATTCCTTCCCTCCGGAGTCGGCGTCTTGTGGAGTTCAGCCACTTTTTGGTGTGCTTGATACCGAGAAGAGGTGTGCTTGATACCCACGGCCATACGAATTGAGGGTCTGATTCACTCGAGTTGATCAACTGGTGATGTCGCCGACAAGACGCGACCTCCTTTTAACACCATTAACATGACATACCACGCGACAATTAGCAATACATCTCATTGCGAGATTGCTGTAACGGGTCCTTCAACCGCAAGACTCGCAGAGGGCTTGATCAGGGAAGATGCGAAACGCCAATAAACAGTCTAGAAGGATCTACGACTTCTGGGTGCCGCTGCTGCAGCGTACCACGTTGCCGCCCGACCTGGTATCCACAGATCCGCGCGTCGACCTCGTGCTTCGGGAATTTGGTCAGCGTGTCAAAAGCACGGATTTAGCGGAACCAAGACTCGCCCCGGTTCAGCTGGCGCGATTGGAGACCTCTTTAAAAGGTAGGATAAAATCCGACCGCCAAAGCGGCCGAGTTTTTCCTGGGAAGAGGGCTAACTGCATTACATTGACACCTTTGTCAGTGCTCTAGACCTGCCGACCGACAAGATCGCGAGGTGCTAGGCAATTTAGCGCTCCAATTCAACAAGCGGCGGGCAAGACTGGCCGGGCAATCACCACTGCTTATCATTACAGACTAGGGTACTGTCCCCTGGCTTTAGCGTCCTCGCAGTTCTGAAACGGAGTGCGACAAGCTAGGGAAAGTCTTCAAGCTGGATGTAATTACACTTACGCCCAAACCTAAGACAATGAAGTGTTTAGCGTACTTGACCTTAGCCCGCGCCACACTGCCGCCATGAATCACGACTGTCAACATAACCTTAACCTGCGGATCTTCTTTGCATTTAATAAGTTTCATAAGGCCCGCGCATTATATACTGCAGATGCCCTTTGCGGGGAACTCTCCCCCTTATTCTTAACTGTTCGACTCTAGCTGCTCGCTGCTCGCTAGAAATCTTAAAGTATATACTCTTTTTATTTATTTGCTCCCTATAGTTAAGGCTATTAGATTAGCTATAGGTATTATTATAATTATTAAGCTATTTATTGAGGTTTTTATATTATATTTTAATTATTTTATTATAATTAGTAATATTAAAGTAAATATTATATACTTTTAAAATTAATTAGATAATTTAAATATAATATTTTAAATAGTTTAAAAGCTTTTTAATAATTTAAATAGCTATATATTATAAACATTATAAGAATTAATAAGCTTTTTTTAAGGCTATATTATAATATTAAATTAAATATAAATTAAATTAAATTTAAATAAGATTTAATAAATACTATACTATTTTAGTTTTTATATTTTTAAATAATTATTTAATAATAAGAAAGTAAATAATATTTTCTTTAGGCTAAGAGATTATAAATAAATAAATATTTTTATTTTTTAAATTAATTAAATATAAATAAATAATATTAAATAGGTAAAGTAATATTAATAGTATATTTATAATATATTTCTTTTTAATATTAAATAAAGAATTAAAAGCATTTTTATTTAGCTTAAAAATAATCTATTAATATTTTATAAGCTTTATTTTTATATATTATTTAAATATAATTTTAATTATATTAATTAATTAAATATTATAATATAATTAATAAAATACTATTAATACTTAGCTAGCTATATAGTACTTATTAATATAAATAGATTTAAATATAAGCTAGAATATTTAATCTTTTTAGCTTTTTTAAAGTAAATTAAAAAGAGATTTTAATTAAAATACTATTATAGACTTTCTTTATATTTTTAATTATATCTTATTAATAATTATATAAGTAATAATATATATTAATTATTATATACCTTATATATTAATAAGAATATATTTAAATAGCTATTATAAGAATTATAAGAAAAAAGGGAGTCTTTTTAATAATAATATAAAAGATTTAAAATAAAATAAAATTATTATAAATTCTATAATTATAAGATAATAAGTAATATTTAAATAAATATATTATAAAGAATTATTAATAATTAATTTACTTTTATTTATAAGTTTTTTTAATTTATAAGGTATTCTTAAATTTATATTTTATAATTATTAAGGCAATATATTAAAATATATAAATAGTAATAATCCCTTAGTAGTATAGTAGTTATATGCCTGGGACTTTGTCTTTTTTCTTGTGAGGTTATTAGTTTAAATCTAGCCTAAGGTAATAATCTTTTACGTAAGATTAGCGTAATAATTAATATAGTGCGTATTAGTATAAGCTTATAAAAATAATTAATTAGGGAATTAAACCTTTAACCCCTATAGATTAAAAATAGAATATTAAGCTATTAAGATATTTTATTAACTTATTAAAAGGGGCAATCTTCATTTTAGCTCATATATAGTAGCTTAATAATTTATATTATATAAATAAGGGCTTAAGATTATTATTTACTTTATATATATAGTTAAATTTATACTTAAAATTATAATATAATAGATTTATTTAATATAATTTAGAAGGAATAAATTATAATTAATTAAGTAAAATAGAATAAAAGATTAAGTTAGAGTAATTAGAGGGCGGATTAATTATAGAATATATTAATTTAAGTTTATTATTAATTTCGTATAGGTTTTTAAGGTATATAACAGGGAGGGGTTTATTATTTAGAAGAGGTTTTTTCTAATTTAATATATAGATTTTCCTAGTTAATAAGTATTTATTATTATATTTACTATTAATCTATTAAATGCTCTTAATCCTTATAAGGTAGTATAAGGAAAGATAAATATTTAATAAATAATAATAATAAAGATAATAATAATTTTAAGAATAATTTAAATATTCTTTATAGCTATTTATTTATATTTATAATTATATAAAGAGATATTTATAAAATATATTCTTTTATATAGTTTTATATATAAATTTAGCTATTTTAAGCTTATAAAATAAAAGAATAAAAATAAATATTTTTATTAATTATATTAAGATATTTTCTATTTAATATATTTAAAATATAATTAATTTATTAAATATTATTTCCTTATATTAAGTCTATTTTAAATAAAGAATTACTAAAGGAAAGCTAAAAGTAATATGTTAATTTATTAATAAATGATATATAATATTTACTTATTATAAATAGTTATAAAATAATAAAGAAATTAAATAAAAAGGCTATAAAAAAAAAGAAAGCTATTTTTAAAATAGAATATCCCTTTATACTAATTAATATAGCTAACTTAATAATAATATATAAAGTTTAAGACTAATAAAAAAAGGCTAAAAAGTTAAATATATAAGTAATAAATATAAGAAAGATAATATTAAGAGAGAAGTATCCCTTTATACTAATTAATATAGCTAATTTAATAGTAATATATAAAAATTAAGATTAATAAAAAGAGGCTAAAGAGTTAAAAGTATAAGTAATAAGGATAAGAAAGATAATTCTAAAAAAGGAATATTTCTCTATATTAACTAATATAGCAAATTAAATAATAATATATAGGAATTAAGGCTAATAAAAGGAGGCTAAAGAGTTAAAAGTATAAATAATAATAGAAAAAGTAGTTTTAAGAGAAAAGTATCCCTATAAATTAATTAATATAGCTAATCTAATAATAATATATAGGAATAAAGGCTAATAAAAGGAGGCTAAAAAGTTAAAAGTATAAATAATAAAAATAAGAAAGATAATTCTAGGAAAGGAGTATCCCTTTATATTAACTAATATAGCTAACTTAATATTAATATATTAGAATTAAGGCTAATAAAAGAAAAATAAAGAATTAAATATATAAATAACAAAAACAAAAAAGATAGTTTTAAAAGAGAAGTATTTTAATATATTAATTATTATAATTAACTTAATATTAATATATTAAAATTAAGGCTAATAAAACGAGGCTAAAAAGTTAAATATATAAATAATAAAGATAAATTTAATAATTCTAAAAGAAAAATATCTCTATATTAATTATTATAATTAATCTAATAATAATATATTAAAATTAAGATTAATCTAATAATAATATATTAAAATTAAGATTAATAAATAGAGACTAAAGAATTAAAAGTATAAATAATTATTTTTAATTAATTATTAAATAATATAATATTTTTTATTTATTTCTTTTAGTATTTAATATAATATTTTAGCTTTTTTATTAATCTAAATTTAAATAAGTTTTAAATTAATTTATTAAAGATTAATTTAAATTATTATATATTAAAAGCCTTTATTTAGAAAATTATTATATTTATTTTAAATAATATTAAATTAAATAATTTAAATAAATATAATCTATTTTAAATTATAAAATACTATTTATTTAATTTATAATTAAATTATTTTAATATGAAAATATTTTTACATTATTATTTTTTAATAAATTAAAATAATTAATTTAAAAAGAATTATATAAAAATAAATAATCTATAATTTTTATTAATTATATTATTTAAGCTATTAAGATTAATAATTAATAGTATTTTTAATAATATAAATAATATTTAAATATTAAAAAGAATATATAAAATTAATAATTATAATATAATGTAAATAAAAGAGCTTAATAATAAAGTAATAATAAAGTAATATTATTTTTAAAATTTATACTAAATTTATAGAATTTAATACTATTTAATAAGATTTTTTATAAATTATTTATTAAAATTATAATAAAATAGAATATATTAAATATAAATATTAAAATCTTAATAGAATTAATTAAAAATTCAAATCTATATTTAAGAAATAGACTTTTAAAATAGTTCTTTATAAATAAAATAAATTATAATTAATAATGTAAATTATTATTAAAAAAATAAAAAATAAAAAATAATTTTATTAAATAGCTTATTATAATAATAATTATTTTATATATAAAAATAATAAAAATAATAGCTATTATTTTAGTAAATTTAAGAATTATAATAAATAGACTTTAATAATAATATAAATAAAATATAATAAAATTAAAACCCTTAAAATTTAAATTTAATTAAATAATTAAAAGTTTATAAATATTATTATAATTTATAAAAAGATAATTATAATACTTTATAATAGATTTATATCTAAAAAACTATTAAATAAAATATTATTAAATACCTTATATAAAGATTTATCTCTAAAGGATTCTTTACTATTTTTAAATTAAATAAAAAGGTTTTTATTATAATTATAATAAAGTTTATAAGTTTAAAAGGTAATAATTTAATTTATAATAATAAGAAATAATATTATATTAAGGCTTATAGCTATTTAATATAATTATAATAATAAATTTTCTTTTAAAATTAAAAGTGAAAATATTTATTAATTTTATAAAAAGAATATTCATTAATTTTATAAAGAAATATTAAATAATATATAAAATTAATAATATTAAACTATTCCTAATTATTAATTCTTTTTTTGCTTTATTGCACCCAAAAAGGGGATCAAAGCAGCCCAATTCTCTCCAGTAAGATAAACAATAAATTCCTAATTATATAGAATTATAATTAAGTTAAGGAATTAAAATATAATTACTAATATTAGGCTTATAAATAAACCTCTTATATTAAAAAAAGTAATAAAATTAGTAAAATTAGCTTAATATTAATTAAAAAGTAACTTAAATATAAAGAAAATAATAATAAAAATATAACTTTAAGAGGTCTAAAAATAATAAATTATAAATTTTATAAAATGCAATTTATCTTAAGTATTATTCTAAATTTAAAAATATTTATAATAATAATCTAAATAAAATATTATTAAAAAGTATAATAATAATAAAAATAATAATATAAACTATAGAAAATAGGAAGAATACTAATTAATTACTTAATATTTAAGAACTTAATTTAATAAAGAGCATTAGCTAGCATTACTAACTGCCTAGCGTGAAACCGTGCGGGATCTCTATAATAAGTCGATAAAGTCTTCTCTGTTACTAAAGACAACTAAAAGCGTTTTAGCTCGCTTAAACCTTGCTGCTAGCCTCCGGGCGTTCACGAACGAGATCGTGACAACAACTCAAGATGATCGTAATGTTGCATGGACTTAACCCATGCCGCTCCGAAGGTCATGTCTCTTTCAGTATAGCGCAACAGGACACAGGGAGAATATTTGGTTGGAGACCCGCGGCCAAGAACCCTTTTTCCAGGCTCCGCCCTTGCTAGGACTAATTTTTGGCTCTGCATTTGATCCCCACGTTCCCTAGCTGGAGGAGGCCGGAATTCGAGTCTTGACCATGACGCCTTCGTGGCCAATTAGGATGGCCGTGCGAAGGAGCTTCCCATCCTCCTTTGCGGGTCAAAATGTCACGGGATGGTCTAAGATCAGCCCATTTTTGTTCCATGGTGGCGTGACTCTGACGCGCTAATCCCTACAATGATCCCGAATGTCGGGTTTGGAGGGGGAAATTCTCCGTATCCGCGTGGGCGGGCTAATCAGGTGCGCAATGGCGGACAGTTTTATGTTGCGGAGCGACTTCAAGTGGCAAGAATAGAAGATGCAATGATGCATTGAACAAGAGTGCAAGATGAGGCTCCTGATGGCTCCGCCGAAAAAGAGATGCTATCGATGCGCCTAGTGAGAGTAAATGGGGCGTGGTCCTTCCCCAGCTGTTTCTGAGCCGCCGTCGCCTCGCTTGGCGACGGGAATGGGATTTCAGGAGGCTGGCAGTCCTCACACTGCTAGTATCCAACAAGGCAAGGCGGGGTTCGAAGGCGGCGCCTGATCGTCGTTAGTGGGATTGGTCCAGTTCCCCGTGTGGGTCAGCAGCCACCACTTCATCTCTCACACCTCAATTCATTGCATCTATCTCATCTCGCGAGCATCATTTCCCAAGCACTCGTGCTTCCAACGGCTTTCATCGCGGATCAAATCGGGGTCTCCACGGCCATGTATTATAACAATCTCCCAAGGCCTATTCAAACAGAGTATTGAATTAATGTTAATCAACCCCAGAGATCAGTCTCTCCCATGTTAATGATTGCCAAATTTCCCAACCCCCTTCCTTCACCGGTTGTCCAACTCCTGCCCACTTCCCTCACCCATCTCTTATGTCGAACTAGTCATAGGATTCACAAGCCTTTCCTGTCGACGAATCAACGCGGTTAGTTAATCAATTTTGTTTTTGGTCACGCAAAGATGAAATATCTTCCTGGTCCAACTCTTTCAACAAGCCCTCTGGCGTGGTAGCTGGGACGACTCTTGACCTTTTGCCATTCCCAACTTTGTGACAAAGACGTGATGCAACTGATAGCAAAGCTGGAATCAAGGAAATAGGAAACCTTACGGCAATTCCAAGTCAATTCTCTTATGGATCCTACCCTTCCGCTCAACTTCCACGTCGATATCGAGATCGAGTCTGAGCTTGAATGGAGTCTCTGGCACGCTTTTGTCATTGCCACGGCCCCTGGCCAGTGACATTTGCTTATCTAACTGCTGAGTGTCCTGAGCTTCGTATGCCCATGCAAGCTGGCCCCGGCCTCGACGGGCCTTCTGTGGTTTGTCGGTCACAGGAGCATGTCGTTTAGGGGATTCTGAGCCAGCTCTGCCTTTCTTGTGAGGAGGCGGCGGAAGAGCTGGAAATTCTTGATTAATTGCAGTCTGAACATCGTCTCCGTATTGTTGCTCACCAGGACCAGCATTCTCTTGGATCGTGGCCCCGTCTTGAATTTCGTCGCCGTCGTCCTCCACTGTAGGGTGGTGCTCACCACCCTTCTGCTCCTCGTGGCCGTCGTCCTGCTCGGCCTCCTCCTCTTGATGCATTTGCTCGGGATCAAGCTGAACCTGTTCCTGCTTTCTTTCGGGCTTCTTGCGGCCAGTACCCGCGCCTTGCTCGACTGTCGATAAAGACGATGCCATGGACATTCACTAACCTCAAGAGAAAGTATTGACAAAGTTCTTGAAATTCAACCTCGATGAACGTCTTGAAATGAAACAAAAATTTGAATTTAAACTTGATACCATTTCGCCATTTGCATCATAGATCCTTTATATTTGGCACATGACCATACATGGAGAATATGGCACGGCTGTAGGTAGTAGAGGGGCGTCGAGAGGAGCGGCACTGTCATTATGACACCCTTATTCCAAAAACATGACGGTAAGAAGCATTGTGGTGTCATCAAGGCTTAGGATCCTCCTCTTACCTTGATATTTGACGCCGGCAAACGTGTGGTCGCGAGAGAAACAGATTTTGATAGGGTCCTTCACGGCCGAAAACTTTCCTACATCCTCAGCCTTTGCTTGTGGCATAGCGTCTAGGTGGGTAATTACTTGCGCCGATCTGTAGGGCTCCTCAGATCGCGACACTGAAAACGGCGTCTTGCGCATGGCTCAGACAAGATGGGGAAGGACACGAAGAGTTGACTTCCAGTAGCCCAAGTCAGGAAGCGACCGCTTTGCACATGACGCCAAGGAGAATCAAGCATATTGCACGGGACTGAGACGGCGAGTCAGACAACTCCACCGTCGTGAAAGTGATGGCCAGGGAAGACGAGAGTAAAAGCACATTCCCGAGTTGTCGGGAGCTTGAGCGATGGGAGTTGCGGAGAACATCGGTAATGGCGCTTTCAGCAACGTCTACCGAGTACGAGACCTGGAAGGTAACGCTGGGCGAGGTCGCTATTAAGGTGGTGCGAAAGTTTGAAATGAACAACATGCAGGTGAGTTTCGCGGCTGATTCACCCAGAGATCTACATCGTACGCATGTTGCCCCATCGCACCCATGGGCAGTCGCCCAGGTGTTGTTCTCTCCTCGCGATGGCATCAGCGCTGTATTCAGAAGGGTCGCTAATCCGGAATGAAGTGGAGATCATGCGCCAGCTCGATCACCCGAATGTCATCAAGCTCATCGACTTCTCGGAGTCGCGAGATCTCGCATCGGATGGCGAGTTGTACCATCAGATCGTCAAGCTTGTCTACTTCAGTGAAGACTTGTCACGGCATGTCATCACCCAGGTGGCCAAAGCACTCAAGTATTTGCATGTTTTGGCTACCGATAGTAACAATATCCGGGTTATCCGACTACCTTTGAGCCATGTCGTCCTCGTCAACGCAGGAGGCAAGACAGCTCTCCATTTGGCTGCGCATCGTGGATATAACGCATATTATCGAATTGTTACTGGACTACCGTAGTATTAATGTCAACTCTCAGGACGATCTGTCCTTATGTCATTCTTCTTCAATAGACTAAAGCGATCAGTCCAAGAAGAACTATATAAGGACGAGCGACTAGCGACACTTGTCGAATATATGGGACAAGCTGTCACGGCCTAGTAAGCAGTGCCAGTCATGGAACTTGTCGCGAAAGAGGATGCGACGTTGGCATCGATGTCATCACATCCCAAAAGTAGAGTGACAACATCCGCATGTCCAAGTCATGCAGCGTCCATGACATTAAGGCAGCCGTATGAACTTCGATGTCTTTCCTGCATAAAAGCCGTTTTATAACATCGAGATGACCTCGGTGAACAGCCCAACTCAGAGGCGTCATCTATGGGAGCTTGATCGCGAGTTAGGTGAACAGGGTGCTATAGGCTGAAGCGGATCCAATTTGCTTAAGTCATTTGATCTGATCCTCAGCTTTAGACTTCTCGTCAATGGTTCCAAAGGCTTGCCGAAGTTCCTATTCGAAGGCGGTATAGCTTCCGTAGATGTGTTGAGTTCGTTCCTTCCGTTCGGTTTCAGGGTAGTCGTAGTCTCGCATGACAGGTTCGAACCACAGTGCTGGGTTTCCGGTGAGTCGTCTAGCAGCGTAGTGAACCTTAGCAGGGTCGCTTCTGAATTAGGTCGGATAGTACGAGAAAAATCTGCGAACGTTGGTGAAGAACATCTGGAGCTTGCGAGGGTTGCTGTCGAACTTCTTAGGTGTGGTTGGCTTGAGGATCTTTCTAGGGTCACGTCCAGTGGTAGCAGTGGTGGCGAGGTTATTGAGGTCGTTGGTCTGGTTCTGCTGCGGGTTGTGCTGTTGTTGTTAGACTCCAAGAATCCGTTCGATTTAGTCCTGCAGAGCCTGAATCTCCAGTCGCATCTCTCGAACCACTCCTTCGTGCTGAGCGTTTGCATTGCGCAAGTCAGCTCGAAGTGCTTCGATTTCCGTTTCGTCGTCAGTAGGAGGGGTGCGTCGAACAGGTGGCTGCGGCTGCTGCCCCTGATTGAGGTTGTGCTGCTGCTGTTGCTGGGTGGCCATAGTGACAGTTTCCGATATTGCTCAGGGTAACGCGGTAATCGCCTGAACAAGAGCTTTCAACGTGTAACGGTCTGGTCAGTTCCTAACTATTAAACCGAGGAGACCAAGGTTTATGTTAGCAGGACGATCAGGGCGTTATGGGTCTGAGCAATAAACAAAAGGTGTTATGTCTCTTAATAGTCAATTAAAAGGTGATTGAGGTAAAGAAGTTGTATTGAAAGCTGAGGTAGCTACGATTCTATCTAATGTGCTAATGAATGTGTTTAAATACTAAGAGAGTGTTCCGTTAGATCACGGTTAGGGACTGTGATCCTGTCGCTAGATCACGACTGAAGGAGTGATCCTTTTCCCTGGATCACTACCTTCGCGACTATATGTTCTTGGGCTTTGTCTGTACGCTTTAACGGCCGGCCGGAGCGAGGGGCATCTTGGAGGTGTTTATTTCGAATGATAATAGGTCTCTGGTTAGGGTTAAACCCTCTCTCAATTGCTCGTGCGTAAATACAGTTAACCTGACGGGTTGAGAGCCCAATTGTTGTAGCAACTTCGGCAGTAGTCTTGCCGCTACAGGGGGCCTTCAGAGAGACCATAAAGGCACGGGTTGCAATATCCGTATTGGGGGCCATAGCTAGGAAGCAAGAAGGTCAATAAGAAGGTTAATAATTGCAGAAGAAATCAATAGGGAAGATCATTATACATTTTATGTGTGCAGGGGCTCTGAACACGGTTTCCTTGCTTTTTTGTGGCTGCTGTTGGCGTCTTGGCAGGACGAGACTTTTGATACACACCTCCGTACGCAAGTCATGATCACCTGCTGGCAGCAAGATCCCCGTGGATTTCGCCGCCTACCATGAAAGGTTTAACCACGGCAACGCGCAAGTGGTCTGCTCGTGCAGCCATCGAAAAACGCCAGACCATCTCTTCTATTGCAGGAAGATACCACCGCGACGCCGGATGAGGCTCACACCCTCACCGGCTGCGGCGATCAACCTCGCAATAGGCAGAGATTTCGATAAATTTGTCGAAATGGCTAAGGCAAACTTCTTCGAGTGTATTTGCCCTCGCCATTAGACGAATGCTCTCCTCAGACTGCACTAAGCTGCCCCCCTCCTTTTTTCCTTACCTCATTCTTTTCTTCTATTCGGGCTTAGGCAGTCATATAGTACAATAACACCCTTCGATTACCCGTGCCCCTTCTTAAGGCTGCATTTTACAGCCTGCGCCAAGGGTCACTCTCTGGTCCCCTTACAAAGACTGGTGGATATGGCGGCCTCGCTGCCGCGCCTGTACATCCCGCTGACGGGCGACGGCTCAACACGGAGCGCCTTAGAGCCGATGCTATGCTGGATAGTGGTCTGTTTACATTTTACGGAGGAAACATTTTCTGCGGACGTCCAATGAGAGCTAGCTCACGCACTCTGTAACTTCGTAGCCTGTAGATTCTTCCCTAGCTCAGCACGTCCTGTGCCCCCCTCTAGGGGACTTTCGCACCGCCCGGACGAAAAATACACATACACACTTGTCGCAATTTCTGATGGATCTGGATCATAAGGATAAAAGCTCTTAATTTTTTCTATCTGGTGAGTGAAGAAGAGTCGGTTTCTTATACATATGGAGAATTGGGCCTCCAGGGCTATTGTGTTGAACTTGCTTTTTGGGAGACATAGATGACTAACCTAACTGGAAGTCCGGACTTCCGGGCTGCCGGTCTGAACTGCTTGTCTAAACTGCTGGAAGACCTTCCTTCCGGTTTGATTAAATGTATGACCTTTTGGTCTGTTGGGTGTGACAATACCTAAGGGGAAATCCGTAACCCGCTGCGACTAAGAAAAGCAATAACTAAACTCACAATTATTAAACAAAGGGCTAATGTAAAGACAAGGCAGGACCAGCTGCTAAACACGAGATGAGCCGGGTAGTACTACTTAGTCGCCTCAGAAGTGACAGTAGATGCCTTCATGAATTCCTTGAACATACCCATTAATGCCTCCATGTTCTTGTCCATCTTCGTAGTCATATCCTTCGTATCCTTCAGCTGGTTTTCTAGGCTTTCGACCTTGTCCTGCAGCTGCTGGAGTATTCGGGTGATACTCTCCTCCTTGAGCTCCTCCTTGAGCTCCTCCTTGGTGGTCTCCTTGGGGGTCTCCTCAGTGGCGGGAGCAGAGGCAGACTCCTCAGCCTTGGCCTCCTCTTCCTTGGGAGGAGCAGGCTTGAAGCTCTCAATGGTCTTCTTGTAAGCCTCAGACTCGGTGACGGTGGCACCGAGCTCCTTGGCCTCGGCGATCTTGAGCTTCAGCTGGGCGACCCAGTTGTCACGCTCAGCAGTGTTGGCGGCCTTGAAGCTGTGCTTGTTGCCCTTGGAGGTGAAGTGGAACTTGTAGGAGCCATCGGTCTCGGGCTCGGTGGCATCGGCCTGTGGGGGGAACGTCGTTAGAACACACTGGGCACGCTGCAGATGGGTTTTTTGTGGACCCGCGGGAGCTTAGCTTACCAGGCTGATGATGCTGGAAGGGTTCTTCTTGTCGCCGAAGAATAGGAGACCCTGACCAGTGTGGGAGGCCCAGGCGATGTTGCTGTGAGCAGTCTCAGCCGACTTCTCAGTCTTGAGGTAGTGGGCGAGCGCCTTAGGCTCGAAGGCGTCGGTGCCGAAGAAGAAGAACTCCTTGCTGGCAATCAGGCTCCTGTGGGGAAATCAAGGTCAGCAAACAGGTCATGTGCATCGCGATGCGACGCGGCGGCGCGACGCACAGGCAAGGGCTTACTTACTTGGGGAAGCTGAAGCCCTGAGCCTTGTGGCCCAGATGGCCCTCCTCAACGGGCTTGACCTCCTCCTTCTTGTCCTCAGCCTTGGACTCCTTAGTCTCAGCAGGCTTGGCCTCCTCAGCGGGCTTGTCCTCGGTGGCAGGAGCAGACTCGGCGGGGGTCTCGGTGGCGGGAGCGGGAGTGGTGTCGGGCTTGGTCTCCCGAGGGACCTCGACGTTCTGTTCCTCGGCCATTTTGAATAGAGTTGTAGTGGGAGTAGGTATTATTATTATTATTTTCTTTTTTTTATCTCAAGGGGTATCTCAAGGGGTATCTCAAGGGGTATCACAGCAAACAAAGACGGAGGTATAATAAAGAAAAAAGATCCAGATCCAGAAAAAAGCGTTGGATTTTGGAGTGTGGTTTTGGGACAGAAGTGGTGAGGAAGGAGAAGAGGAGGAAAGGCAACTGAGGACGGGGACGCTGGGGGTCCAGATTAAAACATCACGAAAGCAGCTTCAGCATGGATAGACTTTCCACCAGCTCAACCTACAACAGATTCCTTCATGACGCTCCTTCTCAGGAGGATGACGTCATCATGCAAAATCTTGATCCCACGCTAGTTCCCAGTGATCATCGCCGCACCGCACTATGTCTGCACCCTCTTGCTCTCCAGCAGCGGTCCTAGGAAGCTTAGTCGCTCAATGACACCCTCAGGTACCTGGCCAGGGAGTTACGGGACCCACCAGCGCTCTCCTCTAGTAGTCCGACTTGCCCACGCTCCACAGTGCTGTACCAAGTCCGTGGATACCTTCCTCTCGTTCTACGTATTCTTCGTCCGTAGTGGGTGAGGCAGCCCGAGCTATCTGTGGCCGCTCCTTAGCAAGGTCGCAATTATCTGCGCGCTGCCGTTCGAGTACGACGCTGTTTCCTACATCTTCGACGGGTTCTGGGACGAAAATGGCGATCAGTACGGACGAGCGGCGGGAGACCCTAATAGCTATACGACTCGCCCTGTGGGCAAATACAACGTCGTCCTGCAGAGAACACTCTAAAACCCAACCCAGCCCTTTCTAGGCTTGGGTCTCTTCGTCTTAATTCTCTCCGTCTTGCTATGGTTCTCGCAGAACTGGAAGCAAAGGCCGATGACATATTTCAACATATAAGGTTGTCCTTTGGGAAAGATGCTCTTTGCGATTTCCTCCAGAACTTGTCGCAAAGACATCTTGGATTTGGATGGCCTCCTAACGCGGCGGTAGAGGATAACTTAACTGATTTCTCAGCAATTATCCCTCCCGATGATATGACCGCGGATTTTGACATGTTCCACTAAGGATATGGCAAAGACAATAATATGCAGCCTTATATAGTAGCAGCCAGAGAATTGGAGATTGAATGCAACGCTACGGACATGCTAAACTAATTTTGGGCTGGAATTAATGCACTGCTAAGTCCACCTAAACTACTTCCGCCCACTAATAAGAGGCGTCTTCCTCTTTAGCGGCAGTTAATCGCCCATTATAGCGTGCAAATCCGTATAGCAGACTAGACCCTTAAATATATCTTAGGACTTACTTTTAATTAAGTCTTATAGTTAAAATACCTTTTTTAAGTAGCTTTATACTCTTTAGATTTAAGTTAATAAATAATTTATTTAGTTTTTTATTATTATATTTAAGTTTATTTTTTTAGCTTTAAGCTATTAAGTCTTTATTAAGTTATAAGGCTTAATAGAGGTAATCTTTTATTAAATATATTATAAAAGGTAAGTTATTATTAATTTATTAATTAAGCTATTATATAATATTAATTAATTAAGAAGTAAAAAGGTAATTGTAAGGAGCCCGGCACAACGAAGGCCCGCCGAGCGGCCAGCGACAGCAAGCCGAGGTAAACCCGGCTTAGTCAGCACGGGCCCTAGGCCCTAGAGACATAAAGGGGCAATGCGGCCAGCCACAACTATAACTGGCCAAGTTAAAGTCTTTTATAATACTAATATATACCTTTTTATATATACTATTTTACCCTAATTATATAACCCTTATAATTTTTTAACTTTTATACCTAATTAGGGAACTAGTGCGAATTAGATAGATAGAAATAAACCTAGCGAGCGCCCGCTAATATAGGGCGAATATATAGAGGCCACCTAGCTAGAAATAAATTAAGCCACTAAAAATAATTATCTGCATAATACTAATAATGCGCAACCAACCGATTAAGGACTAGCTACCCCACTATAGGGCTAATATAAAGCTTAAGGAGAGATATTAATAATAGCAATTAATTAAATATTAGCTAAAGGCTTAGAGGATAACCTATATAGTGCAACCCTAACTTACTAGAAGTAAATGCAGGGGGAGCAGGCAGTAAGCCTAGGGTAACTAGCTAATAAGTACTTATAGGATAGGGGAAGTAATATATTAAGCTAGTAGGATAATTAGGGATTATATATACTATTAGAATATAAGAATATAGGGGCACTAATTAGATTGCTTTAAGAGTAATAGGCAATAATATAGAGGTAATAGTAGCACTAAGAGCAATTAATGTGCATACTTACTAAGCGCTTAATAAAGCTAAAGCTAATTAAGAGGACTTATAAGAAGCCCCTAATATATAATTATAAGGTCCTTATAGAGGATACTATAAAGGTTAAGATAAATAATTAGATCTAAGTAATTAAAGTAGGAAATAAGCTCTAATTAAACTATAATAATAAGCAGTATATTAAATAGGCAATAATTAAGCTCTATTATATTATATAGATAAAGTGGCAGAATTATAGGAATAAATAGAAAGCTATATAAATAGAATTCCTTAATTTTATCTATTAGAAGCATATTAATCTAGAAATTAAGATTAAGAAGCTATAATAGGATATTAGGAAACTATAATAAAAGCCTAGCTAATTACTAATAGACTACTTTTAGGTCTAAAGCGCACTATATTTAATATTTAGATTAATAAATATAGAGAATAATAATAAATATATATTTAATTTCTATATAGGCCTAAATAAGGAGCTTTAAAGGGAATTAATAATCTAAGAGAAGGAGCTAAAGGATATTAAGATAATAGTAATAGAGGCATAAAGGATTTAAATTATTTCTAGTAAGCGCTTATAAAATAAAGGCTAAAAGAGAGAATAGGAAGGATTTACTCTAAATTAATTAAGGAAGTTTCCCTACTAATTGCCATAAGGGCCAATAGGATAGGGCTATTACTAGCTAAATATAGCACTATAGAACTCTAATATAGGAGGATTAATAGGGTAAAGGTAGTAGCCCCTAATAAGGGCCATATGCCTATTAATAGGTCTGCATTATAATAATAAACCCTAAGTAATATGCTTTAAGTATAGGAAGCTAGGCTATAGGGCTATAAAGTGCAGATTGCAATTAATAGGTTAATAGAAGCCTGGGCAATAGAAGCTAATTCCCGCATATATAAACTATATATATATAAAGGATAAGGATATTAATTTATTAGAAAATAAATAAGTGCACTAAAAGCTGCCTTATTATGCGCACTAAATAAAAAAGCTATACTTATAGAATAAATCATCTAGGGGAGAGTAATTACTCTATAAGGGCATACTAAATAAATAATATAAATAGATATAGATATAATATTATAGGTAGACCTTATTAGCATAAGGCTAATAAAGGCATTAGGATTAAAGCTAATAGAGGGTATAAAGGTTTTAATGCTAGTAAGCTATAATAGGGAGGAGTAGGAATTAAGGAAGGTATATTAATTAACCTTTTTCCTTATTAATTTCTAAAGGTTTTTAAAGAAATTTTATTAATTATTTATAAAATACTTATATTTAAAAGGGGTAAAGGAGCTATTATTATTAAATAATTTAATAAATAAAAAGGGGATTATAATTAATATATAAAGGTATATATAGTATTATAAATTTATTTTAATTATAAAATTAGAAATATTTATAAGGGAGATAATAAAAAATAATAAAAGGGTATATATTTTCTATATATATAATATATTAGCACTAAATAAATAGCTAATAGCTACCTTAAGTAAAAAAGCATTAAAAAGTAAAATATTACTATTATTAAAATTAGAATTAAAATAGGAAATATTTAATAAATATATAGTAAAAGAACTACTACTACTTAAAGGAGTAGAGTATATAATTAAAATAATATTAAGCAAGAAATTACTATTTAATCCTATTTACCCTATAAATAAGTAATAAATAGAGATCTTAAGAGAATATATATAGGAGAACCTAATAAGTAATTATATTATAAAGTTTATAAGTAAAGCAGAAGCTTTAATACTTTTTATATTAAAAAAGGATAGAATATTATAATTATATATAGATTATTATAAACTGAATATAATTATAATTAAGAATAAATACCCCCTGCCCTTAATTAAGGACCTATTAGACTAACTAGTAGGGGCAAGATAGATCTTAAAGGTAGATATTAAAGATGCTTACTATTATATCTGCATTAAGCTAGAGGATAGATAAAAGATAGCCTTTTATATACATTATAGCCACTTTAAATATATAATTATACTATTTAGGCTAATAAATATACTTATTATATTTTAGGCATATATTTATTAAGCACTAAGCGGGCTATTAGATATCTATTATATTGCATACCTAGATAATATTATAATCTTCTTTAAGATATAGGACTAATATATAAAGAACCTTAAGAAAGTCTTATAATAATTAAGGCAATTCTAATTATATATAAAGCTATTAAAATATGCATTTTACTAATAAGAAATGGATTTTTTAGGCTATTATATTATTTAAAATAAGGTAAAGACAAAGGAGAGTAAGGTATAAATAGTTATAAAGTAGCTAGTACTTAAGAGCTTTAAGGATATTTAAATATTCTTAAGATTTTATAATTTCTATTATAAATTTATCTTAAAGTACTTTAATAGAATTATATTATTAATATTAATACTTAAAGAAAGTAAGAATAGGAAGAAAAAAGGAGATTTCTATTAATTAAAAGAGGTAGAATAGGCATTTTAGGAACTTAAGGAAACTTTCTACTCTACTATAATCTTATAATATTAAAACCTTATATTATTTATGCAGATTAAGATAGATATATTAGGCAAAGGAGTATTAAGCATTTTATTATAGCTTAAGGGGGATTAATAATAATTAATTACTTATTAATTATAAAAGCTTATTAATATAAAATAGAGGTAATATATTAGGCAATATAAGCTATTAGTAATTATTAAGAGCTTAAAATATTAGAGCTATTACTTAATAGGACTATTAAAGAAATTCTTAATCTTAATAAATTATATAGCACTAAAGAGTATAGTGAATGCACTAATGCAAGACCTTTAGGGAAGGCTTACTAGATAGGTATATAGGTTAATACTATTTAATTTTAATATTAAGCACTAACTAAAGAAATAGAACCCTATAAATAGACTATCTAGAAGACTAGACTATATAAAGGGAGAAGTAAACTATAAAGATATACTTTCTATATTAATAAAGAAATTCTAGCTAATTAAGGAGCTACTATAAAGCATTTAGTAGAAAATTACTAGCCTAAAAATACTTAGGAAACCTAAGGTTATAAGGGCATATATATAAGTAATGTAAGTAAATCTTTAAGGGAGACTAGAATAGGGAAAGTTCTAATCTTAAGGGATAGAGAAGGAGTTAAGCTCCCCTAACTATTAGGCGCAGAAGGCGCAGACCTCTATAATCACTATATATGCCAGAAGGGCCATAAGAAATACTATAAAGCAATTAGAGAACGCTCTGCAAAAGATAGCCGCTTAAGGAAGCTATAGGAACTTATAGAGAGCTAGGGTTATTAATCTAAAGTAGTATATCCTATATTAAGTTATAAAAGCATTTATAAAAGGTAAAATAGTATTCCTCTCCTAATTATTATATATATTAAAAGAATTAATTAAAGAATTATAAATTAATAATTTATTCTATTAATAATAATTAGTAAGAATATAAAAAGTAATTAATAGAGTTAAGTATTATTAATATAATAAAAATAGTATATTATTCTATAAGAATAGGCTAGTAATATTAAAGTAATAGGCATTTTAAGGAGAAATCTTATATTAATATTATAAAGACCTAAAAATAGGATATATAAGTATAGCAAAAATAATAGAATTAATTATAAGGAAGTTCTATTAATAGGGGATTAATTAAGAAATTAAGGACTATATATCCTAATGCTAATATTATTAAGGGGTATAAATATTAAGGCACTAGCTATATAGGCAATTAAACTTACTATTACTATTAGTATATCTATTCTAGGAAATTAATATGGATTTTATTATAGGGCTATTAAATAGTATATAAATAAATAGTAAGGAATATAATATAATCCTAATAATTATATATTATATAATAAAATATATAATATTTATCCCTATAAGGAAAATACTAAATATAATATAATTAATATAATTAATATATAAATATATAAAATGCAAATTTAATAGCCTAAAAGGGATTATAAGTAATAGGGATAAGCTCTTTATTAGTAAATTTTAAATAGACCTTATAAAAAAAAAAGCAACCTATTATTAATTATCTATAGTATATTACTTATAAATAGATAGGTAAATAGAGCGCCTCTACTAAACGCTAAAGAAATATCTATAAATATATACTAATAACTCACTAAACTAGTAGGCAATATAGCTATTAAAGGCAATATTTGCCTATAATAATAGCTACTACTAGATTATAGGGGTATCCCTAATATATATACTATATAGCTACTATCCTTAAATAGTGGAATATATATTGCAGGAGATAAAAACTAGGGTCTAGGGTATATATAAGTGCATTAAGACCTTTTAGTAAATGCGCGCTAAAGCGTAAAGATACTAGTAATAGGTAATAAAGAAGTAGGCATAAGGATATAATAAGAGGCATAAGCCCTAGGAATTTATAGTTAAATAGATTATAGGCCTATTAATAAGGAATTTCCACTTTAAATATAAAAAGCTAATACCTAAATTTATTCCTATTATAATAATAGAATAAATAGAAATATAGGCATATTAAGTGCACCTCCCTAAATAATATTAATAAATATATAATATATTCCTAATTAGACTGCTTAAGCTATAAAAGAGCGCTTATTAAATATAAGGTAAGATAGAGAATAAGTTCCTATTATTAAAAGAAGAAAATAATAAATAGAAGGTAAAAAAGATTATTAGCTATAAAAAAGATAGAAAGGAGTATTTCTTCCTAATTAAATAGGCAGGGTGGCCAATAGAATATAATACTTAAGAACTAGAAGAGCACTTAGTAAATACATAAAGGAAGCTAACCAGCTACTAGAGGCAAATTAAGAAAATATATAGGAAATAGGACAATTAAGTGAATAGGGGGGGGGCAATAGAGGGCTACTGGGCTAAGCGCAGCAAAAGGCCGCCAAATAAGGGCCACGCAAGACAACTAATAATGCAGCATAAGGCCGCCAAGGCAACAAAAAATAAGGAAAAAGGGGAGGGGGCGCCATTATAGGCGGCATTAGCGCTTGGAGGGCGAAGGCCCAGCGACGGGACCTAGAGCTAACTCGTCATCATTATCATCATTAATAGCAAGGTGATAGGAGAGAGTAGAGCCATGGGGACGAGGAGCAGGCATTAGCAAATAGGGGCGGGCGAGCCGGAGAGGGACCGGCGACGGCTTGATGTCGGGGGTGATGGTGCGGACAGAGACATGCCGGGAGAAACGCACAACCGGGGGAACAGCGACAGGCTCATCCTGAGCGGGAGCGGCGCCATACTCATCCTGGGCGGGAGCAGAGGGCGCGGGGCTGTCGGCGGCGGGGCTGTCGGCGGCGGGGCTGTCGGCGGCGGGAGCGGCAGAGAGGGAAGGAGAGGCCAGAACAGGGGCCTCGGGGGACGCACCAACATCAGCGGGGGCGGCGCGGGCGGCGCGGCGACGGCTCGGCGGAGCCCCAAAAGTGGCAAAGGCCACAGGAGGAGCGGGAGCGCTGGCCACTCGCCGGAGGACCGCCATATGCTTAGCGGCAAGGGAGATAGAGTACACTGCCAGAGTCTTCTCCTTGATATTAGGGGCAGGACGCCCCTTATAAATATAAAGCCACTATAGGCAGGAAAGGAGGTTATTAGCTAGGGGATAGGCATAAGTATAGAGAGGCTAAGCGGCCTTAATTATAGCTGCAAGGGCAGTAAGGTTATTATAAATATAGGCAAGGATAAGATTATACTGGAACTATTAGTAAATATTTAATAAAAATAATATAAAGAGTCCTAAGCAATATACCTATAGTTATAAAGAGATTGTAATAAATTAGTAGGTTAAAGCTAGCTCTTATAGTAACTATTTAGCAATTAGGGCGGGGGAATTATTAGAACTAATAGCCTAGATAGTAATAGCGCTATTAGGATTAGCAAGGAATTTAATAAGGGCTCGCTAGGTAGAGGCTGTGGCCTTAATGGCCCGCTAGAGCTGCTAATGCCTAAGGGACGAAAGAGCAGCTAATAGGCTAAGAGCCTTAGCCTCGCCCGGCTTAAAATGCTCCTTATGAGAAAATATAAGCTTTATAAATGCCTAATACTATTAGGCAAAGGGGATAAGCTCAAGAGGAATTTAGGAAGCCTATTAGTAGGGGAATATATAGAGAGCAGTTAGTAAATTTATACTGGAGCACCTGCAGTTAATGCTCTTATAGATAGTATAGATAGTGCCTAACTTATTAGACTAGCAGTATGAGATAATAGGGCTCTAATAAGCTATATATATACACTTAAGGCAGGGAATGCCTATTTATCTAAGTTATATAGGATTAGAGATAGTAAAGCTAGGAGGAGGATTAGAAATATTAAAGGCCGTAAGGATAGCTAAAATGCGCGGAAGAGCTATTAGAGGGCAGGGCGATAGGTCAGAGAGCGAGCGGCGAGAGAGGAGATAGAGAGGCAGGCCGGCGAGAGACCGGGGATAACGCGGCAATAGGAGGGAGGAATGAAGTAGCGCAGAGAGAGGAATGAGGTAGCGCAAAGAGAGGAGAAACGCACGGCAGAGAGAAATGCAAGGTGTGAGGAAGGGAAAAAACATAAGGTATAAAGGAGAGAGATAGGGTATTAAGGTAAGGCAGGAAATTAATAAACGCAGTATGCTAAATATTAAGCGAGCGAATTATAAATGAATAGTATGCAGTTAGTTAGTTAGAATAATTATAATAAATAAAGCGAAAATGAATAAATAATATATAGCTAATTAATTAGAATAATTATAATAATAATAATAATAATAATAATACTATAAGGAATATATAAGGCGCATAGCAACTAACTATAGGATAAGGAACTAGTTAAGGCTATTATAATAGGGCAATAATAGCTTAGGGACTAAGCCCTAAGAGGGGAGGATAATTATAAGGAGCCTGGTATAATAAAGGCCCGCTAAGCGGCTAGTAATAGCAAGCTAAGGTAAACCCAGCTTAGTCAGTATAAGCCCTAGGCCCTAGAGATATAAAGGGGCAATGCGGCCAGCCACGACTATAACTGGCCAAGTTAAAGTCTTTTATAATACTAATATATACCTTTCTATGCATACTATTTCACCCTAATTATATAACCCTTATATTATAATATTAATATCCTTAGAGAAGAAGGAAACTCTATCCCGCCTAGCTAGCCCCCTTTTCCCCCTTATATCCCGGGTCACGTGCGCCTAGTCTTTTATCCGCGTGCGGCACGCGCCCGACGCGTTTGCAGTCCGGGCGCGTGTTGCACCCACGTGACTGAAGGCACGGGCGCAGCCCGAGCCCATAATAGGTATAATTATCAAATTGACCGTACGGCCAAAAACATAGCGCGCGCTACTCTAGGTAACACTCTTTGTTTATTGGGGGTTTATGTCGAATAGCTTAGTGTGCCTTTCAATGTGACCTTGTATTCGTGTGTTATTATTGTCTGTGTGTATATCTCTCTGTACATTCTTCAGCCCACGAGTTCCCCCTTTTTCTCCCTCGCTTCGGCCTAGCCTCGCTAACGCGTCTCAGACGCGGTGTCGCGTCGCAGACGCGGTGTCGCGTCGGCACCAGCAGTCACATGACTTCCCGCGCAGAAGGCTATGTACATGGTCCAATTCAACAGTTATTACTAGTGGCGTGCTTAAATTTGCTACATGTGAAGATAAGCTATAATGGTATGGACTAGGTAATAATATATTTCCTTAAGACTTATTAAATGGCTTATTATTTATATAGCTCGAGGGGGGCAACATTATAAGTGTAACGGGCTGAGCCCGTGAGGGCCTCATTGAACACTCTCGGCCTGCGGACCCCGCCTTCTTCGGCCACACCCACGGCAACCTCCAAGGCGGCCCCCACTTTTACGGACACAAACCCGACACCCGAATGGATAGGCATTATGCCTTAAACCCAGTTCTCATTCCGTTGAGCAAGTGTGGAGGTTAGGCTTTCGATGAAGCAATTAATCAAAAGGCATTAGTGATAAGGGACACGTGGAAGAAGGACAGGTGGCAAGAGAGAGTAGAAGGATAAGAAGCCCTCTCAGCTGTCACTATCGAGGGCTTATCCCTTCTCTTGTTCTTCAGTTTAGGATCTTTATTCGAGCCTTCCAGCTAGTTGTTAATATACTCTGCTGAACTGTTACATTACCCTATATCCCTCCCCTACTATATATCTCTCTTCTACCTTATATTTTTCTTTTTACCCTTTATTTCTCCTTTATTTCCTAGATCCCTGGGTCCTAAGCCCAGCTTAAGATAGCCCGTTCTAACGGGCACATAACACTACATATTTCCTAGCCTAGGTTAAACCGGGTCTTGTGAATAGCTTCATTTCCTAGGTCCCTAGGCAAGAGGCAGCCATAAGAGGCAGCTACACTTAAGAGGCTAGAATAGGCTTATAATACCGTACATCCTAAGACCTAATAATAAAACAGGCAGCTATAAGGGCGGCTTGGCCGAGCGGTTAAAGGCAACATACCTGAGACTGCTGACGCTGAGCCGGGCTGTCTATTAGGGCTAGCCTAACCATAGGTCTAGCCCGGTCTTCCGATAGTTAACACTGCTCTACAGTATAAATCTATCGGGAGAGAAAAAGCCGCCACAGCTGAATAGGACCAATAGGCATTACAGGCTGTAACTAAATAAGACGGCTTCTTAGGGATAGAGACCTGGCCAGGCTCCTTAAGTTTTGCTAGTTAAGAGAGCTTAGACTGGCCTTAAGGGGTTTAATTCCTGCTTAAGGCTTCTTTTTCTTTCCCTTTTTCGCTTTATAATGGCTATTGCGAGGGCTGCTGCGAGGGCTAAAGTGAAGCTATTCACACAGCTGCGGCCCGGGCTAGCTAGCTAGGGCGTGGTGTTGCAAGGGCTCCTGTGAGGGCTCCTGCGAGGGCTCTAGCAAGCGCTATTCTATTAGCTTTTCTTAAATAACCCCTAATCTAATTAAAGTACATAAAGTAAACTGAATAGCCTTAATAGCCTGCTGCCCTCTAAATTCCTCCTCCTTATTACACCAGGCTAAGAATGCCTCTACTGTAGGAAACCTATAGCCTAGCTGCTCGGCCAGCTGCTCGGGCCCCCCCAGCTGGTAATAGCTAGCCCAGTAAAGCGGCAAGATAATATCGGGAAACGGGCAGCTGGCCCGGCCCCGAGCGGGGTCGGCCCGAGAGCAGATCGACTGCGGGTTCAAGCAGAAATAGCAGGCCGTATAGGGGCGGATCCAGCTGCGGCCGCCGGCAGCTTCCCGAACGGCCCAGTAGGCATTAAAAACGGCAAACCGTTGCGGGCAGCTTCTAAAGCTGTGGCCCCAGTTGGCCTCCCTAAGCACCCGGCAGAGCACGCAGGTTCCCTCTATAGCCAGAAGACCTCGGCAGAGGCGGCTTAGATCTTTAAGATCGGCCTGTCGCTGCAGCTAAATCAAGGTGCTGCCCGTAAATGCTATTTCCTCCCTTCCTTTCTCTTCCTCTCCCTCTCCCTCTCCCTTTCCCTCTTCCCCTTTCTTGTTTCCTCTTACCTCCTCCTGCTGCTCCTGCCCCTGCCCGTTCTCTCTCTCTTTCCAGCTGCTATAAATATCGCAAATCATCTCACTTAGGCCCCCCTCCTTATAGCTATTGCTTATCTGACAGGCCAGTGGGCCCTAAGGCGCAAGCAGCTTTAGCACCGGCTGCCCTGCCTCGGGGAAGTCTATAGCAGCCCCGGCGCCACCCTTGCGATCGCCATTAAGGTAGGCGCTAAGGCAGGCCTGACAGCAGGCCCGACCGGCAAGGAAGCAGGCAAGGGCGGCCGCATCCGCCGCGGAGGCATTCTCATCGCCGAGGTCGACAGTAAGGGCTGCTGCTACTGCCCCCCCGGGCCTCCCTGCCGGGGCTATAGCGGCGGCGGCGGCAGCAGTAGCTTTAGCAGCAGGATCTGGGTCTAGCTGCAGGACAATAGAATAGGCATTAGCCCCATCTCGGCCAGCGCGGCCAGACTCTTGCGCAAAGTTAATAAGTAAGTAAGAATGGCTAAAGTGGATAACTAAGTGAATAGCAGGGTAGTTAAGGCTGGCCCTAAGGGCAGCCATAGCCACAATAAACGCACTCTTACTCTCCGGGCCCAGCCAGCTCTCAATCAAGCCAGACCTCTCTCGCGCGCTCGCTTTAGGCTAGGCAATATAGTACGCATAGCCAAGCTGCTCGGCCAGCTCTTAGGCCTTAGCTTGGGTCCGGGTATATACTAGGGCGCGATGCTAAGGCTGGTCGGGGAGCTCGCTAGTGATATAGGCCCAGCTTTCCCGGGCGATAATCACTGCATATTCCATTAGGCTGAGGCCGGGCTGCTTCCTGCGGCGGAGGGCAGCCGAGAGGACCGAATAGGAGAGATTCGGTTAGGTGGCCGGCCTATAGATATAATAGGGTCCTTAAAGGTAATTGCGCTTAAAGAAGGCGGCCTTAAGGGTCGGCGGCAGTATTGCTATTAGATAGATAAACTAGGTATAGATGGTGCAAATAAGGGCTAGATTGGCTATAGCCTGGCAGTAGGGGGAGGTAGTAATAGTTAGGTGGGCCTTATTAATAATAATGCAGTTAAGGCAGTATTAGGCGGTAAGGCTATAGGTATAGCTGCGGAAGCTAGCAGTTGCAGCTGCCTTAATAGAGACAATCACTAAGGGGGCCATAAGCCTATTGCCTGGCTGCCAGATCCAGTGGCCAATCTGCAGCTTCTGCAGGCACCTAATAAGGTCATCCCGCAAGGCAACTAGCGGCACGATAAGGATCGTAACCCTAACCCCAGGCAGCGTGCAGGGCAGCTGGAAGAGGAGGCTCTTGCTGCCGCTAGTAGCTATCATTATGACGACCTACTCGAGAGGGCTTATAAGGGCAAGGATGGCCTGCTCCTGCTTAAGCGACTTCCAGCCCAGTGCCTCATTATTAAGAAGGGCTTAAGCAGCCGCAAGCAGGGCCCTGGCTGACCATACTTGCTATTGCTGCTGCTACTGCTGCTGCTGCTGCTATGTGAGGCTCTGGGAAAGCTGCTGGATGAGGCTAGGGCTGGAGCCGGAGCGACTTCCCTCGCCTGGCATTGCCGGCCGCCATTGCCTCATTGGGTCAGTAGCAGGACTGGCCGCGCCGCGTGGGTCCGGGGCTCTGGCGCCAGGGACTCGATCAATTCCGCCGATCCTGTGGGGCCGGCTTGACTCTAATCTAACCTCTCCTCCTCCTCCTCCTCCTCCTCCTCCTCCTCCTCCTCCTCGTCCCTTCCCTTCCTCCTCGCTGGCCGCCTCGGCTAAGGCCCAGTCGATCTAGAAGAGCCCCTACCAGACCTTAGAGGCCCATAGGCCCCTCCAGATAAGGCCTTCCTAAATGCCCCTAAAGCTATTATTATTGCTATTAAGGCCACTAAGGCCTGAGGCTTTAGCATATCTTGTATTTAAAGTAAAGGCTATATGGTTGCATTAGGCAGCCATAGCGCGGACATTGGCCTCAGGCTCCTTAACCGCACTATCCTCCTCCTCCTCATCTCCCGCCTCGCCTACATTAGCCTTACGGAAGTCGAAGCAGCTGCAGTCAGTCAGATCAATTACCTTGGTCTTAATGATAATGACAGTTATCTGCCGCTAATTAGCAATGTGCAGCTGCGGGCAGCCGGCTCGGGCGCAGGCCTGCTCTATAGATCGGCTGAGGCAGCGGGCAGGCCAGACCTGGCCCTGCCCCTACTAGAGGTATGGGGGCAAGAGGGCGCGCGGGGCCTCCTGGCGCAAGAAGGCCTGCCGCAAGGGGGCCATATAGACGAGATAGTTAAGCAGGAGGTTCACAATAGCTAGGGGCAGGAAGCGGATTTATCCTTAAACTTGCCTAATTGCTCCTGCCCCTTATGATAAGTGGTGTGGATCATAACCGTACCATGCCGGAGGTAGAGCCCGCAGGGCCGCTTGCCATTATACCAGATTAGCGAGAGCAGCTTATTCCCGCAGAGGGGCTGGCCCGAGCTGATGTGGACGAGCACCAGCAGCCGCTCGAGGAAGTCGGCGGCAGCAGCCTCATACTAGGCAACCGCCTTCGGGTTCCAACTGGCCCTCGCGGGGGAGGGGCCGGCGGCCGTGGCTGTGGCTCCGGTCGCGGGCCCATCGTCGGCCGGGCGGAAGAAGAGGGCTCGCAGCTGCGGCGAGGCGGCGATGGCTTGCACGAGAGCTGCCTTCTGCGGCTCCATAAGCGCCGCATTATCGCGGTGGCGGCCAAAGAACCAGCCGAAGGCCCTGTAGCTGCTGTCGAGGCTGTCGCGGAGGGCCCCGGCCTGCATGCGCGGGAGGCCCGGCGCCTCGAGGAGCAGGTCCCGATATAGGAGCTGGTGGGCCTACTGGAACTCGGCGGCGAGCAGCTGGGGGATCTGGGCCATATTGAGGTCGACTTCACCGTAGGTGAGCACCTTTTGCTCCTCGTCCCATAGCCCCTGCGGCGGCCTAATGCTCGTCCTTGAGACGGCAAAGAGCAGTAGCCGCCAGCTGAGGATCTCTCCAAATGGGGTCTCCCTATCCGGCTGAAGAAAGCGGCGGCTATAGGAGCGAATAAAGCGCAGTGGGCTATTTTCTTCCTCCTTGCCCATCTTCCTCTGCCTTCTATTATGCCTCCTCTGGCCTCCTTCCTCCTCGTCTGATGATGTTAGCGGGGAGGAAGATAAGAGGGAAGGGGGAGGGCCGTGGGAACGGCTGCGGCTAGCATCGCCGGCATCGCTCTCGCGAACCCCGGCAGCGAAGATGACCAGCTGGGCGACCTAGATTAAGGCCGAGAGGCTACTATTATAGTTGTGAGCCTCCTTCCAACCCCTGGCCGGCAGCCGGAGGCTAAGCATAGCGGCGAAGCTGACGATAGGCGACTAGTAGCGCCCCTGGCCGAGGGGCTGGCAGATGAGAGCGAGGGAGACGTCCAGTATGGCCTGCTGCAGGGCCTGCTGCTGGTCCCCGGCTTGGGCGTAAGCTATAGCCCGAGCCCAGGCCTCGGTCTGGGCTGCGGTCTGCCTGATGATGTCTTCCGGGGTGCAGGTTTCTATATGCTTCTTAGTGCTAGAGGGAGCAGGGGACCTATTGCGAGAGGAAGATCGAGAACTTGAGCTGTTGCTGCTGTAGCTTCTATAGCTGCTGCTGCTGCTGCTGGGAGAGCGGCGGCGGCGGCGAGAGGGGGGCGAGGGCGAGGGCGAGGGCGTCGCCGGCGGCCTCGAGCATGGCGAACAGCTCGGGCTCCTCCTCGGCCGTCTTGGGCAGACCGATGGCCGCTAGCATCTCCGGCTTGGAGAGGCCGCGGACGTGGGGCTCGATGCCGGTGCGGGTGAGCCATGGGACTACGGCGGACCTATGATCGACGAAGCCTTGGACCCGAGATGCCTACTTGGCCGCGTCCCTATCGGCTTGAGCGAGGTCGGCATCGAGCCAGGCGAGGAAGGCCTGCTCGGCCGCCTCAACTGCCCGAACTTCCTCACGAGAGGGAGAGGGGGGGGGCGGCAGTGGCAGCCGCAGCGGCAGCAGCACTAAGGGCTACGAGGAAGTAGCGGCAGTACTGGTGCTCGGCGAAGAAGGTCTGCAGTACGCAGCGGCTCCAGGCCGAGCCCTCCATCTGCTGAGCTGGCCGCAGGCTGTGGCAGTGAGAGATGTGCTGGCTTAGCAGCTTCCGAGAGCGCGTGAGGAAGCAGCTGCAGAGGCGGCAGGTATACCCAGGCAGCCGCCGGAGCCCCTCGATAGCCGGGACGGGCTCTCCCGGCCTGGTCGGCGCCGGTGCTATGACCTCGCGCGGCTGCCGCAGTCGGTAGCCGGCGAAGAGGTCGAGTAGGGCCCCGAGCTACGGGGCCCTGAGGTAGTGGCCTGGCCCGCGGAGGTGCCTCTCCTGGCCGCGCCGGCTTGGTGGCAAGCAGCGGCCACAGTCAAGGCAAAGAAGAGCGCCATGAGCCTCTAAATAGGGGAATCGTGCAGCTATTGCCATCTAGCCGCCTAGCCCTAAGGATTGAACGGACGGATTGAACGGACGGATTGAACGGACTGAGTGAGTGGATGGATTGAACGGACTGAGTGAGTGGACGGATAGAATGGTCCGAAGGGAAGAGGAGCCCGGGGGCGGGGCTCCCGGGGGCGGGGGGGGCCAGGGGGAGAGGGGGGGGGAGGGAAGCTGCAAGCGGGGGTTTTCCCATAGGGGGCAGGCGGAAGCATGGTGGACGGGTGGGTCGGAAGTATGGTGGACGATGGAGGCGGAGCCAATCAGGATGCGCGAAGGAGCGGGGCGCGGACCAACCAGCGAGCGAGAAACGGAAGTATGGCGAAATTCCGGGCAAGACTATGGCTAGAGGCGGAAACGCTAGGAAACGCGAAGTGGTAAAGTGTGCATGGCTGATTACACATCGCGTATTCGATATCGTCATCGTCGACCAATACGTTAGTCCTCGTTTAACAGGGCTGTCGTAGCTTCGAGGTCATTTAGAAGCTCCTGCCATCGAGTACGTCAACCGCCGTTCACAATGAAGCCCGCCTACGTAAACTAAACCTACCTCGGTTAACAGCAACCCGTCGATCAAACTCTTGTGTGAGGCTTGTTCGAGCGTTGCATAAGCAGCCACGATATGTTTCGAGCCCCGCCTCCATCGCAGCCCCAGAGAAAGCTCGTCAAAACGCCTATTCCTATAAAGGACGACGGATAAGATACTCGCTTCAGTGTGATCGATTTGGACAGCCAGCTTCCGAGACTTGCGCTGTCAAAGGCCTGCGCTGTCAAAGGCCTGCGCCTTTTGTAGCCCCAAGCCGTCGAGTCGGCATCCGGGCTCGCGATGTTCGGGCCGTGGTCGAAGAGCAACATCCCGAATCGTTATTTACTCAGAGGGATATCTACAACGCCCGCGCGTTCATCAACCGGGAAAAGCTAAGTGGCTATACACCTACTGCGGCATTAATTAAGCTCTTCGACGAGATGGAGATTCCCTACCTCGTCAAGTGGGCCGATGACCAGCCAAACTGTCTGCTTGGTCTTGTCTGGATGTGTCCTTACTGCATCCAGATGTGGAAGCGGTTCCCTGAGGTCATAAGCTTTGACAATACATATAATACTAATCGATTTAAGCTTCCCTTATTCCAATCCACCGGCCAAACCTATCTTGGGACTATATTTAATGCTGCCTTCGGCCTGATCGATAATGAGAGAAGAGAAGGCTTCCAATTCCTCGCTGAAAGCATTCGCCAGCTTATAGAGCAGCACTTTATTAGGCAACCTGATGTCATTATCACCGGCTTCGACGACTCTATGAAGGCCGCCCTCAATGATCAGTTTCCTGATGCGCAGCAACAACTTTGCATCTATCACATTAACTCGAATGTCCTGCTTAAGTCAAAGCAGAAGTGGGTTAAGACACGGAAGAGCAGTAGCAGCCCTGACGCCAGCGGCTGGGAGGACTCTGCCCCTCAGACATAGGCTGAGCTTAGCGCTGCGGACAAGCAGCTGGCCCACGCGCTTACCGGTGACGAGATTCCTCACACCTACCGAGGGGTTCTCATGATGTGGAAGCTTGTACTCTTTGCTAAAACAGAGGAGGCCCACGAGAAGGCGCGGAGAGACCTTTGTAAGGAGTTTGATAACAAAGAATTATCTTACGCTATCTCCATAGGACTATTTGCCTGTTAGGGCCCAGTGGGCACGCTGCTTCCTCCGCAAGCATCGCAACTTTGGTATCCGCGTCACCTCCGGGACAGAGGCAAGCAACAACAACAACAACATCAAGAGCTATCTTTTGAACGGCATGAGCCACTTGTATCGACTCGTCGAGGCAATGCAGGACATGATGAAAGATCAAGAACGTGATTTCAAGGATGCTTGCGCACAGGATGAGGTTCTTACTGCCCGCGAATACCTAGGATCAAGTGGAGACTACCTAGGTAATCTACCAACAGTAATTTCATCAAAGGCGCTTAGGTTAATCAACAAGCAATATCGTATTGCTCGTAAGGCGATGCCTACCGGGAAGAATCCCTTTCCGGAGCCTCTCTCAGACTGCAATGACGACTGCTCCGTTTCTATTGAGCTTGGGGTCTCTTGTTATCATAAAGTCTATGCGAAGCTGGGATCTACGACGTCTTTCACCAGATATGATGTCCATCCACATTGGCGACTACGAGAGTCGTCATCCCAAGATCCATACCGACGGATTCTTAATCCCAGGATTGCCACTGCTCTACATGGCAGACCTAAGAATACCACGCAGACTGTGCCTTCGAGAATGGCCATCGGTGGGAGCAGCCAAATTGTCAGTCAACTGACTAGCTAGGATGATTTCGTCATACAGGCCTCTTTGTCGCTCCAGGGAAAGGCTGTCTGCGGAAGCCTTGGTACGTAGTCAGGCGCCATTGGGGAAGAAGAGGTAGAAGGAGAAGCGAACATTGGCGGTGTTGAAGGAGCCTATGCAAATGTGGCGAGTATGGGTTAGGTCGAGTCCGTGACAATCAAGGGGCAATTGCAATGGCCAAAAATCCACAGTTCCATGCCAGGACTAAGCACATTGACATTCAATGGCATCATGTTCGAGAACGGGTCTCGGATGGAGACGTTGAGCTCCAATATGTCCTAACCGAGCAACAAATTGCGGATGGACTTACGAAAGCCCTTCCAAAAGACCGTTTTATCGTGTTTCGCAACGCGCTGGGCCTCTCCAACCCATGATTCACTGTTGGTCACGCTTCTGTTCTGGCAAAAGATTTTGGTTTGAGTCGAAGAGCGTCGTCAAGCAGGCCGGTACCATCCACCTTTATGCTTGCGTTGGCCGGCCCTCTCCCGTTATCTCGGCCAATCTCTGAACCGCCGAGCTAGACCAATCTTATGACCATTCTGAGGATTAATCCCAATAGCATCACACGCCTAGCTGTAGCTGATGTAACTAAGTCAACCTTAAAATTAGTTACTTATATACTAGGTTCCTATCTGGCTAAACATCCTATGGACCCGTCTTATCTTGGCTACCCGTTGGCATTGTGGGGCTTCCTTCTGCCAACCTCGTCCCGAGGTTGGCCCCAAAACCCTGTGGCAGCATTTTTCGCCTCGCCCCTACCGCCTACAGCCTAAAAACACACCAAATTTTCACATTTTCAAGTAGTCCTCGCGCAATAACAAGATGCCTCGTATATGCTCTGATTCTAGGCAAAATATGCCTCCAAAAAACACTGCGGCAAAAGCTCGGGCCCAATTGAGGGAAAATGTGCTCGCGGCGCGCAACCCAAATGTGCCTCACAACACCAGAAATGCGGCAAAAGCTCCCCCGACTATACCTTCATATCGTGCCCTAGCAAGTCAATTCAATACATCTAAAGAGACTGCTCGACGTATTGTTCAATCCGGTTTATCATCATTTAGCCCACCCAAGCGTAATGGGCGCCCGGCGCTCTTAACCGACTCTGAAGATACTGCTCTCACGGCGTTCATCGTGTGGATGGAAAGATCCGGCTTTCCAGCTGAGAAATCACAAGTTGAAGAGACTGCAGTTGGATTCCTACGCTCTAGAGGCATTACTAACACCTCTATATCGAAAAATTGGTATGCCCGGTTTCGGGGTCGTCATCCAGAACTTCGGAAGACATTCCTTAAGGCTGTGGATAAGGCTCGCAAGGCATTTGAAGTTTCTGATGTTGAAGGCCGGCTAATTCGTTACACATTCGAGTGCGATCGGTATGGGGAACCCAGGGTTAATAAGAATAAGGCTGGCCTTCGGGACCGTAGGTCTCGGAAATGTGGCTGTAAATGGAAGATCGTTGCCGAATCGTTAGTACAAAACAACTATCGTTGGCATCTACGTCTACTCAAAGATCCGGCACATAGCCAGCACAATCATCTACCTAGCATCAATCCATCCGCTCATCCAGCTCACCGCAAGCGTAGCTCCGCGGTTCGAGAAACGATCCAATCATCTAGTCGCCGTGTAGGCATCCGGGCACGCGACGTCCGCAATATTGTCAAGGAAAAGCATCCCGAGACTGTACTCACATGCAAAGACATCTATAACGCCAGAGCCGCCATCGGCCGGGAGAAGCTTGAAGGCTTGCATATTAGTGCCGCGTTGTTAAAGCAGTTCGACGAGCGGGGGATCCCGTACATCGCAAAATGGGTCGACGACGAACCGGATCGCCTTGTTGGGCTAGTTTGGACGCTTCCATACTGCATACGGATGTGGAAGCGTTTCCCGGAAGTCCTTAGCTTGGACAATACATATAACACGAACCGTTTCAAGCTCCCACTCTTCCAGGTGACTGGACAAACCTGCCTTGGGTCCGTCTACAATGCTGCATTTGGAGTGATCGACAACGAGAGGGTTGAAGGATTTCGGTTTCTTTTGGACGCGATTAGGGACCTGGCGGTCCGGCACGATATCCGTTTCCCTGACGTGGCTATTATCGACTTTAACGAAAGAATGAAGGCCACCATTGCCGATGCCTTTCCCGACACCCAGCAGCAACTCTGTATCCATCATATCAATTCCAACGTATTCCTCCGGGCCAAACAGAGATGGAAGTACAAGACAGACACATCGAGCGGTGAGGATTGCGAGTCGCACGAGCCACCCAATCGCACACAAGAGCAGCTATTGCTAAACGAAGAAGACCGGCTCGCAGTCAAGCTATCTACAACTCAAGGGAAAGCGACTACTGAATCTATTAGCCACGACTATCGAGGGGTGCTTGAGATGTGGAAAGCTATTGTTTTTGCCGAGACCGAGAAAGAGCACGACAACGCATGGCTTATGCTCTGCAAAGAGTTCGACGACCAAAGAGCCATTCTCCTATATCTCTACAGAACCTATATGCCTATAAGGGCACAATGGGCACGTTGCTTCATTCGAGGGTATCGTAATTTCGGTATACGTGTAACTTCAGGAACGGAAGCAAGCAACAACAGCATCAAGAGCTACCTGCTAAATGGTATGGGCCATTTATTCCGGCTAGCCGAGGCGATTGAGGAGATGATGGCGGACCAGGAGGCAAATTTTACCGACCGATGTGCCCAAGATGGGGTTCTCACGAAACGTGAATATTCCAGACAGACTTCCGACTACCTTGGGGAGCTCCGAACAACAATGTCGCTTAAAGGCTTAACCCTCATTACAACGCAGTACCGAAGGGCGTTGAAAGGGGTACTAACAAAGTCGAATCCTAAACCGGAGTTGATTGGAAACTGCGGTGTCGATTGCCTAGTTTCGGTAGAGCTAGGTATTCCCTGCTACCACAAGGTCTACACTAAGCTATTATCCGGTAAAACCTTCTCCAAGTGGGAGGTTCATCAGCGATGGCATCTACGGGAATCCGCGGTGGATAGCCCTTACTGGCGAATACTCGACCCAAAAATTGCCACAGCACTTCGTGGAAGGCCCAAAAACGTTGCTCAGCCCGTCCCTGAGCGGCTGGCTATCGGAGCGAGTAGCCAGCATCGGGGACCTCAAGAACGTCAGCCGGATGGTCAGCCTAATAGCCAGCTACCCTGCCTTCCATGCGGGACCCCAGTAAGCACAGCGGTTGAGGGCAGCCGGGCCCGGAACAGCCAGCCCACTATTGGTAGTTTATCGTCAGAGCATCATGGTTCCCTGAGACGTAGAGCCGCTCTCGGACCTGGTAATACTACAGGGATACGTGCGAGTGGACAGAGGATGCAGCCAAGTGTACGAAGACAAAGGAGTCAGTGGGAGCTTCTCATCGGCAGTGACGAGGAGCCTATCTCACAAAGGATTAAGGCAATCAAGGCGGTAGCAAAGGCGCCACCAAGATGTAGTAGGTGCCATGAAGTAGGCCACACGAGGTCCGCAAAGGCGGGCCCTTTAAGGTTTCAGGAATGCTCTCCGCCCCTCGCCCCTGAGCCATCACTGCGGGTTGCTGCAACACTGGATCCGGATCCAACGCTACACCCAAACGGAGTTTCTGAAGCAGAGTCCACGGCTGAAGCGACCGTACCAGCACAGCCTATCGCTGAGCCTGAGTCTCTGGCGGCTTTAGAGACTATTATTCCATCTTCCCCTGCACCCAGTCTGTCGGCACCTCCGCCTCCGCTGTGGTACGACGACCCGCAGGCGATATATCAAAGATATGTGGCCGCAAGAACGGCTTGGTATGAATGCCAGCCCCGCGGGAGCATCAGAACCAACCAGCAATACCGGAAGGCAACGGGTCTTCCATCGCGATATGATAAGGAGAGCTATGAGTGGTGTGTTGACTATAAGCAGATGTCAAAGTATTGCACTACTTCGGCCGGTTCAAGGGAATGGACCAAGGAGGAGATGATGGCATATCTGGACTGGAGTAAGGCAGAGGATGACCGTATAGAGGCCGAGGTCGCCCGGGAACTAGGGGATAACCCTCTAGAAACAGGGAGAAGGGGTGTGGCTGACATCTGGAGGAGGATAGATAGAGATACTGAAGAACAACAAGCCTTGCATTCAGTAAGTAGAGAGGGAGATTGCATTGTAGTTAGAGAATGAGAGAAGCAACTGGTTAACTTTGAACGCAAGACGATTATAACGAGTGTTATAGCGACAAAAAGCCGTGAATTGGTCGTCCGGGAAGAATATTCACTGCCGCCGTAATATTTCTGGCTCCCATTGCTACTCGTAAATGATCTTTGAGGGGTTTGGCTGGCTGTTAGCGGACAAGCTTCACCGCCTTCGTGGGGCTTGTACTCGTGGGTTGAGGATTTTTCAAGCCAATGAGAGTACGCAAATATGATGCCCACGTAAACTTGAGGCCCACGTAGCAAAGTGTGATGCCCACGTAGTAATTGCCCTAAAAAAAAGGTAGTCTTTCACCGCAGTCTAAGCGGAGATGCTTCAGAGTTCTTCTCACGAAGCGCAGAGTTCGTAGCGCCTCCCCCGGCGTAAACTCGTTGCCGTTCCCGATCCATATGTTTGGCTCGTAGGAGAAGCTTTCCAACAATGGGCACGCGTAGACGGCGTTCTCAAGATGATCCAAGGTAAGGAAGCTGTTCATGGAACGTGCGTCTCTGTAACTCTGTGGGGTAATAGTGACGTCAGGCATTAATGCTCTTAGAAGGCCCACCATTTGCAAAGCCTAATGCCACATGGCCAGCACCGTCGCATAGGGGTCTACTTCGTAACGAGACTGTACGTAGGTACTACTTCTTCGGAAAGTGTCCGGGGCAAGGTTGACGAATAATCGGACACTCAAACGACGACCGAGTTGCGGGCTGCTGGTTTAGGTGAAGCCTATCGAGAGCTTTCGGGGCGCTAGATCGCCCCCACCAAAAACAAAAATGAAAAAATAGTCAGTACTGCCACACGCATTACGCAGTCGATGACATCTTTATGGTTCCAGGCCAAATGGCTCATAATTACACTAATTTCAGCAATGGGCTCTCAACTTCAGCTCGACCTTCAAAAGGCACTCCTTATAATCGCGACTCAACAACATTGAGATCAAATCCGAAAATCCTTTAACATGCAATTATCCCAAATCCTTGTTCTGACGAGTGGAGTCGGAGCCTTCTGGCTTCCATTTCTCGTGCCCGCAACCCGCAACAATGAGTCCAAGGCAAACGTCCCCGACGTCCTGGCCGTTGCAGCCGAGAAATCCAGAGAATTTGCTGCTAAGACCTTTCCGCAAGCGACTGACCGAGGGGCGAAATGGGTGGCCACCAATCCTGGCACAGCTGCTGCGTATGGTGTTGCAGGGACTGGGCTGGTTTTATTCACCATGCCGGGGCTGGTGACAGCTCCAGTACTGGGGGCCGTAGGGTTCGGAGTAGATGGGATCACCGCAGGTGTGTCTATGTCCTAGTTTCTCTCTACAAGCTGTCTCCATAGCACCCATGACTAAGATCACACAAGTTGACAACGTCTGTGTTCCCAGGTTCCTTTGCTGCCGCCATCCAGAGCACTATCGGTAGCGTTGTTTCGCCTTCCCTATTTGCGACATTGCAGAGCGCGGGTGCAGGCGGATATGGAGTGACGATGGTGTGCCCAGTCGTTCAGGCTGTGGGCGGCGGGATTACTTCATCCGTGGCGGCGAGTGTTGCTTGGGTGAAGTCGAAATCGGGGCCGAAGGCCGACGAGAGCTCTCTGAGGGCGGCGCAGGTGAGACGGGACAGGCCCTTGCCCTTGGGAATATTGCTAACCTCGGTATAGGCTAGCCACTTCGCTTTGAATACTAGCATCTCCGTTCTAGCCGTTGGATTTGTTGTCATTGGACTGGCCACAGCGGGGGCTTGGTATTATTATGGCTCCTAACGGCGAAGCGAAGAAGAAACCTAAAGTCGAGCGGGTACGTCGTCCTACGCCGGAATAGTCGATAGGGATGGTAGAAGTATAAGCAGCTCCGGGCGTCTCATTGCCCATCAACGCTTTAGAAGGAGCGTCACGGCCATATCTTCCAATCCTCTACTGCGCCATCGTACTGAAGCTTAATTGGTTGCCTTACTGCAATGATTTGGTTTTCTGCGGGTTATGGCGGGCGGATGCGAGAGACTTAATTGTTTAATAGGGAGAGACGTCCGGAGAATGTTCATCGTGGTAAACAGGTGGTATTCGAGACGGATTCAAATGACGCATACAAATTCAGGCAGGTTCCCATGACCAATCCACGCTTTCGACGGTTGACTGTTAGTTTAGCTAGGCAGCTTGTGTTTAGCCAGTAACTCACTTATGAATTACGCTCTTGTGATTAGACCTATGGGAAGCTCCCAAGATTTTCATCGCTGAATCTCGTGCCATGGTTCTCAACTGATATTGCTATTTGTCATTAGTCACGGAGCTGGAGGCAATTAAATCCTTCGTGAATCTACAGAGAGGCACTCGAATGTATCTGCCTGCTAAGACGCGGAAATCTTAAAGCCTTAATAAGAGTCTAATAGTTATAGTAAAGCTCTAATAATACTGAGTAACTTCACACTGTTGGGAGTAATCATGAAGCTCAGTAAATTGCATTGATTGCTCTGGAGGGACAATGTATCTCAAGCATGTCTGAAGTGGGAATCGTGATCCTCTAGCTTTATATACCTTTTGGTCTGAAGGGTCTGCTGCTGCTGAGAGCTAGGAGAATCGCTCATAATATTTCTACTTAATAGTGCTACTACCATTAAAGTGCCTGTATTACATGTCACGGGCATAACAAGAGGGAGCCCTGCGGTTCCAGCCCCATTTGTCAGAGTAAAGATTTGGAATAATTCATGTGAAGGTATCGTTGGATTTGATTTCAAAGGGATGTCTGTCGGAAGTTGGGCTGAAACTGGACGGCCCATCGTCAAAGCGGCTTCACTTTGGGATGATGGGTGTAGATGTGTTTTTAAAGAAGTATTTAGTGAAGCGAAGGGATGGCAATAGAATTCCTCAGCATCATCGTAGGTTTCGAGCTAGCTAGATCCAACATTGTCGATTGCGCCCTATCGTCATCGATGATGCGTAAGACTCCGATAAGCACACATGATCTTTGATTAGGATATGAGCTCGACTGCTCGCCAACGCAGGGCAGCTGCCTGTCTGCCATGGCACCTAGTTCCCTTGCGTTCCTCGTTCCTGCTCTCTCCCCAGATGAAATAGCTCATTCCGCACTTTGTACCACCCCTCCCCTACGCGGGGCGGTCCTTCTTGTTCCCTCATGTTCGGAATCCTGTTGAATGCCTGAATGAGGATCAGGGACGCTCCAGACACCCAAATTGGACGTTGTCAGGGAAGTACCGTCGGGCGATGAGGCAAACCTCCTTCAGATAGGGCATCACATTATCGCGACTGACGAGCTTAGACTCGAAGCGCATGAAGTAGTCGAGGTTGTAGGGTAGCAATGGGCCCTCGCCAACGTTGAAGTAGATGTAGGCGTTTTGGGTTCCTGGGGTCCCGACGATCTGGATCAGGGCTCGCCGGTGTTGGGGTGGACGGCTTGCTTGTATTTTTGGATGCCTTCTTCGAGGAACGTCTTGTAGAGGCCCTCGCACTCTGGGCTGAGTGGGGGATAAACGTCGAAGCCGCAGTCGACGCCCATTTTCGGAGCGAGATGGAGTTCGTCTGGCGCGAGAGGCCAAATTCTTGGTCCCCTTCTACTTCGAAACTCGGCCGTGGTTCCTGATGTTGGGGGCCCCGGGGGGGGGGGGGGGGGGGGGGCGNNGGGGGGGGGGGGGGGGGGGGGGGGGGGGGGGGGGGGGGGGGGGGGGCACAAGTGACGTGTAAAACATCGAGCCGTCTCACTTTAGGCCTGGCAAGCTTGCTATTGGCCGGCCGGCCGGCTCTTGGGCCCATCCATAGCAAGCCTGCATTCCTCAGGCAATCAAGACCGCCCACTAGAGTTTAGCACTTCCGGGGAACTCTTGACCCAGTGCATATAGGTAGAGTCTGTCGCTGGCTGTGGGAATGACCTTGCGTCCTCCTTATCCTCATCTTCATATCACACACTCCGCCCCAACCACTGCAGACTCCGCCAAAGAATATGGCTACAATAGAGTCTCAAGCAATATCACTTCCCGAAAGTCGCGACCAGCCTACCGATGCTTCTTCAACAGAGCGAGTGACCCTTAATGTGGGCGGGCGGCCATTCTTCACTACTGTCGGTTCTCTGGACGACAGGAGCGATTTTTTCGCCGCCTTCTTCTCTGGTAGATGGACTATCCCAAGGCAGAAAGATGGCACCATCTTCATCGATGCTGATCCTACCGTCTTTGAGCATACTCTCAAATACCTTCGCTGTGGGGTCTTCCCTCTTGCCTTCGACAGGGAAAACGGACATAATTATAAACTGTATCTCGAGATACTTGCATAGGCAAAGTATTTCCAGATTCCCACATTGGAGAAGTGGTTGGAAGACAAATGCTATGTCAAGTGTGTTGAACTCTCTACCAGTTGGAGGAGAGTACAGAACAACGACTTGCCAACTACGACACATTGGGGCAGCGAATTTGTCACACACTTATTGAGTCACAGAACTGTCAAGAAGAACAATTGGGTGTGTGCTGCAGAGATTACGAACCAACATAGCCCATGTTCTGTTCGCTTTTGTGCGGGAGGGCCCAGTCAAGGGGTCTTCAACACCGAGGAGATTAGAGCATAAAATACCCATAGGGACCCGGGGTTTAGGCTACCTATAGGTACCTATAGAGTAAATTAAAAATTTAGAAATACCTATAGGGACCTATAGGGAAATATAAATATTTAATATAAAAGAATAAATAAAAATAGGGATTAAGAAATACCTATAGGTACCTATAGGTAAAAAATAAAAAGGTAAAAATAATATTTAATAATAATATTTAAATTATAAATTATAATTAAAAAAGAGGCATATAAGGATTAAAATTAGATTATCTTTAGGAAGCTTTTTTCCTCCTTTAATATTTTATATTATATTATCTAAATATGCCTATTTGCCCCCTTATATATATTTTTACTTATTTCTATTTATTTTTTCTTCTCTATTAAGATAAAAAGGCTATAAGATATTATATTTAATTCTTATTCTAAATTGCTAAGCCCTAAGGGGTATATATAAAATAAATAATATAATATTACCTATTTAAATAAGTAGGAATTTAAGGGAAATAATATAACCTTTAATAAAAAGGTAAATTAGAGAATAGGGAATAAGAAGGAATACTAATAGAGAGATAATAGTATATTAAATAGCTTAAGGCTATTCTATATTTTAAGTATATTAATATTATAGCTTATTATTATTACCTCTATTCTAGGTTTAAGGTAAGGTATATTTATTATTATAAATATTTTTTAATTATTAATAGGGATTAATATAAATAATTAATATAATTAAAAATATAAGCTAATAATATACTAAATATAATAAAAAGAATAAAAATTATATTAAAATATAATATAAAATTAAATAAAGAATTAATTATTAATAAAATATAAATTAAAAATATAAAGCTTATATAGGCTATTAAGGCTATAATTAAGGAATTTTTTTATTTAATATATAATAATTATTATATTTCTAATAATATTTTAATAAATAAAATAATTTTAAATTAAAATAAAATATTAATAAATTATAAAATAATAAATTTAAGGAATTATATTTTAATTATTATTAATTATTACTAAAAGAGAAGAATATTCTAAATATTAATTATAAAGAGAAGTAAAAAATTAATATTTCTATAAAGGTTAATTACTCCTTTTTTAATACTCCTAAGGATAATAAAGAGAGTAAAATGATTTTTAAAGAGGAATTCTAATTAATTAAATAAATTAATTAAAAATTACTTAAAATAAGGGATATAACTTTAAGGTAAAAAAAGGAGAGGAATAATATTAAATTAGCTAAAAAATAAGAGAATATATAAATAATAATTTATATTAATTAATTATATTAATTTATAATTAAAATAAAAAAGGAATAGAAAATATAAAAGAAAGAGTAAAGAGATATTAATTTAATAATAAATTAACTCTTAAAATATAAAAATAAAAAGACCTTTAGAGCTAAAAATTATATATTTAGGATAGGTACTATTAAATAAAAGGTAAGGGGATAGGAGATTTAGGCTAGGTTAGCTATTATATTTAGATTAAGGGTAATAAGCTAGGCTTAAATTAAGAAAATAAAAAATTAAAACTTTTATATTAAAATAATAATAATAATTAGAAATTAAGCTTAATAATAATAAGAAGGATATTAATTTAAATAGAAAAGGATAATAATAAAGGTAAAGGTTATATTAAGGGCTATAAAGAGGTTCTATTAAAAGGAAATAAAATACCTTAAGTTTATATTTAAATTATCTTTTTAATAAAGGGCCTATTATAAATAATAAAATTAAAAGGGTTTTAATAATTAAGGAAATAGAAATAAGAGAGTGCCTTTTCTAGCTCTTTAAAGACTTTTAATATAATAGATTAATAAATATCCTCTATAAGGTTAATAAAAGAAGCTTAATAGAATTAAAGAAGGTAATATTTTAATAAAAGGCAATCTTCTAGAAAAAAGACCTTAAGATTATTATATTTATAGTAATAGATATAATAATATATACTCTAAATGCATTTAATTATAATTATAGTTAGCTAGATAGAAAGGAAATTGCATACTATTAAAAGTAAAGATATAAATTTAAGGGTCTTAAAAAGATAAGCCTAAAATTAAAAAATAGATTTATTATTATAATAATCTAAAAAAGTAAATATAATAGAAAATTAGAGAATTAAAATAAATAAATATTTAAAAAAGAATAATTAATAAAGCTAGTAAAAAGGTTATATAGATCTTTAAGTCTAGAGAGAGAAAATTAAATAAAGCAATAAAAAGATTATTATAATTAATTATTATAATATATAAAAAAAGGGGGAGGTTATAAAAATAGATCTAATACTAATAGGAAAGTAATATACCTTTTTAGGGCTAAGAAACTAATAAAAGAGCTCTATTTCCTTATTTTAGGGTATTAAGGTTAAATCTATTAAGATTTTAATTAATATATAGTAAATTTAAAAAAGATTAATAAATATAATTTTTATGCATTAATATAAAGTAAGTTCCTTAAAGCCCTCCTTAAGAGCATAAAGACTATTTTAATAAATATTAGAAGTATAGGACTAGCTTAAAGGATAAAGGAGGATTATAATAAGATATAGGGTTTCTATTATAAAATAGAAAATATATTTCTAAAGCTTATTTTTTGCATTAATAAGTAATTAATAAAGAATTATAAATTAAATAATTTATAAATTAAATTCTTTTAATTTTAAGAATTAAGCTATATAGATCTTAAGATATTAAGTAATAATCTTAAGGGCAGTTTATATAGTATATATATTATTAGAAAGATAATAGAAAGAATAACTAAAGATCTTAATATATTAGGAAAAAAGAGTAATAATATTAATTAGAAAGTTAATTTATTACTATTTAGATATAGAAATTAAGAGCTTAAGGGAAGTATAATTTTACTAAAGGTATTACTTAATAGGTAATCTTAGATTCTAGGCTTAGATTAGTATAATTATTATTAAATTCTAATAAATAGTAATATTATATAATATATTAAAAGGGGGCTAATTTATATATATATACTATTATATATTTACTTAAAGAGAATTAAATTTAATATAGTATTTTATACTTTTAGTAAACTTAATAGTAATCTTATAAATCTAGAAAGATATTAGAAGAAATATTACTATAAAGATTAATATAATATTACCTTAAGGATTATTGCAGAAAGCTAAGCAAATTAGGATAAAATAGAGAGAGATTTATTTAAATTCCCCTTTAAAATATCTAAATTTTTTTTTTTTATACTATCTTCTTCTATTAGTAATATAGTATTCTCCTTATTATTATTATTATCTAATTAATTAATTAAATCTTTTTCTATTAAAAGAAAGAAGTCTAATAGTTTAGCTTTAGTGATCTTAGTATTTAGAATCTTATAAGCAATTAGATTTAGAATATAAGCTATATATTAAATAAAGTCTAGCTTATAAAGTGATTTAGGTTTGAAAAGGTATAAAGAATAGTGAAAGGTAATAGAGGGAAGCTTTAAAGGAAGTTTAAGAGACGAGATGAAAAGATAGAAAGATTCTAATTGGATATTAAGAATCAGCAAATAGAGGTGGTCACAATGGGGTAAAGATTGTCTTGATTGGTCAAGAGAAGATGTGTTTAATTGATGATGAATATTCTAGACAGAG
>WMHX01000060.1:0-13143 GCA_013420875.1 Thelonectria rubi
ATCCTTATATAATATATTATATATTATAACCCGAAATATATTGCATAAGACTTCAGGGGGGCTATAAAAGCCCTTTATATAAAATAATAAAAATTCTCTTATAAATAACTCTTTTAATATTTATTTAATAAAATAATAAATCTAATTATTAAAACTATAAAAATCTAAAGATTATAATAATATATTTTATAGTTTTTATATCTTATTAATTAAAGGATATTAAGAGAATATTATATATTTGCCTAATTAGGCAACCTATTACTAAAATAGGCAAATAGGTCTAATAGCTAGATATTATATTAGAAATACTATACTATACTATTCTCTTATTAGGGCCCCACCTTCCTATTGCACCTATTACTACTTAATTAGGCAATTAATATTTTCTATTTCTAAATATATTAAAAATTTTATATTAAATATATTTTAAGGTATTATATATTCTAAATATAGATTATATATTCCTTATTAGTCTATAATAAGAATTCCTTATATTATTATAATTATTATTAATATACCTTTTATTTAGTATATATATTATTATATATAGACTAATAGTAGTTAAGAAATTATCTATAAATAATAAGGGTTTTTTCCTCTCTATCTATAATTTTTTATTATTAATTTAATATATCTTCTCTTAATTAATTAAGATAATCTTTATACTATTATAATTACCTCTATTTAATAATTCTTAATATCTAATTAGAATCTTTCTATCCTTTCATTTTATCTCTTAAACTTCCTTTAAAGCTTCCCTCTATTACCTTTCACTATTCTTTATACCTTTTTAATTTGCATTTTAAAATGCAAATTAAAGCTTTTTATAATTTTTATTAAATATAATATTTTAATTCTCTATTTTAATATTAATAAGAGGTTATATAAGTAATTATCTATTAAGGGCAATATTCTATTATTATTACTAAAAGGGGGCTATTATTATAATTTAATATTACTTAAGAGTAATATTATAACCTTCTAAATAAAAGCTTTTAATATATAATAATTTAAATTAATTCCTAATAGATATTATAAAGGTTATTTATAATATTATTAATAAAAAGGTTAGAATATTAAATTAAATAATATAAAAAAATAAATAAAATATTATATTATTTAATTATTAATTACTAAAAGTATTAAAAATAACTAAAATAAAATAATTATATTAAAAGCTAAAATAGCTTAATAGTTTCTTTTTATAATAATAATTATAAATTTAAATACTATTTAATATAGTATTAAAATATTAGAAGTAATAAGGAGTAATAGGAGCAATAAGCTTTACTCTATTAATCCTACTTGCTTCTTTATTCCTTTTATTAATTAGTCCTGCCTATTAGGTGCCTTATTATAGGTTTAGGGTTCTGCCAGTCCAGACCGCCTTCTGGCATTATAGGCCATAATATAAATAGCATAAGGATATTATTATTAAGATATAAATATTACTCTTAATATATATATAAGTGCTTAAGAGAATATACTAAATCTAAATATATTTATAATATAAGCTTAAAAAATATAAATAAATAGGAAAAAACTAAAAAGACTTATTTAAACTATTTCCCCTTTTAATTCTTATATATTCTAAAACTATAAAATTAATTATATAAAGAATTATTTTCTTATAATTTATTCATAATTAATATTCATTATTCTTTACTTTTAGAAAAGACTTTAAAAGGATAAATAAGCTTTATAGCTTTTATTTAATGATTTAAGCTTATAAATATCAAATATTACCTTTAAGAAAGGGAATTAAGAATAAATTTAATTTAAGAATTTAAAATAAATAACTAAAAAGCTTAAAAATAAAAAATAAAAGTATATTAAATATATTTAATGCCTTTTAAGCTATTAATTATAATAAATTCAATATATTTTATTTTAATCTTAATACTTTTTAAGCTATTAATTATAATAAATTAAATATACTTTATTTTAATCTTAATAGCTTTTAAGCTATTAATTATAAAAAATGCCCTTTAGGAGCCCTTTAAAAAGAAATTATAAAAAGCCCCTAAATATTATATTAGAAGCTATATTAGTTATTATTAAGGGAGTATATTAAATAAAGAGAGAGCTTTTTTAAACCTAAATAAAAATAAAAATAAATCCTTAAAGGAAACCCTATTTTAAGCAGCCCTAAAAAATATATATAAAATATATACCTTAAGAAATAATTATATTTATTAATTAATTAATTAATTTAGCAATTTCTATTAAGGGAAAGAAGATCCTTTCTTCCTAATCCCATTTATACCCCCTTAAATGCATAAACTCAAGCCATTGCCCCTAACGAGTCCGACAAGAGCAGACCTAGTCTCCTGCCTGAATAGTGGAGCCCTAATATGCAAATAACTTACTTGCATATAGCCATAGACCTAAAGGTTTGGCAGAACATTAAGTGCAGTATTGAGAAGAGGGATATTATTAAGTATTATGGCGATCCTTAGTTCTTTATGCAGCTATGCATATTTGCTGAGGCTGTCCTTTAATGAGGCCCAGGAGGGCAGAATGGAATGGCCATGATGGGTTTGATGGTGGCCATGGAGCAGGGCAACTTGGGAGACATGAGGATGGCTATTGTGGACAGCCTGACTGGGAAAGTTACCGACCACAACTGAGCGGGTTGGATGTGATTGTTGAATGTATGTACTATAATGAAGAGACGAAAATATACCGACCGTTGTAGCCAGGGTGTCGCTCAACAGCTTGTTACGTCTGTTGAAAAATAACTGCGGCAGTGTTTCAATTGCGTCCGTCGCTGCCTGGGAACCTCTCGCTTCGTCAGCTCTTCCCACGACTCATCCGCATGCAGGCGTCGTTAAAACGATTCGCGATCACCCACTCGTCACTATAACCTATCTCAATATTAGCTAAAGTCACGCAATGCTCTTTCTGAACGCGATCGATTTTTGGGGGGGGGGCTTGAAATCAGCCCATTATCGAGACGAGGCGCTTTCCATTTGCTGTGTCACATGTAATAAAGACATCCAGTCTCTAACCGGGCAGAAGCTTAAGCATTTGCAGACAAACAGTGGATGCTAACCGCCTTGCAGATGGATCATGGAGCTGATTCTCGCCCGGATCGGCATATGTTGAAAATAATTTTCACTTCCATCCATACGATTCATAAATACTGACAACAGCTAACGCTGTACCCATGCCCTCGCCGGGCATTGCCGCCGGCCCTTGTTTCAGGTTAAAGAGCTATTCCCCACCCGTTGGGCCGTTATAACTCGTCTTGTCGACCGGATGCAAGCTAAGCCCTTGTGCTTGCTCAACTTGCTCAACCAACAACAACAGGGATCCAGGAGCAACAACCAACATGCCGAGAATATTCCGTTAGTTATCATAAGACGATAATCGACTTGGAATCGTCTGTCGAAAATATGTTCATGTAAATGTCGCACCTCGCTAGATCGCAGTACCTACATCCAAAACCGCCATCACTCTCTATCGGTACACCCCGAAGAACGAGCCCAAAGTTCCCTAACCATGGCTAGCCCAGCGGAAGCCGAAGAAATAGTGCGCCGGCTTACGGGGAAATGGGGGTACCTGGACGAGACGATGATGAAGAATATCGAGCAGTGGAATCCCGAGTATCGTCACCAAATCGATACAAATTGGCTCGCATTGGAGAGCGCAGCAGCCCATTCCGTCAAAACGTGAAGGACCAACACCACTCCGCAATCAACTTACTCGAGTGCTAACTGGTAATTAGGCTTGCTAAAGAAATCTATGGCAGCGGTGCCCGATTCGTATTTGAGCTCCTTCAAAACGCCGAGGATAACGCCTTCGAAAAGGTCAAGAACTTGGCCGTGCCCTTTATCTCCTTCAAGATCCATCCCGACCGCATCATAGTCGAATGCAACGAAGACGGATTCACAAAGAGGGACTTGGAGGCCATCTGCGCTGTCGGTCAAAGTACGAAGTTGGGCTCCCACGGATACATCGGAGCGAAGGGCATTGGTTTCAAATCCGTCTTCATTCCTGCTTGGAGGGTTCACATTCAATCTGGGAACTTTTCCTTCGAGTTCAAGCATCGAAAGAAGGACCCAGGGCTGGGCATGGTCAGACCTATTTGGGTGAAGACCGATGGGAGACTGCCCGAGGCTCTGACGCGCACGACACTCTACTTTCATGACGAAGGTGACTCGGAAGAACTTCAGCACCTCAAGGACATCACCTTCAAACAGTTTGACGATCTGCAGGAAACTTGCTTGCTGTTCCTCCAGAAACTTCAACAAATTGACATTCAGATCCTTGATGATGAGGGCAGGGTCACGAGGTCTAAGAAATTCCAGAAGCACAAGATCGACGAGTACCGTGTCTCACTTGACACTACTGCTGTTGCGAACGGTGAAGAAACTACTCAGAGCCAGATCTATCACATCACGAAAATGACAGCGACGGGTTTGGCGAGAAGCGGCAATCGAGAGTTTTCTGATACTGATCAGGCCAGAACGGCGGCTGCTACTGCTGAGGTCGTCTTGGCTTTCCCCCTCACACGCGAATTCGAGCCACTCATCACCCAAGAACAGGATCTGTTCGCCTTTCTGCCTGTCAAGAAATCACATTACACTGTATGTACTCCCAAGTCATACCCGTGCTGCCTGCTAACCTTTGGTTCCGCAGTTCCTCATTCAATCCGACTTCGACACCAATGCTAGTCGCCAGGACATCGTCACCACCTCCAGAAGGAATCTCGACTTGCGCGATTGGATCGCAAAAGCATTCTACCAGGCTGTTTTACAATTTTGCGACCACCCGTCCTTGTGCTACGCATGGCCACTGTTCCTCCCATCTCCGCGACAAAACTCCCACATCTTCTGGTCTGGCTTAGACCACGAAATCGAAGTCCAGGTCAAGAAAATGCCCATTCTGAAGTCACGGCTTCGAAATGATCTGCGCCTTTTGAACGACCTTTGGTATCTCCATCCAGCTGTTCAAGACGAACACGGGGAACCCTTGCTTGACGACCCGGCCAAGGATCCCTTCCTTTCGCCAAAATATTCCCCAAAGACTGTGACTCTTCTCCGGACCTACGGCTTGAAGAGATTGGATTACGACTTTTTTCTGGAGCTGTTGGAGATGGATCTCTGCCGCCCTGGCTCAAAAATGCGCGGCAAGGCGACCGGTGAGGAGTGGCACAACATTACGGCGAAATTCCTTGGTGATGGGCCTAATTGGTTTATCGAACGCTTAAGACCTCTCTCCTTGCTTCCCCTGAGATATGGAGGGTGGACTTCTGCTGGATTGCCAGTGTATTTCCCAACAACACAGGGCATCGCTATGCCCACAGGATTGGACATCCAGGTTCTTGACTCGATTGCGGTAGATAATCCTACCCGCAAAACCTTGTTCGAACGCCTAGGACTCTCAGAGATGTCGATAGTCACGGTCAGAGCCTCGATATTGGGAGAGTTTACCTCTCGGCTCACGGGGTCATTGCCTAAACCATTATTTAGAAAGGATCTCATGGCCCAACTTCGCTATCTCTACCTAACGCACGAGGATTCTCCTTCAACTCGTCCTTCCATGGCCGCACCTGTGGAGGTTATTGTGGCTGATGACACAAATAGGGCCAGCTGTCCACTTCGAAAAGACATCTATCTTCCAGGGGAGAATCACGACTATAGCCCAGCGACCCTCCTGGCACCCACAGACTCGGCTCCAGGAATGGCCGTTTCATTCATACACCCAGTTTATATGTGTGAGATACCAGCTAAGCCGAAACCAGAACACCCGTCTTGGGAGAGGTGGCTGTACGACTTCGTCCGGATACGCGAACGACTAAGGCTTGTTTCTCGCAACGGAGATTCTCTTTCCGAGGCTTTTCTGTACGTACTTGAACATCGTACAGAAAAGTTCCTCGGGCTGTTGGAGTATCTCTGGCCGTTTGAAGGCTCGCCTACAAACAATCTCAGGGAAAGAATCATGAATCTTCCAGCAAAAGACCTTTGTGGACTCGGCTTTTCACTCCGCTTCCAAGATAGCTGGTTGCCCCTCCAAAACCTTCGAGATTCTACATCGCGATACATGGAACATCCTAGCCAATTTCCATTTCTCAAATTTGAGGATACGGAGATGACTGAGCAGTTTGCTACAAAATGGAGCTTCCTAAGTAAGCATTTCTCAGTCAAAATGGATGACAATTTGGAGTTCCTACTTGAGATACTGCGCCACCTCGAGAGATCATGTCCCAAGCCTTCTTCAGTTTGTCAAACTAAGACATACCTCTTGTATGTTGATGTTTACACAAAGCTGGCATTGGCTCAGGACCAAGAGGGAGAGCAACAGAAGATTATGTACGCAAGGGGTTCCATACCGTTTACTAATTCCAGTCACTGATGTTCTGTGTAGAGATTTCTTCTCCAAAGCCGGCGTTATCATTCCTCGCGATGAAAACCCCCTCTGGGCAAACTCTTCTGATTGCTTGTGGTCCGCGCCTCCCGACATGATATCAAAGCATTCTCTCAGGAGCCTCTACTCGAGAATTTGGGGCGACAAACACATGGAACTTATCGAGCGGCTCTTTTGTGAAACGCTAGGTATCCAAAAAGCCAATTTGACAGACCTGGTAACTGAGCTGCAAGAACTGAGAGCCCGAGGGTATCAGGACTTCAAGCGTGCGGAAGGTCTCTATGAGTATGTAAGCGGGCTCAAACTCAAGAGCAACGCCTTGAGGTAAGATTTCAACGGAATACCATCATCAGGGTTACTAAAATAGAAACAGAGATGCATTCGATCGGGACCCTCTCATTTTCGCAGAGACAAATGGCCACTCAGGATGGTACAAGAGTTCCGAGTGTTTGTGGTCAAGCAAGACACCAATTCGCGGCAAAGTCAATTTGGATGGCCACTACAAAGACCTAAAGAAGTTCTTTGTCGACATGCTAGGCATCAAGTCGCCGACCCTACAAATGGTCTACGACGAGCTGCGACAGTCGTCTCGGCAGAAGGGGATAGACGAGATCAAAGTCGCCATCTTCGCCATGAACGACCTCCTCGACCCAAATTCAACTCCCCTGGACCCAGGACCCGTTCTGAAGGCCGAAATCTTTCCCTTGACGTACCCCAGCGGCTCTCCCGTACTCAGATCCATCGACACGGACTTTGCCATTGGCGACCGAACTTACCTCAAGGAGCGGTTTCGAGGCCAGATCACTCTTCTAGATTTTGATTTGGAAGATGTTTGTCGTTTGAGGCCATTCTTCGAGTGGGCAGGTCTCCAAAACAGGTACCTATCCAACTTGGTCAGAGAGGAGACCCATGCTTCGGAAGATTCAGGCCTTCCAATTCGATCAGAGAACCGCGATTTGAAGCGCAAAGCCTACTATATCCTCCGGTACGCAGCAGATTACATGTGAAACCGCGTTGAAGCTGACTAGTTGTCCTACAAATTAGCATAGCTGCGAACTTCAACAGTCCTCGATACCAGGCCGACCCGTCCGGGTTATATCAGCTGTTGCGCGGGATCAGGGTCATCGAGACTCATGGCATCTCTTCCAAGTTGATGCTACCACAGAATAATCCGAAAATTCCAGTTGAGGAAGTAGCTGGCAGCGAGCACATCAGTGAGACCTCAGCTGAGTTGACAATCTTCGTGCCGCGGAAGAGAACGGCCCAAGACATGTGCTTTGGCTCAGTCTTACCCAGAAAGTTCGCCCAGTGGCTTATGCAGGATCCGACAGGTAAACAAGATGGCAAGGTTAGGGTTGAAGCGGTCAACATCCTGACTTCAGTGTTCGCTTGCAATCGTTTCGTCCTTGACGAAGTTCTCGACTATCAAGGGGTCATTCAGGTGCCACTTCAAAACGAGGATGCAGAAGATATCGGGGACGACGAGGAGGAAGAAGACTCCGAGGAGGAGGGGGAGGAGCACGATCAGGAACCGGAACCGAATCATCAAGATGATACACCATTGCAACCCGACCATGCCTCATCAGAGCAACAGATATCGCTGGCTCGTTCTTTGGTAGTCGAGAGCGTTCCCTCCAGCGAAATCCCGGAGGTCGACGAAAGCGACACAGAAACATTGGTCGAGACAATTTCTCGGCAAAGCCACATGTCCCATCGCCCGCAGCGGGACGGTGGAAATGCTCACTCGCACCCGGCGTTGCATCCTCACCCACTTCCGCTATCAGTCCCTTCGAGCTCTCCGGGACCCCGATATTCCCCCGTGGCCCCAGGAGTACACCATTCAGCTGAAGATCTGCAGTACCTCGCGCATTTGAACAGACTCATCGCAGCAGCTCGGAGAGATCCATTCCCGTCTCGAGGGGCGTTTGACATGAGCATCTTGCTCGATGCCCTGCCCGGTGAGATGGGAGCGGATGCACTTGTAAGCTTTGATGGGTTGGACGTCCTCAGTAGATTTCGATCAGCGAATCAACTTGAGCGCGACAAGAAGGTTGGGGCCGCCGGCGAGTTATACGTGAGTACCTGTTTGTTTTCACAGCGCGAGAGTTGCACACTAATTGTTATCGCTTTACAGGTCTTTGAGCTGCTATCCAAACTTGAGATGCCCGGTTGGAGTCTCTCCAACTGGCAAAGTACGATCAGGACGTTCGTGAAGATCCATCCCGACTACGAAAATATTGAGCCCTGGCACACGAGAGAGACGGCTGATCTAGTCTATGCCGATACCCAAGGCCACTTCACCAACACTCTCATTGGATGCGGCCATCTCAATCATGAAGAGTGGCATGGCGCCCGGCCTACATACTACATTGAAGTCAAGACTACGACAGGGCCATGTCAAACGCCTTTATACATGAGCAGGAACCAATTTGAGCTTGCAAGTGATCCCGGGGCGTTTTCAAGGGTGATGGCTAACTATTCGCAGATGGGACGCATACACCGCAGGAACGATCACTCGATGGTGTACATGATCTTGCGGGTGTTTGGGTTAAAAAGCGATAGGGTTGGTATGTGTGTGTATCTTGACCCGGAGCAGCTACGGCAAGACGGACGGCTATCGTTTACCGGACAGACTTGGTCTGTTGTTCCTGGCATTGGTACTGGGCCTGTTATTTAAGAGGGGAGTTTGAGGGCAGTGCTGATCTTGGAAAGAGATATCGGGCTATTCCATTAAGTTCCAATTCACGCGCACCGTGGTGACAGCTTTCCAATGGATTTAATGGTTTGAGAAACGTAAATTACTACCCTTTCCGTTGCAGACAAGAACGCGTTGCGGGTTGGACCTGCAACTTCACCCGTTGCGCAAAGGAGGCGTTAAAACGCTTCGCAGTCACTCTCTCGTCACACATAATCTGTGTCAAGGAACGAATGGTTTCAGTACTAAGGGGGACTTAGAATTCGTTTGTTCCCTGTGCTGCTATTATAACTAATGTAAGTCTCCTTAATTATATATATAGTAAAGTGTCTATTATATATACTTTTAATATCCTATAATTTGCTATTATATTCTTATATTTAGTTTATTATTAAAATAGGGCGTTTACTATTTATAATATTATAAAGACCGCTCTCTTTATTAAAGTAAAGAGTTAAGTATAAGTAAACTTAAGAGCTTTAAATTATTAAATTAGGTTATATAATTACTTTACATATAGGGTGCCTTAGGCATTAAGTTATATAACTTAATAAGGCTAAGTAAGGCTATAGTTATATAACTTTATATAGCTAGATTATAAACTACTTATTAGGAAAAAGGGGCTTTACTTATAAGGGGGAAAAAAGGGGTTAAATATCTATAATATATAAAGATTAATTAATTATATAATTATTAATATATATAAAGCTATTTATTAATTAATAATTAAATATATATAATTATTAATTACTTATTAAATTAATATTAAATTACTTAATATTTATTTGATAATTACTAATTAATTATTAAAATAACCTTCTAAATAATTAAGCTTAAATCTAATAAGAATTAAATCTTGTAGTTTTTAGCTTTATAAACTGTAAAAGCCCTTAATAATAAAAGAATAAATATTCTTCTCTAAATAATTCTTTTAATATTTAGCTCTATAAATCTTAAGGAATTAATAAAACCCTTAAATAAATTAAGATAATATTTACCTTTCCTAAAATTAAATAAATAATTAAGAGAATTCTTAAATAATATCTTATTTATAAAAGAATTAAAATATAATATTATAAGCTATATAAATATCTTTAATCCTAATTAATCTTAAAATAACTATAAGACTTAATTATTATAAACTTTATGATAAAGCTACCCCTATTATTAGACCTTATAATTAATATAGCTTATAATAGTATTTAATTATTATTAATAAACTTATTAAATTTTCCTATTTTATTTTATATTAAGAAATAATTAATATAAAAGAATTTTCTTATATCTTTTTATAAAATATTATTAATATATATAGCTTGCTATTTAAGATTATTTTAAATAAAGGACTATTCTTTTTCTTAAAATTCTAATAATACCTTATAGTAAGAATTAAATTAAACTATAAATTACGTACTATATAGAGACTTTAAATTAATAAATAAATAAATAAAGTAAATAAACTAGATTCTTAAAACTTATCTTTATTATTATATTAACTATCTTTAGGATAATTAAATTAAAAAGCTATTTACTATATAATTAGTTTATAATATTATAATTAATAAAAGTATAAAAGTTATATTTAGCTATATAAATTTTAGATTTATTTTTAATACTTATAGAGAATTTTAGAATAGACTTATTATATTAATAGCTATATTTATACTAAATTAATTTAAGAATTTATATAAAGAACTATATATTAAACTTTCTTTTATATAAAATTAATATAAATAATATTATAATTAAAGGAGATTAAAGAAATTAACCTTCTTAAAGGGAGATATAGTACTCCTTATAATAAAATATATTAATATAAAATAACCTAATAAAAGGCTTAATTTTAAATATATTAGCCTTTATAAGATTCTTAAAAAAGTCTTAAAAAATAATTATAAACTAGACTTACTATTAAAGGTTAGAATCTATTTAATTTTTTATATTTTTATATTTAAATTAATAAAAAATATTATTATAATTAAAATTAATAAAAATTAAAATATAAAAATAAGAGCTCTTAAGGAATATAAAATAAAATGCATTTTTAATATAAAAAAGGAAAATAGCTTTATTAAATATTTAATTAAATAAAAAAAATAAAAAAATAATAAAAATATATAAGAATTATTATAATATCTTATTTATATATAATACTTATTAAAGAAATTTTATTAAAAATAAAAGAATTAATAAAAAAAAAATTAAAGCTTTTTAAAGAATTCTAATTAATAATACTTAGAGTGCTAAAAGACTATATTACTCTTATAGACTATTACTCTTTAAATAAAGCCTCCTCCTAAATATATACTTTATTCTCTTTATTTAATTTAATTATTCTATAAGTAAATAAATTACCCCTTTATAATTTCAATAGCTTATATTATTTATATAAATAGTTTAAATAAGATAGAATTGCCTTAAGCTTTACTTTTATTGCCTTAATATTAGATTTTACCTTTTTCTATTTATTTATATTTTTAGATATTAAATAAAAAAATTAGAAAAAAGAAATGTAAGATAAGAAAAATAAAAGACTTATAAATAGCAATAATGCTATTATTACTATAAAAATAATCTTAATTAATATAAATATAATAGTAAAAAGACTATTTAATTATATAATATATTATTTTATTTTTAAAATAATAAGAATAAAATGTAACTTTAGAATTAATATATATAATAAAATTAATATATTTAAATTTAGATTTAGAAATATAACTTCATATAATAATTAATAAGATATAATTAAAGAATTTAAAAAAATAAATTTAATTAATTATAAAGAAATTTAATAAAGTTAATTTTAATAGCCTTAAGAATAAGACTAATAAAGGGGAGATATTATATTATAAGCTAAAATGCATAAAATAACCTAAAATTATATAATTATATATTTATAAATTTCCCCCTCTAATTATAATAAATTTACTTAATTTATTAAATAAATTATAATAAAGCTTATAAAAAATTAAACTATATAAATATATTTATTATTAATAAATAAAAGGGAGCCTTTAAGCTATTTTAGCTTTTAATATAACTATTTTATATTAATTATTTAAAAGACTTATAATTATTTACTTTTAAATATTTTTAGTATTCTTAATAATTAACTATTAAGTAATATAATATTTATTTACTCTTTTATTATTTAATTTAAATGCCTTAATCTCTTTATTAATAAAACCTAAAATAATCTCTTTCTAGATTTCTATATTAAGAATTAAATTAGACTATTATATTTCCCTATAAACTAAAAGGCTTTTATATTTAGTAATATAAATAGATTAAATATTATTATATATATAATACTTTAGCCCTCAATTTAATAAAAGGAAATTTAAAGATTAAATTATATTTAAATATTCTTAATATTTTATTAAGTTTAGGTCTTTTTAGTTAATAATATTTATATTAATAAAGCCTAATTAGTCTCTTATAGCTATTTAATTATTATAAAATAAATTTAAGCTTATATTTAAATATCTTTAAAATATAGCTTAAGAGGAATATTTATAGTACTATATATATTTATTAGAGACTATAGGGTAGGAAAATAGGCATAATTATAAAAAAAGATTAATATAATAATAATTAATAAGAATAGTAATTACTTTTAGGGTGGGGCATAAAATAGAGCTAGCTATATTATATAATAGGCCGTATAAAGAGGGAAAAGGGCTAGAAAACTGGCCTTAGGATTATAAAGAGTATCCTTAAGAATTAATTACTTAAATAAGTAATTAATAAGGTTAGTATACCTTTAGTTCTTAGGAATTATTATTAGCTAATTTAATAATAATTATTTTAATCTAAAATTTAATTTATTTAAAATATAATTCTTTAATAAAAAGCAATTAAATTATTTATAGTTTATTTTAATAAGGAATAGTAGATTTATATTTTAATCTTAATAGCTTAATTAAACTAATAGTAATTGGCTATTAGTAATTTTATAACCTTTTAGATTGCTAATACCCTATTTAATAAATTTAAATGCTTATATTAATACTAAAATGCTAGTTATACTTTGAAGGGGGAAAATCAGGTCCTAGGAAGAAAACAACACAACA
>WMHX01000060.1:13494-24239 GCA_013420875.1 Thelonectria rubi
AGACTGTCAGAAGGTCGGAAAGGTCAGGAATTTCCCCACTACCACAATACTAGCAATTCTAATTATTAATTAACTTCCTTTAATTAATAAGAAATAATAATTTAATTTTTAATTTTATTTATATAATTTTAATATAAATATATATATAATATATTTAGGACTTTTTAAAGAGCCTAAAGACCTCTTATAATAAATTATTAAATAATGTACTAAAAGGATAAAAATAAAAGGAATTACTTCAGTTCCTTATAACTTTAGGAACTTATAGAACTTATTCTATTGTTTATTATACTATAAAATTAAGGAATTTACTTAAATAATCTATTTTATAAAATATTTAAAAAGGAAATATTAATAATTATAGTAATAAATTAAATTCTTTCTTTTTAATTTAATATTTTAATTATAAAATCTATTAATAAGAAAAGAAACTGCTTAATTAATAAAGCCTTTAATATAATTATATTAAAATAAAATAATAAAATCTAGAAATATTAATATATAAATTATTAATATATATAATATAATTCTCTAGAAATAATTGCTAAAATATAATATAAAAAACTAACTTTAATAATTATATTAAGAGAATAAAATTTAAAATAAAATGCAGAAAACTAACTTTAATAATTATACTATTAAAATATAGTCCAGAATGCAATATAGAAAACTAATTTTAATAATTATATTAGTAAATATAATCTAGAATATAATATAGAAAACTAACTTTTAGAAAATATATTAGCTAAAATCTAAAATTTAGATCTTATATTAAGATAAAATGCTTAATAAATAATATATAAATAATAAGCTTTACTTATATTAAATGCTATTACTTAAGCTAATCTTATTATAGCTGATAATAAACTAATAAGATTATATAACTATTGCTATATAATATTCCCTATAAAAAATAATAGGATTACTCTCTTTATTATAATTTAAGAATAAGATTACTCTCTTAATTATAATCTAAAAATAGAATTATTTATATTTAAATATAATTAATATTATCATAAATAAAATTTAACTATTTTAGCTTTTAATATAATTACTTTTATTTTAATTACTTTTAGTATTTTTAATAACTAATTATTAAATAATATAATACCATTTTTATTTACTCTCTATATTATTTAATATAATGCCTTAGCCTCTTTATTAATAATACTATAAAATAATCCTTAATTCTCTATATTAAATATTAGGAATTAATTTAGACTAATATATTTTTCAAAGCTCTTATTTAGAAGGTTATTATATTACCCTTAAACAATATTAAAATGCATTAATAGCTCCTTAATAGTATTAAAATATTCCTGCTAAAGGTTAATAGCTACTAGCTTAAGGACTTATTAATATAGAAATAGAGAATAATAGCATAATATCTAATAAAGAGTGCAAATAGCTTTAACTTAATATATATAGCCTATAAGTCTAATATAAAGGTAAAATATAAATTCTAAATCTTAAGATTAAAGCTCTATATAAGCAAGTTAGCTAAATCCTTACTATTTAATAGGACTAATAAACTATATAATAAAACCAGACTACTAACCTTAATAACCTTATTATTATTACTACTACTAAGCGCGACCCTAAAGAGATCCTTAAACTAATTATACTAAAGAAATTTAATAGTAATATATATAACCTCTAAATATTTATTATTACTATTAAGGTCTTTTTCTTTTATTATCTAACTTAATTTAAGAATAAAGCTACTAAAGTCTATTATATAATAAGATAACTTATTAATAATACTATAAAGTAGTTTAAACCTATTATATATAATTATAATAATAACTTTATAACTTAATAGGATAAATGCACTTAATATATCTATAATAGCTATATTACTTTTAAATAAGAATTTAAATAAACTTTTAGAATTATTAATAAAAAGTCTAAGGCTAAAAATTAGATTAAATAACTTAAATAAATAAGATCTACTTTAAACTATAAAATGCTATTTATATAACTTGCAATTAAATTACTTTAGGATTAAAATATTCTTATATTATTCTTCTTTAATAAATTAAATTAATTAATTTAAGAAGAGCTATATAAGAAAAAATAACTTATAACCTTTATTAAATATATTACTTAAGCAATTAAAATTAATAGTAAATAGTACTTATAGTAATATAAATAATAACTAAGCGCTAGGAATAATATGCATTATTAGTAACTGCAATATAATATAAACTAGAGAGCCTAATAATAGTATAAGAGCACTATATTAAGAACTTATAGCAGATTAATAAAGCTTAGCGCCACTTAGTAAGATATCTTATAAATTATTTATTAGAATTATAATAAGAAAGGGCATACTAAATGTAAATGCTAAAACCCTAATAATACTAATAGAAAGTTTAAACCTATATTAAAAGAACAAGCTCTTAAAGTAACCACTAAATAGAATAAACCCTAACTAGCAATCTAAACTACTACTAAAAAGGAAGTAAAGTATAGCTTATTTTATTAAATAGCTTATTATAATAATAATTACCTTATATATAAAGATAGTAAGGAGAATAGCTATTACCTTAATAAGCCTAAAGACTATAAGGATAAATAAACCCTTATAATATTATAAATAGAATATAATAAAATAGGAATTCCTAGAAATACTATCTAACTAAATAGCTATATACTTTATAAAAACTATTATAACTCTTAGCTAAATAATAACTCTATATTCTAATAAATCTATACCTAAAATACTATCTAAAAGGACATTACTAAATACCTTATTTAAAGACCTATCCCTAAAGGACTCTCTATTATTACTAAACTAAATAATAAGATTCTTATTATAATTAGGATAGGATCTATAAGCCTAAAAGGTAATAACTTAATCTATAATAATAAATAAAAATGCTATATTAAGGCCTATAGCTATTTAATATAGCCTTAATAGTATAATTATAATTAGAATTAAATAGAAGGAATAAACCTTAGCCCTATAAATAATAAACCTATTAACCTTATAAAGAAATAATATGCAGTATTTAGAGCTAATAATAGGGCACTATTCCTAACTATATAAGACTATAAATAAGCTAAAGAGCTAAAATTAATAGTCTACCCTTAGCATATCTTTTTAATAAAAATAAAAAATAACCTAAAAGATAATATAAATAATAATAAAATCCTTTTAGACTTTAATTTAAATAATAATAATATCTCCTAAAATTTAATCCACTAAGTAATATAAAAAGGATAAAATATTAATATTAAAAACTTCTATATATATAGGATTATATAAAAAGCAGCTTACTAATAATAGTCTATAAAGCTAAACCTATAAAATGCATTAATCCTTTTAGTAATATATCTAAACTATAAAGCTATTTTATAGGGTTTATATTTTAATTATAAATGCTTAATATATAGTAAATTAAGATTATAAATAATTACTATTTAGAGCGCTTAGAAAGCTATACTTTAAAATAATAATATAATATTAATAATTTAGCAATATAATAAAGCATTTAATAGCTATTATACTTAAAGGTCTATATCCTTATATAATATAATAACCTATTTTTAGATAAGTATATAAATAGTATAAATAATTTATATAATTATTAATTCCCTAAATATAAATTATATAAATAAGAAAAGATTATTAATTAGTACTAATATACTATATAAAGGCTAATATAAGTATAAATAATTAAGCTACTATAAATACAAAAAGCTAAAAAATCATAAAATAGCTATAATAAGCTAATAAGCTAGTAAAAAATAATAAATACTGCTTATAAAAGAGCTATAAGACTAATAAGAGCTAGAAGACTCTATAGAACTTCTATAAGGAGCTCTATATACTATATAGAGCCTAGATATATTAGTATAATAAATAATACTATAAATATAAATTAAGGAAGAATAGTTTATTACTTTAATAAATAATAAAATAAAGATAAATATTATTAATCTTTAAGTTATTAATTATCTTAAGCTACTATAAAAGAATAAAAATAACCCCTATAAAGTATATAATATAGAAAAAAAATCTTTTAAATATAAAAATAAAAAGATTATTTATAAGATTAATTACCTTAAGGTATTTATTAAAGGAAAGAATTAAGGAGTTAATCTTAATATTATATTACTCTAAAAATATAATTTATTTTTAGGTTATTTATAGTTTTATTATAATAACCCCCTTATTAATAAGTATATTAGCTAAATGCAAACCTTTTAAGGTAATATAATTCATAATAATAATTATAATTTTATAAATAATATAATATCTTAATTTTTTTTTAATAAAAATAAAGGAAAATAATAAAAATAATATAAAGATACTTCCTAATTTATAAAGGCAATATAATCTCCTTAAGGAATATAATATTAATATAAAAAGAGCTTAATGCAATAAATATAATAAATAATTATACTCTTTAAATAATAATTTATATAAATAAATAAAGATTTTATATATAAAAGGTATTTAATAATAATAAATTATAAAATATATAAATATAATATTAAATCTATAAAAAGATATTTATTAAAGAAATAGAAATAAATCTATTATTATATATAAATTAAAATTATAAAATATAATTTAAGGATAAAATTATAATTAGATTTTATAAGATTTATAATCTTAATAAAATATAATTATATAAGCTTAAGATTTATTTTAAAAAATATATTAAAAAAAGAATATATTAAAATATTAAAATTATTTATAAGCTATTTAATTATATTTATTTTTAAAAAGAAGAATAAATTTTAATTTATTATAAATTATTATATATTTAATAATATAATAATTAAGAATTAAATATTATTATTTTTAATTAATAAATTAAAGAATTAATTTTATAAAATAAAATATTTTATTATATTTAATTTAAAAAGAGCTTATAATTTAATCTATATAAAGAAAGAATATAAATAGAAATTGCCTTTAGAATAAAATATGAATTCTATAAATATTTTATTATATTTTTTAGATTTATTAATATATTAATTATATTTTAATAAATAATTTATAATATATTATATAAATACCTTAATATATTTATAATTTATAATTTTAATAATATTTTTATTTTTTTAATATAAAATTAAAATATATAAAATATATTTATATAATATTATAAGCTTTTTAAAATATAAACTTATTAATTAAATTTAAAAAAAATTAATTTTATATTTTAAAAATAAAATATTTAAAATATATTATTTTTTATAATAAAATTAAAATAGATTTAAAGAAAATTTAAATAATTAAGAATTAATTAATATTAATAATTATTAAAAGAAAAATTATTTTTTAGATTTATTAATTATTTTTAATATTTTTTAAGAAATTTTAATAAAATTATTATATTATTTTTAAAATTTATAAAAAGAAATTAAAAATTCTTATAATTATTAAAAATCTAAAAAGTATTTAAATATATTAAAAACCTTATTATTAATAAATTAATATTTAAAATATTTAATTTTAAATATTTAATTAAATTTAAAATAAACTTTTTAGATTTTACTTTAAGAGTTTAAATTAATTAATAAAATAATAAAAGATTTTTATATTTTATTATATTTTATTTTTATAAAATATATAAAATAGAATTTAATTATTTAATTTATAATAAAGAATTCCTAATTATTATTAATATTTATAAGAAATTTTAATATTATTTTTTTAAAAGTTATTATTAAATTATAATTTATATAAATTATAAAAATATTTTATATTTTATTATAATATAGAAATTAAATAAATAATAATTTTAATATAATAAATAAATAATAATTTTAATATAATAAATAAATAATAATTTTAATATAATAAATAAATAATAATTTTAATATAATAAATAAATAATAATTTTAATATATTAAATACTTTTTTAAATTTAATTATATTATTAAATATAAAAAGGGCTTTAATAATAAATAAATTAATATTATTAATTAAAAAAATAATTTAAATATTAAAAAAAATAAAAATAAAAAAATAATTCTTATATTTTAATTTTAAAAGATATTTTAAATAGCAATATATTATAATAATATAAATAAATATAAAATATTATTAATAATAATTTAATATAATATATAAAGTAAAATAAGGAAATTTATTATTATAATAAATCTTAAATTATAATTAGAAATAATCTAAATTTAAAGATATTAATAAATAATATATATTAAAGGGGCTATATAAATAATTTATATATAAAATCTATAAATATATTCTTTATAAATATTAAAGAATTAATAAAACCCTTAAATACATTAAAATAATATATATTTTTCCTAAAATTAAAGAAATAATTAAGAGGATTTTTAAATAATATTTTATTTATAAAAAAGCTAAAATATAATATTATAAATTATATAAATATTTATAATCCTAATTAATCTTAATATAATAATAAGACTTAATTATTATAGACTTTATTATAAAACTACCCCTATTTTTAGACCTTATTATTAATATAGCTTATAATAGCATTTTAATTATTATTAATAAATTTATTAAATTTTCTTATTTTATTTTATATTAAAATATAATTAATATAAAAGAATTTTCTTATATCTTTTTATAATATATTATTAATATATATAAACTATTATTTAAGATTATTCTAAATAGAGAATTACCTTTTTTCTTAAACTTTTAATAATACTTTATAATAAGAATTAAATTAAATTATAAATAAAATATAATATAAAAGTTTTAAGTTAATAAATAAACTAAATAAATAAATAAAATCTTAAAAATTTATATTTATTATTATATTAATTATATTTAAAATAATTAAATTAAAAAATTATTTATTATATAATTAGTTTATAATATTATAATTAATAAAAATATAAAAATTATATTTAATTATATAAATTTTAAATTTACTTTTAATATTTATAAAGAATTATAAAATAGATTTATTATATTAATAGCTATATTTATATTAAACTAATTTAAGATTTTATATAAAGAATTATATATTAAATTTTCTTTTATTTAAGATTAATATAAATAATATTATAATTAAAAGAGGTTAATAGAATTAACCTTTTTAAAGGGAGATATAATACTCTTTATAATGAAAAATATTATTATAAAGCAATTTAATAAGAAGTTTAATTTTAAGTATATTAGCCTTTATAAGATCCTTAAAAAAATATTAAAAAATAATTATAAATTAGATCTATCCCTAAAGCTTAAGCTTTATTTAATCTTTTATATTTCCTCATTTAAATTAAATAAAAATATAATTATAATTAAAATTAATAAAAACTAGAATATAAAAGTTTAAATCCTTAAGCAATATAAAGTAAAGTAGATTCTTAATATAAAGAAAAAGAATAGCTTTATTAAATACTTAATTAAATAGAAAGGATATAGAAGCAGTAAGAATATATAGGAATTATTAGAATACCTTTACTATATATAGCGCTTACTAAAGAGTTTTTATTAGTAGCGCTAAGAAGCAGTAAAGGATTAATACTGCTAAACTCCTCCCTAAGACCTAATAATAATTAGTTTATATTATTTAAAATACTTAATAATTAAAGATTAGAAACTACCTAATTCTTATATAATTCTAATATAAAAAGGATATTATCCTCTTTATCTAGCTCCTATATATCCCAGTTAAATAATTTAGCATCTCTCTCCTTTACCTTCTTCTTAATTTTATAACTCTATACTAAATAACTTATAGCTATAAATAAAGATAATTGCAACTTAATAAGCTAGAAATCCAGAATTAGGATCTTATTGCTAGCTTTCTCTTCCTTCTCCTTAAGTTTCTTTTATTAAGCAATAAGCCTATTTACTATTTAGAAATTAATAAGGAAATCCTTTAAATACTTAAGATGGAAATATATAGGAAGAAGCTATTTAAATATTATTGCACTTATAACTAAAAGATATGCACTATTTATATTAATTAGACTGGCCTAAATTATCTATTTTATAAATTAAGTAAGGCTTATACTTAAAGCAATAAGTGTAAAGCATATTAGTAAGATAGGAATTTAAGGCTAAGAAATAAACTAAGGAATTGCATTTAGAAGCCTTTTTAGATTTAGATTTAGAAATGCAACCTAATATTTTATTAATATAACTGCAAAAATAAGAAAAATAATTATAGGGATAAATTAATTAATTACTATTAGGACTATAAGGTTAGAAATATAGCCTTAAGGATAAAACTAATAGAGGGGAGATATTATATTATAGCTTATAATAAACTAATAAGGTTATATAATCATCCCTATATAATATTTCCCATAAAAGATAATAAGATTACTCTCTTAATTATAATTTAAGCATAGAATTACTCTTTTAGTTATAATCTAAGTATAATAGTCTAGATTACTTCCTAATAGATATTATAGACGTTATTTATAGTATTATAAAAGCTCTTTATATAAAATAATAAAAGTTCTCTTATAAATAACTCCTTTAATATTTATCTAATAAGATAATAAACCTAACTATTAAGACTATAAAAANNAAGGATTATAATAATATATTTTATAGTTTTTATATCTTATTAATTAAAGGACATTAAGAGAATATTATATATTTACCTAATTAAGTAACCTATTACTAAAATAGGTAAGTAGGTCTAATAGCTAGATACTATATTAGAAATACTATATTGCACTATTCTCTTATTAGGGCCTTACTTTCCTATTATAGCTATTATTATTTAATTAAGTAATTAATACCTTTTATTTCTAAATATATTAAAGATTTTATATTAAATATATTCTAAAATATTATATATTTTAAATATAGATTATATATTCCTTATTAATCTATAATAAGAATTCCTTATATTATTATAATTATTATTAATATACCTTTTATTTAGTATATATATTATTATATATAGACTAATAATAATTAAAAAATTATTTATAAATAATAAGGGTTTTTCCCTTTTTATTTATAATTTATTATTATTAATAAAATATATTATCTCTTAATTAATTAAGATAATCTTTATATTATTATAATTATTTCTATTTATTAATTCTTAATATTTAATTAAAATCTTTCTATTTTTTTATCTTATTTCTTAAACTTTCTTTAAAGCTTCCCTTTATTACTTTTTATTATTCTTTATACCTTTTTAGATTATAAGCCTGGGTTTTATACTTAGGAGCTTTTAAAGAGTATTTTTATATTATTTTTATTAATTTTTATTAGCCCTTTCCCCTAAAAATTTAATTTTCCTAATTTTCCTTTACTTTTATTATATTTCTCTTCACTTCTTTAATTATTATTTAATTAATATACTATTAAATTATAATTAATCTAAATTGCCTAAAATACTTTCTTTATTTACTTAATAAAACCTATTAAATAGTATACTTTATAACTTAATCTACTAATTCTATTATTAATAATTCCCTTTTATACTTTAAATTATTTAAATTTAGCCTTAAATATTATAATTCTTTTAAATTTTAATTATTTTAATTAATTTTTATATTATTAAAAAGCTATAATCTTTAGCTATTTAATTTATATATTAAACTTTTAGTATATCTTTTTATACTTTTTAAATTAGAGAGTTTATATTTAAATTTTTTAATTAAAATATTAAAATTTTAATTTTAAAGGGAATAATTAATTAATTTTTATAAAATAGATTTTAATAATAAAATTTAGATTATTAAGCTTAAGAGTAATAAAAATTATATTATTTAGGCTATTAGAATTAAGGCTTTCCTAATTAAGGAAAAGCTTTTAAATACTTTATATATTAAGGGATATATTAAGACCTAAAAGGCCTTAATTAATATAAACCTCTTATTAGAGGATAGACCCTTATTATAAATTAAATATATAAAAAATACTAAATTTGCTTAAAATGCCTTAAAAAACCTTTATAATTCTTTTAATTTTATTAATAAATTTCTTTTTATAAAAGAACTTTTTAATATTTATTTAAATAATTAATTTATAAAAGAATATCTTAATAAAATTAAGGAATTTTTTAATAAATTAACTTTTAGGAATATTTAAATCCCTAAAAAAGTTATTATAGTTTAAATTTTATATAATCTAAATAAAAAATTTTCTAGTTATATAATTAATATTTCTTAAACTTTAAGAAATAATCTAAATATTTATATTTTAAAATCCTTATTCTCTTCTTTATTAAATAAATCTAAAAGAATTTAGAACTAATTAGAGGGAATAAACCTTATAAAAGGCAAGAAACCCTAAAAAATTAGAAAAGTGGGTCTTAAATGCATTAATTGCAAAAAATAGGGTCATATTTCTAAAGACTACTATTAATTGCATTTTTATAAGGCTCCTAAAAGCTTTATAAAAAACTATAAAGCTTTAAAGGAGGAAAATAAGATCTTTAAGAAGAGGTTTAAGCTTAATAAGGCTATAATCTAAAAAGAGAAAGAATAAAAGAAGCTATTATTAGCTAATAAATCCCTATTTAATAATCTAATTAGCTTTTAGGACTTTAAAATAAAAGAAAAAGATTTTTGTTTCTCTTTAAATAGCTCTAAGACCTTAAAAGTCTTAAATCTTATAGATCTAAATATATAAGGTTATAAAATAAGAGCCTATATAATTAATAATATTTTAGAAAAACCTTTTAAAATACCTTTAGGAATTATAATTATAGAATTTTAATATCTTTTAGTAATTTCTAAGAAAAATAAAGTATTTAATATATAAAAAACTAATAATAATAATAAAATTATTAATTTTATTTATAATA
>WMHX01000062.1:0-131326 GCA_013420875.1 Thelonectria rubi
TTATTTATTAATCTTAATAGCTATAGTAATATACTTAATAAGGGTATTAAGCTATTTAGCTTTAAAGATCTTATTTTTAATTTCTTCTTTTAGTCCTTTATAGAAGATTTTAATAAATATATTATTATTCTATTTAAGTTTAATTGCAATTTAATAAAAAGTAATAATCTAAATAATAAGAGATCTAATTTACTTAATTTTATAAATATTAATAGCTATATATTATTCTTTATTAATTATTCTAAATATATCCTTAAATATAATTTTAAAATTATTCTATTTTAAAAAGATATTAATAATCTTTTAATTCTATATAACCTTATTATTATATTTAAGGTAGTCCCTTATAATAGGCTTAAATTATATAATTATAGTGCCTTTTATATAACTATAAGTATATATAACCCTTCTTTTAGCTAAAATAAGCTTATATAGGAATTATTAAAAGTATATTTTAAGATAGATAATAAAAGGTATTATATTTTTAGAGCTTTTATTAAATAGTTCTAATTAAGGAGGTTTAATTACTTTATTAGGATTGCATTCTATCTTATAAGCTTAAATAGGGGTTTAAGCTTATAGCTAAGTATGCAGCTCTTAGACTATTACTTACAATTATTAGACTTTAATAATAACCTTTATATTAATTAGGGGGATATTATATATAGAAAGTATATTATTTAATATAGAGCTTAGGGTATTAATAGGTTAGGTTCTAGATATATTTATAATAGTATAATATTGCTTAGGGTTAATATAGTAACCTTCTAAATAAGAGCTTTTAATATATAATAATCTGGGTTAGTTCTTAATATTTAGTGCAAAGAATTAGAGATTATTTTATAGTATTATTAGTAGAGAGGCTAAGGCATTATACTAAATAATATAAAAAGAAATAGTTAAATATTATATTGCTTAATATATTAATTACTTAAGAGTATTAAAAGTAATTAAGGTAAAGTAATTATATTAAAAGCTAAGGCAATATAAGGGTTTCCTCCTATCTACTGGAAATAAATATATATATATAGTTCCTTAGATTATAGTTAAAAGAGTAATCCTTTCCTTAGATTATAATTAAGAAGGTGATCCTTTCCTTAGATTATGATTAAGAAAGTGATCTTTTGATAATTAGTTAAGTTTTAGTGGGGGCTTTATTACGTGAGGTGTTGGTCCGTCATAGGCCATGACAAAATAAAAGACCTTTTAGGAATATAAATATATATAAATAGAGAAAATAAAGGATTATATATAAATTAAATAAAATATATAAATAATAAACTTTTAAAATATAGAAAAAATAATTTTTTAATTATTAAAATTCCTTTTATCCTTAGAAATAAACTTAAAAAAGTAATTATTATTCCTTCTAAAGAAGAAATATTATCCTTTTAGTAGGAAATAGGATCTTTATTATTTCTAGCCTTAAAAATTAGGCTAGATATATTATTTTCTATTATAAATCTATCTAAATATACCTCTAAATTAGATCCCTTTTATAAAAAGGCTTTAAATTAGGTCTAAAAATATTTAAATATTTATAAAAATATAGGGTTATATTATAACTATAATATAGATTTAAAATTCTAAAATATAATTATAAGAGGCTATAGTAATTCTAATTAAGCTATTAATTTATATAATAGAAAATCTATAAATAGATATTATTTTTTCCTTAAAAATAATATAATTAATTAGAATTATATTAAATAAAAATATATAATAATTTCTATTTATAAAATAGAATATATAGCCTTAAGAGAAATTACTAAAAAGATTAAATCTCTAAATAATATTTAAAAATATATTTTAGAAAACCTTTTTTTATATAATAATAAAATTATTCCTCTTATTTTAATAAATAATAAGGCTATTAAAATTATAATATAAAATTTATCTTTTTATAAAAAATCTAAATATATAAATATCTTTTATTATTTTACTAGAAATAAATTTAAAAAGGGAAATATTTATTTATTTTCTATTAAGTCTAAAAATAATATAACTAATTTTTTTATAAAAAGTCTTAAATTAATAAACTTTTATAGATTTTTAGAATTTCTATTATTATATAATTATAAATTAAAAGATAATTAATTAAAAATAAAATTAAATAAAATTTTATAAAAAAACTTATTTTATTTCTCCTTTATTAGGATTTTCTTTATAATAAGAGGTTTTTAATATATTAATTTTCCTTTATAATAATAAGAAAGGTCTATACCTTTTATATATATAAAAATCTAATCTTATTTATAATAAAAAAAAGAATTTTTATATTTTTCTTTTATTAAAAATTAAATTTAATAAAATTATAAATATAGCTTTTATTTTTAGAATCCTTATATAATATATTATATATTATAATCTAAAATATACTATATAAGGCTTTAGAGGGGCTATAAAAGCCCTTTATATAAAATAATAAAAATTCTCTAATAAATAATTGCTTTAATATTTATTTAATAAAATAATAAACCTAATTATTAAAATTATAAAAATCTAAAGATTATAATAATATATTTTATAGTTTTTATATTTTATTAATTAAGAAATATTAAGAGAAGATTATATATTTATTTAATTAGGTAATTTATTATTAAAATAGGCAAGTAGGTCTAATAGCTAAATACTATATTAAAAATATTATATTATATTATTCTCTTATTAAGGCCTTACTTTCCTATTATAGCTATTACTATTTAATTAAATAATTAATACTTTTTATTTTTAGATATATTAAAAATTTTATATTATATATATTTTAATATATTATATATTCTAAATATAGATTATATATTCTTTATTAATTTATAATAGCAATTCCTTATATTATTATAATTATTATTAATATATTTTTTACTTAATATATATTTTATTATATATAGATTAATAATAATTAAAAAATTATCTATAAATAATAAGGGTTTTTCCCTTTTTATCTATAAAAAATTTATTATTAATTTAATATATCTTCTCTTAATTAATTAAGATAATCTTTATACTATTATAATTACCTTTATTTATTAATTCTTAATATCTAATTAGAATCTTTCTATCTTTTTATTTTATCTCTTAAACTTCTTTTAAAGCTTCCCTTTATTACTTTTTACTATTCTTTATACCTTTTTAATTAAATAATTTAAATAAATAGGATTTATTTTAGATTATAATATAAAGTTTATTTAGCTTATAATTAAATTACCTTAAGATTAAAATATCTTTATATTACTCTTCTTTAATAAATTTAAATAATAAGTTTAAAAAGAACTTTATAAAGATAAATAATTTAATATTCTTATTAATTATATTATTTAAATAATTATAATTAATAATTAATAATTCTTCCAATAAATATAAAATATATTTAAATACTAGAGATAATAATTATTATTAATAATTATAATATAATATAAATTAGGGAGCTTAATAATAATAATAATCAAATATTATAATAAGAGCTTATAGCAATCTTATAGAATTTAGAGCTACTTAAAAGGACTTCTTAAAATATATTTATTAAAATTATAAAAAGAAAGAATATATTAAATATAAATATTAAAACCTTAATAAGACTAACTAGAAGTATAAGCCTATCCTAAAAGGAAGGACTCTTAAAGCTATTATAATTAAGTAAAATGCAATAAAATAAGCTAATAATAATAATAAGCTAAGAATAAATTATATATTATACTATTAAATAATATATTATAATAATAATTATTTTATATATAAAAAAGGTAAAATGAATAATTATTATCCTAATAAGCTATAAAGTAATAATTAATATATATTTATAATAATATAATATAAATATAATAAAATTAAAATCCCTAAAGGACTAATCTAGCTAAATGCCTAAAATATATATAAGGACCTTAATAGCATTAAGCTAAATAATTGCAATATATTATAATAAAATTGCGCCTAATAAAATACTAAATAAGGCACTATATAGTATACTATATAAAGACCTATCCCTAAAGGACTCTCTATTATACCTAAATTAGAAAGTAAAATACTTATTATTACTATTTATTTTAATAATAAATAGGAGATTAATGCTATTTTTTATAATAATATACTAATAAAATCCTATAAAAAGCTAAATAATAATATAATAATATTATAAATATATGTAAATTAATTATTTATAATAATCTCCTATAAAATTACTAATAATTATTAAATAATATATTTATTAAATAAATCTAATAAAGAAATATTATTAAGGAATTAAAGGTAAAATTATAACTTTATTTTATGCCTTATAAAATATAATAAATATAATAGTTTAAACTTATTATTAAACCTAAAAATATTTATTTAAATATAAATAATAAGGAAAGATCTAAACTATTAAATACCTAAATTATAATACTATAATAATATTTAGCTTATATTATTATTATATAAGGATAAAATATAAATATTAAAGATTTTTATATTTATAAAATTAGCTTAAATAATATATATTACCTATAAAGTAATAAATTTTAAGAAGGAAATATATTTAAATTTACCTTAATAAATAAAAACTATTATAAGATTATATAAATCTTATATTTTAATAATAATTATATTTTCTATTTAAATAGTAAAATAATTAATAATTACTTCTTAATATAAATAGAATTATATTCTATTATAAGATAATACCTACGGTGGGTATCTAAAAGTTACGACACATGCTAGGTACTAAGTAAAAGCTTTTCCTAATAAGGAAATAGTAATAGAAAATAGTAAATAAAAATATAGAGAGCTATATTAAGTATATATCTATATATATATAAGTTTATAATTTTAGAAAGTACTTTTTACTATATTTTAGCTTCTTTAGAAAGTCTAATTCTTTTCCTTTTTTAAAACCCTATAAAATACTTATTATAAGGCTTTTTAAAGCAAGAAAAAATTACATATATACCTTAAGTTCAACATTAATATTTTCTATATTAGAAGTCTATAGTCTGTATATAAATAAATTTAAATAATAAATCCTAAATAAATAGTATTTTATGGAATTTATATAGAAATTTTATATGGATTTTACCTATAGAATAAATCGTATTATAGGCTATCCTTTAAAAAAGTAAAACTATATATAGAAAACATAAGTAAAGGACTATATATAATAGATTTTTATTTATTTTATTTCCTATAGGGTAATATATTTATTTAAAGTTTAAAATGAGCAATTTGTATAGAAACCTAGGAATGTGTCGTAACTTTTGCAGCCCCACTGTAGTAAGTAACCTTATAGACTAATAAAATAATAATTTATTAATATTAAAGTTTATATCCTTAAGAAGAAAGGAAATCTTTACTTTAAATTATATATAAATAGAGATTATAATTTAAAATACTATTAATATAAAGAATATTAAGTATATAAATAATAAAAGATCTATATATAAATATAAGGGCACTTAAAAAGGGCTAAGCAAATATAAATTAGCACCCTAAAATAAAACTAGAAAATATAAGAATAGCTTAATAACTTAATATCCTTAATAAAAAATAATTAATACTACTTATAAAAGAGCTATAAGATAAATAATAGCTAAAAGAAATTATAGAACTTTAATAAAGAGCTTTATATATAATTTAAAGCCTAAATATATTATAATAATAAATAATACTATAAATATAAATTAAATAAAAATATTTTATTATTTTAATAAATAATAAAATAGAGATAAATATTATTAGTTTAAAGACTATTAATTATCTTAAGTTATTATAAAAGGATAAAGATAAGCCTTATAATATTTATAATATTAAAAATAATTTATTTTAATATAAAAATAAATATATTATTTATAAGATTAATTATTTTAAGAATATAATCTATTTTTAAAATATTTATAGTTTTATTATAATAACCCTTTTATTAATTAGTATATTAATTAAATATAAACCTTTTAAGGTAATATAATTAATAATAATAATAATAAATCTATAAATAATATAAGATTTTAACTTTTTATTAATAAAATTAAAAGAAATTAAAAGAATAAATATATAAATAAATTAAAACCTTATATAAAAAGATCTTAATAATAATAATAAATTATAAAATATATTAATATAATATTAAATTTATAATAAATTATTTATTAAAAAAATAAAAGAAGATTTATTATTATATATAAATTAAGATTATAAAATATAATTTAAGAATAGAATTATAATTAAATTTTATAAGATTTATAATTTTAATAAAATATAATTATATAAATTTAAGATTTATTTTAAAGATATATTAAGGAAAAAATATATTAAAATATTAAAATTATTTATAAATTATTTAATTATATTTATTCCTAAAAGGAATAATAAACTCTAATTTATTATAAATTATTAAATATTTAATAATATTATAATTAAAGATTATATATTTTTATCTTTAATTAATAAATTAAAAGATTAATTTTATAAAATAAAATATTTTTTTATATTTAATTTAAAAAGAGCTTATAATTTAATTTATATTAAGAAAGGATATAAATAGAAATTTACTTTTAGAATAAAATATAGACTTTTTAAATATTTTATTATATTTATTATATTTATTAGATTTATTAATATTTTAATTATATTTTAATAAATAATTTATAATATATTATATAAATATCTTAATATATTTATAATATATTATTTTAATAATATTTTTATTTTCTTTAAGATAAACTAAAAATATATAAGATATATTTATTTAATACTATAGGCCCTTTAAAATATATATTTATTAATTAAATCTAAAAGAAATTATTTTTATACCTTAAAAATAGAATTTTTAAAATATATTATTTTTTATAATAAAATTAAAATAAATTTAAAAAGCATTTAAGTAATTAAAAACTAGCTTATTTTAATAATTATTAAGGAAATATAAATATTTTTTAGATTTATTAATTATTATTAATAATTCCTTAAGAATTTTAATAAGATTATTATATTATTTTTAGAATTTATATAAAAGAATTAAAAGTTTCTTTAATTATTTAATATTTAAAAAGTAATTAAATATATTAAGGATTTTATTTTTAATAAATTAATATTTAAAATATTTAATTCTAAATAATTTATTAAATTTAAATAAATATTTTAGATTTTACTTTAAATGCTTAAATTAAATAAGATAATAATAAAGGATTCTTATATCTTATTATATTTTATTCTTATAAAATATATAAAATAGAATTTAATTATTTAATTTATAATAAAAAGTTCTTAATTATTATTAATACCTTAAATATATATAACTCTATATTTATAAATTCCTCTTTTAATTATAATAAATTTATTTAAATTTATAAACTAATTAATTTAATTTAATTAAAAACTTAAATTATAATATTATTAAATAGCTAATTAAGCCTTATAGTATTTATTTAAAACTTAAGGCTATTCCCTAAATTATAATATAATATTAAATAGCCTTAATAATAGCTTTTAAATAGTTGTAAATTTTAATTTTATTAATAATTTATTAAATTATTATAATTTATAAGCTTTTATAATAAGCTTATTTAAAAGGATTATTTTTTAATAAATAATAAAATAAAATATAATAATAATCTTAATAATAAAAATAAAATTATTAATCTTTTTATAAATAATAAAAAAAGCTTTTTTTATAAGCTAATTTATCATTATTTTATAAATTATTTTATTATTATTAATTATTTATTAATAAATTATTAAATTTTTATAAATAATAATTTAATATAATAATATATAAATAATATAATTAATAAAAAAAAAGCTTATATAATTATAAATAAAATTAAAATATATAAATATATATAATTATTAATTATAATAAAAAATTATTAAGAAATAAATTAAAATTATTTATATATTATTAATTAAATTATATTAATAATTTTATAAAAAGCTTAATTAAAAAGCCTTTTAAATATTTTATATAATAATTAAGGCTTATTAATTTCTTAATAAGATTAATATAAATTAAAAAAGAGAAATTAAAATAAAAAGAAATAATACTTATAATATAGATTAATTAGGCAATAAGGCTATTAAGCTAAAAAAGTATATTAAATTAGGTTATATATATAGCCTTATATATAAAAGGTTATATAATTAATAGGCCTATAGCCTTATTATATAGTAGGCAGCAAATAGTCATTAGGCCATAAGAAGGGAGGAAATAGGGGGCCTTTTAGGGCAAGAGCAGATTTTTAGGGTTAGAGACACACAACACAATATAACAGACGAATTAAGGTCATATTGAAAGGCACACTAAGCTATTCAACAATTCGCTACCCACTATATAACCAGGCTATAGGCCCATTAATCATATAACCTTCTATGCACAAGGCTACATACATAACCTAATTCAACAACTCCTCCTTATATTATTTAGTGCCCTAACAAGTCCCAAGGCGTGTAGCTTCAGCAGACGCCGCAATCTTGCTAAGTCGAGAGTGAACCAGCTTTGGTCGATACTAAGATTTCTTAGCCTGATATGGATTAAACATGTTAGCCTGGTTGACTGTGACGAAGTCATTCATTTTGTCGTCTCCTTGATGAAGGCAGTCCATCGGAAGACGCTCGGAGATGGACCAAATGAAACTTGTGAAAAGATGTTGCGCTGCAATGGTTGGAAGGGCTGTACTGGAAACCAAGGTAATTCGTTTTGAAATCGTTTTCCCTACGGCAAAGCCTGGTGTCAGCGAAGAAGTAGAAGCTGGGAGCATAAGGCAAAGGTTACCTTCATGTGGCGTGTCGAAACCTATCGTGATATATCCGTCATCAGTTGCTGATTGCGCCTCGGACTCGATTCCAATGCCACCTTCAGGAAGAAGATGCTCGCCGATCCGCCACGAGATGTCGCGTTGTAATCTTTCAGTGTCATCGTCATTGCCGATGAGCCTGCGATACTTGATTTTCGAGCTGATGTCGGCTCTTGACCGCCTCCAGTCAACTGGTCCATCGAGTCCTGATGGTCCTGAATCTCCTGATTGTTCGGCATCGGCAGCGCTGGCCTCGATACTCGCCATCCACGGAGACAGGACTGCTTCAATCCTCCCGATTTCAGCATGCCATTCCTTGCCGTTCCTCTTGACAGAAATGTCAACGTAGTCGCTCTGGTGAGCCTCGCCCAGCCTTCGATGAGTCTCATCCGCCAACTTGGTTGTCTGGATCTTCCACGAGATGCGTTCCAAACGACTGTCCTGGAAAAGAATGCTCATGGCATGCTCAATGACCCGCGTCAGAGCTAGTGCCGCTTCAGATGCCTTGTTGTTCCATTCGCACAAGTCTTCGAGTCTCTGGCGCACTCTGACAAGCTGCTGACTTGAAGAATGAGAAGCTTTCGCTGGAGTCAGGTGATTCTGTGAGCGCTCCGCTGAAGAAACACTTGTGACTTCTGGTCTCTCGAATCCGTCAGTAAGGGCGCTTTCCCCGTGATCGAGGTCGCTTCCCCTGTCAGTAGGGTCTCTTTCCCTGTCAATAGGGTCTCTTCCCCCGTCAGTGATGTCGCTTTCGGCATCAATGACATCGGATGCCAAACTATCACTTTCTCCACCATCGCTTCCCGAGCTCGAACTTCCGTCGTATACCACAAACTTGGTTTTCCAAAATACCCAACTGCGCCTTTGTCCATCACCGAGGTCGGTTTTCAAGCTTACTGTCTCAACATCCGCGTACTTGTAGTCGTCGGGCCCGGGGAATATTGGAAGCTTCCAAGGACAACTCCAAGCATGGTGAGTGCTTCCCACCACAGTCTGCCAATCCAATTCGTCATTCGTGCGCCGACGCCGTTTGACCCATCTGCACGATGCGTTGGCCTTTGCGAGACGCGCAAATTGTCGACACGACGCGATGTCAGGATGTAGGGCTTTGAGCCCCCGAGAATTGCATAGGAGTCAAACGACTGGTCGCTGACGCTCTGGTCTGCTTGAATCCACAAGAGGCGAGCCTTGTCTGCGCTTGACCATTCTGATGGCAGCCACATGATCTCGTTGGTGCTACTCTCAATGGCTGAGGAGCAGATGGCCATGCCGATAAGGAGAAGGATCGACCCAATGATGTAGCAAGGCAGTCCATACGGCTGGACATTGTATCCTATTGCCTTCCTGGTTGGTTCATAGTACACAACAACGGCAGCGATGACGATTAGGCCGATTTGCAGGATTGCTGCAAGAGCAGAAGCGGCAACGAGCTCAGTAGCTTTTTGAAACCAGGAATATGTCCCGGTGAACACATCGAGCTGTATGTTCGGCGGGCTCTGGAAGTCGAAAGTATTGCGAACGGACTTCAGGGGCGTCTCCAAGTCTCGAGACTCTGGTTGCAACGGTGTGGCTGTGTCCTGCTCCCCCCTTTTACGAGCCCTGTTGCCGAAGAAACTCTTGAGGAAGCGGTAGCTGGGACTTTCGTATTCTATGACGGATTATTATCACATCGACAGACGGCCTCTGCAGGACAAAAAACTCACCCTTGCAGAACATGATGGGATCCTTGACTTGCTTCTCGCTGTCGACTAGGGTCAACTCGGTCGCCGTCTCAATGGTATGAATGCCGCAGGACCCGTCGTCATCGTCAGGGTTCTTCTCGAGCCTGTCGCATTAATCCTAGATTATGATGATTTGTGCGATCTTCGGTCGCCCCAGCGTGCGGACGATGCCGCTTCCATTGAACATCTCACAGACCTCGTGAGATACGGAAGACATGACCTCCATCTCGACAGCAGCCAAATTCTCCCGGGCTCGACCAATGAAGGAGCGAGCGAGGCTCGGGCCGCGAGCGCGAATGGCGCCGGTGAGAGCCGTGACGATTCCCAGAGGAACGCAGGCGAAGATGACATGGTCCAGCCACGTGTGGCTTTCACTGAGGAATTGCCGCGCAAAGCTTTCTGCGAATAGGGCGAGGATCCTATGCAGGAGCAGCACAATGGTGCACTTTGGGAATGTCTGGGGAACGCACGGTGCGATGTCGGTAAAGAAGTTCAAGGTGAACTCGGTCGATGCATCGTCATCGGCAGCGACTGCATCGAGAAAGAGCAGGAGGAAGACGGCCGAGAGGCGCATGTGAAGTCGGCGTGACATGGCTGAATCATTAAGCAGGCGCACCCCTCCAGGCAATAAATAGCAAGAACCTAAGATGGGACGATCAGGTCGGTTGCTGATGCAGGAGGGAGAAAGAGAAACCCCGCAGCTTCATTTTTTTAACAGACACTGAAAGACACCCATGGGATAAATGCATAAGGTCAGATCCCGTTATGTGCCGAAGGGAGCCAATGTGTCACTTTCACTGGCCGCGTCTGTCGCTCATCATCAGATCATTCAGATGGTGCTTATTATTGCCCATGTTTCTTCCAGTAAAAGTGCGACCTCGCCCCTAAGCCAGAAAGAACAAGCCGCCCTTCAGCTCGTATGCAGCCACATTTTTCAGCAGTTGCAGATAAGAATGAAGGACATTTCCATTCGTCAGAGGTCAGTCGCTTACCTGTCAGGGTTGTACGTTTCCAATTCTAGTCAAGTAAGAAGAAATTCGCAAATTGTGCAGTATGAGCCCAATTGATCGTTGATGCATAACTCTTTCTACCACATGGAATGCCTTGAATACCTTACTTTTACCCAGCCAACGAACGATGGGACTCCGGATACGAAGCACAACTCAACATCCTGGCCGCCACAGTTGACGAGTGGATGCGTCGGTCGTTGCTTACATGTAATTATCCAGACCTCCCCAAGATTATTATAACCCCTTGCGATGGTGGAGGGATTGCATTCTGGGGCGTGTATAGTTCTCCTGTCGAGATCAAATTTAGGGCTTGCATCGTGGTTCGGGTGTTGTGCGATAGGAACAAAACGGACTAGGTATTGCGTTTCTTACGCAGAGTTATCTTCTGGTGAGAATCGACGGCTTCACGCCTTTGAACTGAGGGAACAGGAAAGCCATTTTTCGAGAGCGAAGTACGCGGTGTGTGACCATTCTCACGGTTGTCACCTTCTGCGTGGTCCGGCCCCCGCTTGGTAGTAACACAGTTTATTGATGCCTTTATTCGTCTATTTTCAAGGTGTCTGAGAAAAACCCTCTCGGCCTCTGTCGGGATAAGTGTGCACATGAGCCATCTCACTCCCGTGGCTTGAGCCATTTTCCATCTACTCCGGGACCACCACATCCTCGCTGGTGTCGAGCTCGCCCAGTCTTCGCAGGTCCATGGGCTTCTCCAAGAGAGGAATGACGTAGGGGTCAAACGTCTGCCAGTAGGGGTTCTCGAGGTGATATTTCTGGCTCTGAACCGGGCAGTGTTCACGTCAGAAAAGTTTGCAGGAAAAATGAATGGGGAATGACTGACGCTCTCTTGTTCGTAGCGCTCGACAATGGTAAAGGCGCGAGAGTCCTTGAAGTCCTGCATGACGAACCAGGAGATGGTCTCCTTGTCCTGGGAGTAGACGCGGCTGGCCTCGATGAGCTTCAGGGAGAGCTTCCGGATGCACTCCTCGTCATCCTTGGCGTAGAGGTGGACGACAATTGTGTAGACCATTTTCGGTGAGCGTTGATGGGGATGCTGGATATAGGACTTGGTTGGTTGAGGAGAGAGAAGAGCAACGGCAGCCACTCAGATATTTCAACGGCTCCCTTCTAACCTTATAGCAGTCGTGCCATCATACCATATGTCATGCCACGTGTTCACCAGATGTCGGTCAAGCCGTCTTTCCCCGCAACTTTTTAGCCTCTCGTCCGAATGTCGCACGTTGACGCACGTTCACGCCCCGCAGCGATTCAAGATGAGACGGTGAGATTGGGTCAATTGGCTGAAGGAATGAGGTTTTGAGGCGTGATTGAGCTTCGGGGAGAGGGAGAAGGAATGGGCTGGTCGTTGGGCCAATTTGGTGCGTTTGTGCTGGTTGTTGGATCCCTGGGACGGAGATACGGAATGAGCTCGATGTGCAATAATCAACTTTGGCAGAAACAATTGTGAAATTCTTCTAGATAATACGTACAGGGCTTCATCTTTGCCAGGAACAAGTCCGCAAAGGCGCCGAAGCTAAGACACTCGACCCGTCTGCAGATCCGCTTCGGCCAGTGGCACTAGTTTCGTCCTATACACCAACTTGTGGCCGACGACGAGGACAATAAAGAGGATCAAGCTAATGTAGCTAGTAAAGAACTTGCTCGTGTCCCAAGAGATGAAGACGTCGAATCCGCTGGTGAGGACAATGAGCACGTTGAAGAACAGTCCGTAGTAGGACATGTAAGGCTGCAGTGGTGCAGAGTATGGTAGATCGTCTCGAGACATGTTTTGGGCCGAAAGGGCCTGCATGAAGCGGATGTGGCACACGTTGATGATGGCCCATGATATGAATCCAGACACTGACACAATGTTGAGCAGCCATTGGAAGACGACGGATCCGTCTTGCGAGAGGTTGAGAAATGCGAGAAAGCCGACGACGGAACACACGCCGACGGCATAGTACGGGGTTCCAAACCGGTTGGTCTTTTTGAACAGTAGGGGTCCGTGGCCGGAGTCGGCGAGAGCAATCAGGATGCGACTGCTGGAATACACGTCCGAGTTTGCAGCCGTGAGGACTGCAGTCAGGAGAACGGCGTTGAGTATTGACGGTAGGACCGGAACGCCGGCGAGCTTGGCAATGATGACGAGGGGAGAAGCCGACGCGTCTTGCGAGTCGCTGCTCAAGGAGGGATTCGTATACGGGACGTTGATGCCGAGGAAGAAGACGGTCGAGATGAACAGCGCAAACACGCCCCAAAAGGTCCAGCGAATCGCCGACGGGATGCTCTTGTGCGGATCCGCCGTCTCGCCCGCGCCGATGCCAACCAGCTCGGCCCCCTGATAGCTGAATCCGGCGGTGATCATGACGGCCCAGAAGCCGATGAACTTGCCCGTCGGCCCCTCCTCCATGTACGGCGCGAACGCCCCGGGCTCGCTCCAGTACTTGAAGCCCAGGTATCCCTGGTCGCCGACGCCGGCGTTGACGCAGATGGAAAAGACGAGGAAGCCGAGGATGGTGACGACCTTGATGCTGGAAAACCACATCTCGAACTCGCCGAACCAGCGGATGGGCATGAAGTTGGCGAGGGTGAAGATGAGCCAGAAGACGGCGATCCAGACGCCCACGCTGACGCTCTGGATCCAGTACTGGATGATCAGGCCGGCGGCCGTGAGCTCGAGGGCAAAGGTCAGGGACCAGCTGAACCAGTAGATCCAGCCCATGGCGAAGCCGAGGGTGGGATCGACGAAGCGCGACGCGTACGTGGTGAAGGAGCCGGGCACGGGGATGTAGGCGGCCATTTCTCCCAGGGCCGTCATGACGGAGAAGAGGACGGATCCGAGGAAGATGAAGGCGATAAGGAGAGACACTGGCCCGGCCGTCGCCAGTGCCGATCCCGTGCCCAAGAAGAGACCCGTCCCGATGGTGGCGCCGATGGCGATGAACTGCAAGTGTCTGCTGTGAAGGCCGCGCTCCAGGCCGTTGTCGGAGGGGGCTGATTCGATTTCTTCCTTGATGGGGTCTTCGGGGTAGTCTTGGAGACTTGCCCGTCGGATTCCGTCGTGCGGCGTCGCCATGATTGCTGATGGAGGCTTGAGCGAACGTGAAGAGACTCGAGGACTGGAGAAAAGGAGACCCTTTTGTAGTTCTTTCTGCAGACTAGGGGCTCATGTCGGATCCGTACTGGGCTCATATTACGTGCATGCGACTTATAAGACCTTCCTCTTTCAACCGCCTCCTCGGCGCCTTTCCTCCTCACGGCTCCCCCAAGCACGAACGTTTCCAATACAAGGCGCAGTTGACGCTCTCGCAACCAACGAGCCATGACTAACAAGAACTCGATCTACCCCAGGGACGCGGTGGAGTTGGTGGAGAAGAGCCAGGAGCACAAGGCGTGGAAGACACGCATATAGAGACGTTCGAGAAAAAAAATTACACCCGACAATAGCCTCTGGGGCCTCTGGCGTGATGGAGTGAACCGATCTCGGAGTTATATCGGGCCAAAATCTTTCTTTATCTTGCATGAGGTCAGCGGCCCCCTGCTTGGTCTTTATCAATCTCGAGACGGCTTCACCTGCAAGTCTGCAAGATATCTAGGTGCGCGAGTAATGACTGGACTATGGCCATGAACCACGTCTTTTCCGGGTTCGACCCCCCGGGCCAGAGCCAGATGACGCACGATGTCATTTCCAGCGATGCCTTTGAGAGTCTGCTCTCCAAGCTCGACGTCGAGACGGCAGCGCTGGGACTTGCCGGCGGCCCCGTGGGAAATGCCGCGTGCTCGCTGCCGATGCTGGAGCAGTCGTCCTTTGGCGTGATGCCGGCGGCGGGATTCGACTTGGCCACGGCGACGACGCCTCACGACACGACGCCTCACGACACGACGCCCAGCGGCCTCTACAGCCCCAGCAGCCACGGCAGCGGCCTCGTGCAGACCGAGTCCGACGTGTCGTCGACGCGCAAGGAGAGCAACGACCTCGACGGCCTCGTCTCGACGCTGCGCACCGTCGAGCGGCCCTTGTTCCCCCCGCCCAAGATCGGCGCGCGCTTCTCGCAGAAATCCACGCGCGTCCTCAACCAGTGGCTGGCGAGCCACCCGACGCACCCGTACCCCACGGGCGACGACATTGAGGCGCTGCGGGCCCAGACGGGGCTGAGCAAGACGCAAATCTCCAACTGGCTGTCCAACGCCCGGAGGCGCGGCAAGGTCGGCGGCGGCGTGCAAGGGAAGACGAAGCCCGTCGACATTCCGCAGACGGCGAGCCCGAGGCCCGGGACGCCGGCGCCGAGACGGGCCATGCGGGACATGAACCCGATGGAGCGCTGGGTCGAGTCGCCGCCGGAGAATGAGCCGGCGAGCTTCTCTGATATTGCCCGTGCTGTGGCGAGGGGGCCTGATTCTGGTATGAGACTGTTCTCTTCTGCAGAATGTGACTAATCTCGACTGTAGGGAGCTACCGAGAGGCATCCCCCCTGGACTCGAGACGGCCCAACTCGCTGCCCAACCAGTCTTCGGCAAGCAGCAACCCAACCTCATTATCCAGCGGACTCAGCGGATCTGTCGGACTAAGTCACTCGGGCGCATCGCTGGGCTCACACTCTTCCACGTCCAAGAGAAAAAAGATGTTCAGAAAGAGAGCGAAACAGGCGCGGAGGAGAGCAAACTTCAGCATCGAGCCCTCGTCGTCGCTGAGGAAGTTCCAGTGCACCTTCTGCACCGAGTGCTTCAAGACAAAGTACGACTGGCAGCGCCACGAGCGAAGCCTCCATGTGCCCCTGGAGAAATGGATCTGCGTGCCCTACGGCCCCCTGGCCTGCAACGAAGCCGACGAGGCGTGCTGCGCCTTTTGCGGCCGCGGCGACCCGGACGCCGAGCACCTCAACCACCACAACTTCACCGCCTGCACCGAGCGGCCCGTCGAGGCGCGGTCGTTTAACCGCAAGGACCACCTAAGCCAGCACCTACGGCTGGCGCACAATAGCAAGTACGTCGACGCGCTGATGAAGCCGTGGAAGCGGGAGATTACCATCCTGCGGTCGCGGTGCGGCTTCTGCGGCGTCGCGTTGGACACGTGGGACGATCGGGTCAACCACTTGGCTGATCACTTTAGGCTGGGGTGTACCATGGGGGATTGGAGGGGGGATTGGGGGTTTGAGAAGCACATGCTGGATGTGATTGAGAATTCCATGCCTCCGTGTGAGTGACGGAGTTCTTACAAGAGCAAGAGTAAAGCTAATCTGATAGACCTCATCGAAGGAGACCGACGAACGCCGTTCCCCTTCAAAGCCAGCGCCGGCCCGCCCGAATCCCCCGCCAGCGCCTACGAGCTCATCAAGCTCGAGCTCGTCTACTTCATGCAGACCTTTCTCGAGCAGCACGAGCGGCTCCCGGGCCACGAGGAGCTGCAGCTCGAGGCGTGCCGCGTGATCCTCGCCTCGGAGATCCTCTCCCCCTCGTCCGACGCAACACCGCCCCAGTCCTGGCTGCGCGACGCCATCATGTCGGACGAGGCCGTTGTCCGCCGCGCCAAGCTCGGCCCCATGCGTGCCCGCCACGAGAGCAAGCTGGACAACCTGCAGGTGCTGGGCAAGACGAGGCTGTTCGACGAGTGCCCGATGGAGGCGCAGCTGCTGGAGATTGTGCGGGCGGGCGCGGCCACGACGGAGCGGGAGGTGCAGCGGGAGGCCAGGGGCGTCATCGAGCGCACCGAGGCCGGCTCCGAGATGCCGTGCGATGTTGTTTGTGCTTGGTTGACGGCGCTGGTGACGTCGTCGACGGCGTGGCTGCGGCCGTTTTGCGCGAGGTCGCTGGGGAGTGCTTCGTGGTTGGATCTGATGCCGGAGCCGGTGCACGACGATGGCGTCCAACTGGACTTGAATGAACTCGCCCGGCCGACAGAAGCCATGGAATCGTCTCCCCTGGAAACTCACATCTTCGCCGTCGACCAAGAGCCAGACGCCCTCAACACGGGACAGGGCGTCGACGTGTCGCCCTTTATGGACGGGGGCCAGTTCTTCCTGCACGAGGCAAACTTCCACCGGCGGCTGGAACGCGACCTTCACCGATGGGTCGCCGCGACGGTGTCGCCCAAGAACCCGAGCCGCCACGTCCCGTCGGACGACGAGATCCAGCACTACGCGCGGTGGATCATGTACAACGAGTGAGTGTTTGTTTTGTTTTGTAAGGGGTGTGTGATCTAACAAGTGACAGCGAGGACCCGTGGAACCAGACACCGGCGGATAATGAGGAGTGGCTGCGGGCGTTCAAGCAGGATGCGGGGATATTGCTTGAGGGGGACGGTTAGGGTAAGAGGTTCTGGATCGGCAATGAATACAGGACATATATATATAATTGTCTAATAACTTCCAGTTTGCTTCCCAGGAAGAGACAGCTCAGTAAGATGCCCCAACCAAGGTCGGAGATAACCCCAGTGAGCAAGAAAACTTGCCGTATTTCCAGTCCCTAACAATGCGGCATCCCTGTCTCCCTTCCCAGACGTCGATCAACGGGATGAAGAGACCAATGAGGGAGGTCATCTCAACTGAGACGTGCAGGACGGGAGTGATGCATCCCGTCGGGTCGGCAGCGCTCGCACTGCATTGCCAGCCGAGTGGGATGGCTTCATTGATGTTTGTATTTCTGAGAAGAAGAATGTATTGGGTGAGGACGTAACTTGACGAAAAGGGCGTTTATTTGCAACTCTCTTGTCGAGCCCAAGGCAATACACAGCACCACATTGACATATCAGACCTAGGTACTCACTATTATTCCGTACCTACTAACTTAAGGGACTGCCAGTCTAGTGGGTCCCATTGTGAGATTATTCATAATCATTCACGGCCAACGACTGGGAAAGAGATGCCGAGTTAAAATGTGCCATGTGCGGCATACATATGCAGGTGCGTGAATTGTTTTGATCCCTGGTGTCTGCTTTCCTTTGGTTTTCCTCCCGCCTGCACATATACTCATTGCCCCCAGCCGGATGAGTCGAGTCACTCGTCTCACTCATCACTCACGCCTCACTCCTTCCATCCAAAATGGCCCCTGCTGATGAGACTCACATCATCACGACGGAAACCAATGACGACGACACTCACAACGACAACCTCGAGCGTCGCCTCCGTCGCAAAGTCGACGTCCGCCTCTGCACCATCGCCGGCCTCCTCTGCTCGCTCAACCTCCTCGACTCTGGCGTCATCAGCTCGGCGTCGGTCACGTCCATGACGTCGGACCTGGGCCTCACGGGCGACCGCTACAGCGTCAGCATCTTCATCTTCACCGTGGCCGGCATCGCCTTCCAGCTGCCGTCGACGCTCGCCGTCCGCGCCGTCGGCCCACGCCCGTGGTTTGCCCTGAGCACCGTCGCGTTTGGCCTCGTCACTCTGTGCACCGCCTTCGTCCGCAGCTGGCAGGCCATGATCGCCCTTCGCGTGCTGCTGGGCGTCGCCATGAGCGGCATCTACCCGGGGCTCACCTACCTAATCTCCACGTGGTACCCGCGCCGCGAGCAGCAGACGCGCTTCGCCTTCCTCCAGAGCGGCCAGGTCGTGGTCCTCGCCACGGGCGGCATCGTCAACTTTGGGCTCAACCAGCTCGACGGCCGCGGCGGCATCGCCGGCTGGCGCTATATGTTCCTCGTGCAGGGCCTCATCGCCGTCGTCGTCGGCGCCGCCACCTTCTTCTGGATGGTCGACTTCCCCGAGCGCGCCCACGAGTCGTTCCGCTTCCTCACCCCCGACGAGCAGGCCCTGGCCGTGGCGAGGATCGACAAGGACCGCGCCGACGTCGAGCCGGAGCCGTTTTCCTGGCGCGTCGTGCTGGTGCATCTGCGAGACGTCAAGGTGTACGCCTTCGCATGCATGTTCTTCCTGCTGAACCTCGTGTCCACGTCGCTGGCCTACTTCCTGCCCATCATCCTGCAGAGCGGCATGGGCTTCAGCGAGAACGAGTCCATCCTGCTCGCGGCGCCGCCTTACTACTACGCCGTCATCCCCGTGCTCTTCACCTCCCTCGTCGCCGACCGGCTGTGGCTGCGCGGGCCCGTCATCGTCTTCAACTGCGTGTGCCTCATCGTGGGCTTCTGCATGTTGGGTTTCGTGGAGCAGGTCTCGGTGCGCTACGTCGGCACCTTTCTGGCGACGGGTGCGTACATTAGCAACTGGGCCGCGCTGAGCACGTATCAGACGAACAACGTCGCCGGCCAGTGGAAGCGTGCCGTGACGGCGGCGACGGTGACGGCCATGAACGGCGCGGGGGGCATTGCCGGGAGCTATATCGTCAGGGCCAACGAGGCGCCGCATTACATGACGGCCGTATGGGTATCTATTGGGTCTCATATTCTCATTATTCTTCTCATTGCCGCCATGTCAGTTCACTTCGTCCTGGCGAACAAGCGGGCGGATAAAGGGACGTTGATCATTGAGGGCGTCGAGGGGTTCCGATATACACTATAACTTAGATGGTTGGGGCATGAGCGAGAGGGGTAGAGTTGTATGAATAGCAGAATGGAAATAGATACCCGGCAGTGTTGAATCTCACTTTGTGTTAGTCACGCCAGGATCAAGTCAAGGCTAAAGAACAGCCAGCGAAGGGATGAGACCACCTTAAAGTCTACCCCAGATCACTCTTCACTTCAGCCTTGTTCCCAATGGTTCAATATGCAATCTCCCCGCACAAGTCTCCTCATGCACCGCGTCCATCGCCTTCCTTGACCTCCCCATTGGTGCGCTACCGCCGGGGATATCGGAGCCGGCGCAAGTGGAAGCCGTCCAGACAATCACGCGTCACGAGATCTCGTTTCCTTGCAACTATCCCCATATTCACCTTTTGCCGGATTTCTGCGTGGGGAACTGATGCATCTTTGCCGGGCTTTGGGCAAAATCGAGTCCAACTGGTCTTCTCGACTGGGAGTTATCCCCGGATGCTACCAGTCTGATGGCGGGATAGATGAGGGGAAACTGCCCCCGGGGACGAAATCCCATCGTAATAGCCCTTTGCCTCTGGGATGATGATGAGGAGATATAAAAAGACACTGTCGTCACCTTCTCGTCGCAGTAGAGGGGGGCTGAGTGAAACCCATCGATTCGACATTCGCAATTCCTTCCTATACACCCTATTCCAGCTCTGGGCTTCAGAAAATCTCGACAATGGAACCCGACCCCGAGAGTACGGCCGCCGACCATGAAAAGACCAAGGCCCTTCATCAAGACGTCATGGACATGGACACGGCTCACGCGGCCGATGTCGCCGCTGCAATCGCGTACGAAGTCGACAACAAGAAGTTCTCGCCATGGACTGCCTCCATGTTTCAGCTCTACATGATTCTTTTCGTGGCCTACTGCTGCGGATGTCTAAACGGTGGGGTTGGCCGATACGCCTCTCGATGCATTGACTTATAGCTTCCAGGGTATGACGGCAGTTTGATGGGCGGTCTGAACGGCATGTCGTCTTACCAGAAATCGTTTGACATGTAAGCCAGTTCCCTCCGTGGGCATACGAATTCAACTCACGGCATAGGACAACCGCCGGTTCGGAAACGGGCATCGTCTTCATGATCTACAACGTCGGGAGTCTCGCCGCCGCGCCGACCGTCCCCTTCGTCACCGACCTCCTCGGCCGTCGCGTTGGCATGTTTGTCGGCGCCGTCGTCATCATCGTCGGCACGTGTGTGCAGTGAGTGCCTCGACAGCTTACAAGACAAAGACGCTGACTGGTGCCAGAGCCACGAGCCATCGCATGCCGCAGTTCATGGGCGGCCGCTTCCTGCTCGGGTTTGGCGTTTCGTATTGCTGCATCGCTGCGCCGACGTATGTGAGCGAGCTTGCGCATCCAAAGGTCGGTAACGGCTGTTCAACGCTGTGAGAACTGGACTGATATAAAGGCAGTGGAGAGGTACTTTGACCGGCTTCTACAACTGCATGTGGTACGTTTGTCGATCCCTGTGTCGACAAGTGACCTGACTTGTTCACAGGCCGGTGGGAGCCATCATTGCTGGCTGGGTTGTCTACGGGAGTGCCTTTATCAATAGCGATGACTGCTGGAAAGTCCCAGTCTGGATCCAGCTGGTGACATCTGGAATCGTTTGCGTCTTTGTCTTCTTTCTCCCCGAATCGGTACTGCCCCTACCATTCCTCCCATAACAGAAGCTGACTCGACCTCCAGCCCCGATGGCTCATGGCAAACGACAGGCACGACCAAGCCGCCGCCATCCTCGCCCGCCTCCACGGCGAAGGCTCCGTCGACCACGCCATCGTCCAGCTCCAGATGAGGGAGATGACGGCGCAGATCTCGGCCGAGGCGTCGGGCTCCTCCCCGTGGTGGGACTACCGGGAGCTCTGGAGCTCGCACAGCCACCGCCGGCGCCTCGTCTGCGTCGTCGGCATGGCCGTCATGGGCCAGGCGTCGGGCAACTCGCTGTCGAGCTACTACCTCGTCACCATGATGAACACGGCTGGCATCACCGACGAGAAGAAGGTGCTGGCCCTCAACGCCACAAACAGCGTGCTCGGCCTGCTGGGCTCGCTGGTGGGCGCCCGCCTGACCGACGGCGTCGGACGGCGTCCGCTCCTCCTCTACAGCACCGTCTGCTGCTCGTGCATCTTCGCCGTCATCACGGGCACCTCCAAGCTCGCCGTCGACGACGCGGCCAACACGCACGCGGCCAACGCCACCATCGCCTTCGTCTTCCTCTTCGGCGTCGTCTTCTCCGTCGGCTGGACTGCCCAGCAGAGCATGTACATTGCCGAGACGCTGACCACGTCGACGCGCGCAAAGGGGACGGCCCTGGGCAACTTTGCCTCGAGCTGCATTTCCCTCGTGCTGGCTTACTCGTCTGGGCCGGCCTTTGAGAAGATCAGTTACTACTTTTATCTCGTGTTTGTCTTTTGGGATCTGGTCGAGGTGGCCTTTATTTATTTCTTCTTCCCGGAAACGAAGCATCGAACTCTGGAAGAGCTCAACGAGGTGTTTGAAGCGCCGAATCCCGTCAAGAAGTCGCTGGAACCCAGAACTACCAACACCGTCATGGCTACGATGCAGGCTCAACATTCCAAAATGGACGAGGTTTAAGGCTCCAGGTCGCGAATTCGTCTCAATCGTAGCTGCTTCAGTCCGCACAAACAAAGTTATCTAGCTTACACAAGCTGAGGTGCTAGCTCAGCTTAAACTGATGCTTCACTAGAAATTCCTCCAGTGTCGTCAGCCTTCCTCTTGCATCGTTCCCCGACGCGACCAAGTCCTCCGTTTCCACGCCGTAGTACCCAAACTCCTCAAAGTAGCCGTAGACTTCCACGAGGATGTCCGCTCCAAAAGGCAGGCGTGCTCTAAACTCCTCGACCGAGATCTGCTTGCAAATCACGGGCACCTTGGCCACCTTTGCCAGCGAGGCCGCAATCTCCTCCAGGCTATACATGCGCTCCGCCCCGTAAACCGTCGCCCCCTCGTACTTGTCCGGATCGGCGAGGATGGCCCCGACGAACTTGCCCGAATCACCTCCCGCGTCGACAAGAGGGACCCTCATCTTGGGGGAGGTGTGCTGGGCCATGATAAAGGTGTTGCTCCCATCAGACGCCTTCCCCGGGGCTCCAGTCGTGATGTAATTCTCCATAAAGGAACCAGGCGCGTAAAAGGCGCTCCTCATGGGGAGACTGCGGATGTACCCCTCGGCCTCGGCCTTTGCGTCGAAGGCGGTAATCTTTGTGTACTTCCCTCCCGAGACTTCCCTGACAGAAGGCAATGTACTAAAGATGATGTACTGCGCACCCTTCTCTACGGAGACATCGGCGACCGTCTTGGCCGCGTTGAACTCGACCTGAAGAGCGTCGGGGCCATAATCCGGCGTCGTCATGAGGAAAACGGTGTGTGCGCCAGCCAGGGCTTTCTCGAGGGAGACGCGGTCCGAGACATTGCCCTGCACGACGTCGACGTTTTTTGCCTTGAGTTGCTTCGCCTTGTCCGAGTCTGGGTCGCGGGTGATGGCCCGAAGTTGGTATTTCTGCGAGAGCTCGGCGTCGTTGAGGACGTGGTCGATGACGGAGCCGCCTTGGAGGCCCGTGGCACCGAAGATGGCGAGGACGTGAGGCATAATGGCGGGTGTAGTGATGGGCCGGAGGCTTAAGGATGAAGACATGAACATTGCTGGTCTCAATTTCATTATAACAGGGCGTCGCGTCTATTATCTCCGCTATCTCCGCCCTCGCCTTTAACACCTCTATCTCCATATCAGCTCATCTTGCAGATATCAAGTAGGATATAGTTAAGCTTAAACTTGGAGCCTCTTGCGGAGTTCTCTCGGGTCACACTCCAGGGCTATAAGTGGAAGCCTTTTAATATGTCCCATTATATCTCTTTTCCATCTCTTACATATATCCCAAACGCGCTCCATATGTCCAAGATTGACTCTTCGAGCGTCTCACTGTCCTAGCCGGCTGGTTGAACTGAAAGGCGTGGCAATAGCCAAGTTGAACACTAAACACGAGACATGAGGATTCCTCACCACCACCGAGCCCGGCTCTCATACTCGTACAACTCCTCCGTATATTCGCCCCACTCGCCTTTCAGCGCACAAGGCTCAATGTAATCGTCATATCCCGAGTCCAGGTAATTAGAAGGACGACGACCGCTGAAAGATATACTCATGTAGTCAATATGACCTCTAACACCTCCGGTAGGGAGAAAACTGAGCCAGCCCGTATGGCTGTCTCCATAGAAGCTTTGTCCCTCGTTTTCTCGCCCGCGCCATATGAAGGGAACGGCGCGCGTGCTTGGCCTCTTTGGCGGGTCATGAAGACGCAGCACCCCTTCGATGATACCCAAGTCGAACTTCCCCCAGAGAGCGTGGCCATCATAGGATAAAGTGAGATCAAAATCGGTGCCCAGGAAAGGCCATGAATTTGACACATCTGAGCTCTTGATAGAGAAGCGGCCATTCAGCGGACAAGGCCTCCTGGAGCCCACCTCATACTCTCCATAGCTGTTGTCGTCGGCGTCGTCGTCGTCATAATCCTCACTTGGGGATGAGTGATCATCATCCTCCTCGTAGGGTTGGCGGTCGTCCTCTTCATCGTAGTATTCGTGACCTTCGTCACCGTCTCCATAGGCGCTGTAATTACCACGACGTGCGTCGCGAGTTGGTCCTCGATGATGGAAACCGCCACGTCGCGCGGTTTGCTTGGGAAGAGCAGGCCGAGCAGACTCGAGCGTTGTGCGTCCGGATCGTCGCCAGCCGCCGGACCGTCGTGCGGTTTGTATGGTCCGAAAAGGTCGAGTCGGAGGGGAATCAGCCGTAGTTACGAGCCCGCCCCGTGAACTACCAGCAACAGGTGGAAAGGTAGGAGGACTTTCGGAGGATGCCGTCTTTATCTTCGTCGGGACGGGCAAAGAGGGCGAAGGGCTTGCCGTGGCTTTTCTCTTGTTTCCCACGGCAAGTTTGGGTTCGGGCTCCTTGGCCTCCTTCTCCTTCTCGACCCATTGCCTCATCAGCTTCACCTCCAATTCTTCAAGTCGATCGGGCACCACCAACTTGCCCGCATTGGCGGCGTCGAAGAGGCGCATCCGGGCTACCGGCAGGATGTTGGAGGGCTCCAGGCCATAGTGTTTCGGCTGAGCCTCATACCAATGCACAGGACGGTCCCCGTCGTCGCCCGATGCGAAGTAGTCCTTTATCTCTGCCACGGTCGCCCGGCAATGGCGATTCAGGCTCCACACATCAGCGAAGAAGTCCCCGTTGGCAAAGGCGAATCCATCTTCGGCCACCGGCGGCGGCGGAGGGGCACTAGACCACGGACCGGAGCTGGAGGTCGACGCGTCGGCAGGTTTCCGAGGCATTGTAATGAATATGTCAGAAGTCTCTCCTAGAGTTGACGCGAAGTTATTTTGCTAGATAAATAGAATATGGCGAATATGTCCTGAACTGCCCCTTGGTTGTGTTTGTGCGCGTCATAGACGCAACCGCGGAGTTTGCCGAGGGGAACCTATTTCACTACCAATTTTCTCTACCAGTGCGAAGAGGCACCTCGGAAGAATCGAGCTGGAAATGCTAAACCCCAGACTGTCAAGTCCAAGTTCCTTAAGCAATGCTGATCCATTGAATACATCCTCTGGGCTCTACGGATAATAGCTCCTTCCTTTCTCCCCTTCAGGTCTTTCCCACATCCAGGTAGGCTTTAATAACAACTCTAATTTACGTAGAAGAGTTAGGTGACTATGTGTCCAGTGCTATTTTTAAGATTTTTAAATGGTGACTTACCTTAATCGAGGCGGGGGTTACACATTACCCATGCATGGCGCTTCGTCCAGGTTGCACCTTCCTCATCACATAAACACCTCACTCCCAAAGCATCAACTATTTCATGTCGTCTCACACCATCAAGAAAACAAACAGTCAGCAAGAAGCCAATTCTCTCGCCATCATGGGCTCCCCCGACTTCCTACCGGAACCCATCGCCCGAGGTAGCATCCAGGAACTCCTCCGGACCAAGGGCCTCCCCGAGGCGGTTGAGATCGTCTCTCCAAAAGTGACGGCCGAGTACCATTCGATTTACTTCATCACGTTACCTCCTTGCGACGAGACCCACGGTCACTCGCAATTGGTCCTCCGCGTCTCAGGTTGTCACCTGCCCGAGATCAAGACCATGAATGAGGTCGGCGTCATGTCCTGGGTCGCCTAGAACACTTCAATTCCTATCCCCGACATCATCGCGTATGATGCCTCAGACGATAACCCCATTTCTCACGAGTATACATTGCTCTCGAGGTGCTCAGGCGTCACCCTGGCTGACATCTACCCCTCCTTGACCGACGAACAGATGGCCCAGATCCTAGACCAACTCATCGACTTCCTCCTCCAGCTCCACGAGTGTCCATGGGAGGGCATCGGGGGACTATCTCACGACGATAATGGAGACGTGGTGCTCGCCCGTGTCATCGACGAGACCTTTTGGCAGGTCCCCGACATCAAGAGGTTCTGGCCCCAAGAGACGGTGGCGAGCCTCAACATCCGAGGCCCTTACGACACCTACGTCGATTACGTCTCAGCTCAGATACGGCAGTACCTCGTCTTGATCCAAAGCACGACAACCTAGAGTTCATGCGCGACACGGTCCCTCGCTTGGAGGCTTTCGTCGCCGCCCTGTCCCAGCACGCAAACGAGCTCAACAATGTGAGCTTCCGTCTAGCCCACAAGGACCTGCACTTTGCCAACCTCCTTTTCGACCCCGCGTTGGGCAAAATCACGGCCGTCCTCGACTGGGAGTTCTCGGGAATGGTGCCCTTGCCGCTCTGGAACCCCGGACGAGCGTTCCTGTGGAACGGGTGGGACGACCGAGGAGTCACTCCAAGAAAAGCAGAGGCTGATGGGCCTGTTCGCCCAGCGCTGCGCCAAGAGAGAGGTCTCGCTACTGGAAGATCTCAAATTCGCCTCGCCGCTGCAGGAGAAGATGCAAAAGGTGGCCAACTTCCTGCGTGGTATCGTCGAGGTTTCACCGCGAGGTCAGAAACAGGACTTGGTGCAGGGCTGGAAGGCCATAGTCCTAGAGAATATGGCAGCGTTTGTTTGGTGTTGAGGATTGGCGTCATCGTGGACTCCATCAGCACAAGTCATTGGGATCAAGGGCGATCTTAATCCATTGCATCGGCGACCTATATCGGCGAGATGCCCGTTCCTGGCTGGAGACTCTGTTCTTCGTCATTCAAGGGGCATCTTTCTCCTGTCTTTCTAGGCTTCGGTATATCGGCCCATCGGCAAAATTCGTTCATCTTCTGGCAAGTTCCGTTCCCTCCTCGACGCCCGACCAATCCCGGCGCCGCACCCAGAACTCTTCTTCCGAGATGGACGCCACATACGTTCGCGCCACGCCGTGCACCACGTATAACAGGACTTCGGATCAGTGAGCCATACGATCCGACCAGCTACCCAAGTCCATCCAGAGCGAGAGTGCATAGACGCCAAATGGAATTCTTCGAAGCTGGAATGTCGATACGAACCGTTTATTATGGTGCAAAACCCACACAAGTGGGAGACAAAGAACGACATTCCAAGGGACTTTCATATGGAGCATATCCATATGGGAGACCAATTCACGATTGATTCTTTCGTGACTACACAGCAGAGTCTCCTCTTAATGGGCGACCGAAATGCATACCACGCCGGGATAGAACATTAGTTTTCCCCGTTTTAGACATGAACAGGGACGAACTCAGATTGCAGCACTGGGCAGACTAACGCTCAGATACTCTGAATCATCCTCGAACTACACTTGCTTCACTGATATTCATGGACCCCATTTAAAAATGTGTGGAATATTATCTGGAAGCCAGAAACCACAGAGATGAGGAAAATAATGACCCCAGGGATGCAGGAGAAGAGGGAGCCAGATAGCAATAATAGTAGAATGGAATCCCCAGTTTGAAGGCAGAATGAGCAACAATTGGCCAGGTACAATTTATTGCGCAAGGCGCCATGGACGCCGAATACTGGCAAGGCACACAAGAGTGCTCCGGCCCCGAGTCTTCGTCCGCCGACTCTTGTGAATAAAAATCCAGCACCTTGCAAAAAGGCCAAGCGACATCGGTCCGTCCCGTCCATGAAGACGCATAAGCGATGGAACAGTCTCGACCAGTTCCCCCTTGCCGCTTTAGGCCTGTGCAGCCAACGACACAGCCGTTAATATGTCAGCAGCGCTCAGTGTCTTGTTTCAATAGAGATATTCTTGCGCAAGTTACAAGGCCATGGCTTGTCACGAGGAGCATCTATCGAGAGGCGGCACCGAGGTGTCCAGCCATGGATAGTTTGATTGGTCCAGAGGGTGCCAATTAAGGCCAGCATACCTTCGTACATCCCTTCCGTTCGACCGTTCCCCTCCTCAGCTGTGGCGAGCTCAGCTAAAGGATGCACATGGCACTTAAATTGGGCATTTGGTGCGCAACCCAGCCTTTGCCAAGCAGCGGCAGCATCCTTGGCTGGCCACGCGGTAGCTACACCATTAGAGTCGCCACGGAGTCCGCCACAAAATCTCCGCCCTCGCGAGGTCCACGGACCCGGAGCTGCGCATGCAGTGGGCGCTGCTCGTGCTCGCCCTCGAAAAGCTCAAGATTAAGCCCGTCGGGGACAAGCTCTACTGCTTTCAGGTTGCGGGCATAGTAAGTGACGCCCTACGGGCTGCTTCCTTTGTGCTGGTTGCTAACTTCCCTTGGGCACGGATATCTAGAGACACGCTGGGACAACGCTCCAGCAGCAAAAGCAGGATCCTAGCCAGGGCACGCTGAAGCCTGGTGATCACCCGTTTAGCGGCTACTGCAACCACAATAGGTTGAACCTTCCAATGTGGCAGCGTCCCTATATGGCTCTGTTCGGGGTCCGTCCATGATCATCGAGCATGGTGGACCATCTTGGCTAACACATGCAGCAATGCATATGGGACAACATGAAGGAAGCCATCGCACAATAGTTCTCATCCCACAACCTCCCCGGCGACGAAGCAAATATCTGGTACGCCGCCGCAGACACGTGGCGCATGCCCTCTGGGACTGGGCGCGGCAGCAGAGCTACACCGAAGACTTTGCCTACCTGCAGATGCTCGTGCAGTGCCCCGTCAGCATCTTCGTGCCCGACGCGGTGAAGGGGTACTCTCCGCCTAGCGGACTCTACGCCAACCCGCTCGACAGCTCCGAAGAGGTCGAGCGCTACCTGGAGCTTTACCTGCGGCGGAAAGTTTGTCGCCTTCGGAGGTGCTGAACAGGGCGGCTGACGCCGTGGCGACCCGAGGTGCCCCAGATCTCGCTGCCGCCCGTGTATAGCGACTACGAGCTGCTGCCGCGCATCACGGATGGCAAAGCGGCACGGGTTGAAACGGTGTGAGATGGCAGCCGCTTCGGCTTACGGGGTCTCTATGGAATCCCCAGGGAGAAAAGTACGAATATTGTTTGACGTTTCGTTAACTAAGCGACCCAGCGCCAGATTTCAAGCGCGAGACGCGTGGGATAGTTTATGTAACTGGAGGTATTTTAAGTCGCGATTCTTCTCTGTTCTCTGTGTAAGCGATACTGGGGTTAGGGTTGTATTTTAATTCCTTATCCTGTCCACTAATATCCTATATAACACCCCCTCTGACCGGATTTAACCTCACTTTTTCGTGAGGCAAGTCCCCCTTTACCTTTCAGATATTCTATTGCGAGCGTCTTCTTAGCTCGGTAAGCCCAGTTCAGGGGTGTTTCGCCCAGGGTAGTCTTCACGTTCAGCTCCAGATGATGATCCTCTACAAGATATTCCATCAGGGCGACGTCTCCGACCTCGGCAGCTTCGTGTAGCAATGTGATTCTCTTGCACGCACCCAATCCTACCCCATCTATTACCCACCAGTTTTCCCAGTAAGTTACCGTCGGATCAGCGCCACTCTGCACGAGGCGCTCAACCAACTCTCTTCCACCACCTTGCCGAATTGCGAGGCCAAGCTCATTGTAGCCACCCGTAAAATAGTCCCTAATTTTAGTGACTCGTGAGTCAGATACATGCGGGCTCGGTTTCGCACCGTGCGCAAGAAGAATGTCGGTGATGCGCATGTTGCTCCCGAGAATCGCAATGTAAAGGACCGGCAATCCTTTCAAGTTGCTATTAACATCTGCCCCTGAGTCTATCAGTAGCTTGACTGTTTCAACAGAGCGCGAAAGTATTGCATAAGCCAGAGCATCACCGGGGTTCCCCAAGAGCTTCGGATATGGGCCTGAATTTTGCAGTTCTTTGACCCAGTGTGGGAGGCCGAGAAGACAAGCTGTGTTGAACAGAACCCAACGTCTTAAGCCTAGGCTGGATAGCCGCCAGTGATAAGGGTCCGTCGGAGCTTTGAAGTCGAAAAGCCGCTTCAACTGGTAGATGTTGTCTCGCAACCGCGACTTTGCTGCAAATAAATCGGGCATTGCTCTCATAATTGCCTTCAGTTGAGGACCCGACATCCTGCAATGAGGCAACCAAAACTCTCCGGCGTAGAGAAGAAACGGGGTAGGGGACGGATTTCCTTGGCAAACAAGAGATTTGAACTCTTGTCTCTCATTCTTTGTAAGGATAATGAGTGGTTTTTTAGGCATCAACCCCAATCCGGGAAGCCCAGTCAAGTACTCAAGGCATCGAATGGCCAACCTGGAGTGGCTGGCTTCCGCATCGAAAACAGGAAGCCACGAGGCGAGCTGAGGAGATCGAGAGCCTCTGAGAAGATACTCCTTTGCACTCTGGTGGATAAATCGTACCGTTTCGTCAGATATTCGGAAGAAGTCGCCGCAGAAGCCAACATGGTCGCGTATGACCTGAGTCGCTGTGACGGGGCCTGAGTCCTCAACCTTCAGTACGAAGGCGATTTCCTCGAGACTCAGCGGTCGCTGTGCAAATAAGACCCATTCCAGTAGATTCCTGACCTTTTCCCTGTGGGATGGCTTGACCTGGCGCAGAATGCGGTCGTAGATTTCGTCCAAGCCGTTGGGGAGTGTGTTCAGACACTCCTCGAATTCGCTCGGCGCCCTGTCCTGGAGGTCCTGGAGAATGAAGCTGGCCCAGAGGAACGAGCCATTGGAGCTATTTATCCGCCTTTCGCGAGCGCTTTTGATGAGTTCGGGCGGGTATTGGAAGGACGACTCGTTGAGCTCGCGCAGTCTAGTGTCGATGAAGATTTTCAGACCGTCGGCCACTTCCTTTGACTGAGCATCCAAGTGAATTTGCAGATGGCGCCCCAGTGAAGTTGAGATACATCTCGGGCTCTCTCGGCTGACGATCAGCAGCTTGAACCTTGTCGAAGGCCTGAGCCCCTCGACCTTGCGGAGGAGGATGAGCAGTGACGCCTCGTCGCATTCGTCCAGGCCGTCGAGAAGACAATACACCCGCGGCATTTCAGGCTCATTGACCATGCCGACCAGAATGCCCCACAGAGTCTCGGGAGAGTCCTCAAAGAGGTCCCTGTTTTGATCCTTGTATGTTGGGAGAATGTGACGGATGAGCGGCGGGTGCTGCTCGACAAGCTGATAGAGAAGGCCACGAAGGATTTGCGTGGCGCCGTTCCGCTTGATGTCTCGATTGTCGCAGAAGAAATAGATGACTGTCGGCCGCATTTCAGCGTCCGCTTCGCTCTCCAGAAGCTCCGAGAGGTAGATGGACAGCATCGTCTTCCCCATGCCAGGACCTCCGCGGATCCAAAGAAGATGGTCGCTGGACCGCTGCCAGGATCGAAACTCGGACTTGCTGACGACCCAGCCGCAGGTTCCATCGATGACTCTCCCTTTCTGCGTCTTGATTCGGGCTCGATGTGCTCTGGGGTTCGTCAGGAACAAGTCTTGCCGACACCTTTGTTCTTCGGGCATGTGCATCTGGCTCGTGTTTCTCTCGACGTCTCGGAGGCTCAAGTGGATGTCAGACAGCCTGTCGCCGTGAGACTGTAGGAGAGACCTATAAGAGCAGATTAGACAGCAAGGACTATCACTCGTGCCTCGTAGTGCTAGCCATACCCATTGATGTTAGCAATTTCAGCAATCAACGACGACTTCTCCCGTTCGATTTGGTCCTGAATGCTGCGTATCTCCTCCTCCGAGTATAGACTTCGCACCGCCTTGGCCGTCTTCTCGATCAGTCCGGCGTCGACGCTCCGCGAGATCTTAGCCAGGATGTCGCTCAACGCCTTGGCATGACCTTCGCATCGGCGCAAAATGGCCTCGGCGGTGGCGCTCTGCAGGGCCTTGTTGCTCCTGATGTCGTTGGCGATGTGCTGCAGCGTCGCAATCTCCTGCGACCACTGTTGAATCTCGGCCGGGGCATCTTCGACCTTGTCGACCAGTGACTTCACCAGCTTGATCAAGGTGATGGACTGCTCGACGAACTGGCCTGCGGCGGCGGCGGCGCCGAGCACCTCGAAGCCCGACGTTGTCTTTCAAGCGCGATTGAGGATGATGGAGGGGTCAGGACAGCTGACGGGAGAGGGGACGTCGGCGAGTGCTTGCTTTTTCGTAGCTGACTGTGCCCCCAATCTCACCATTCAGAACACCGCATTTGCCGCTTAGCCCAACCAGCTCAGCCACATTCCTCAATGCAACTTAGGACAAGCATACCCAATCTTGTGGCGTTACAAAGAAAGAAAATAGGACCAAGGACGTGTTCAAATGTTGCTTCACAGGTCCTAGTTCCTTGGGGCTACTCTGGCCCGTTATACACACAAAGACCTCCTTCTCTTACCTACTCCCATAGGTCCTTCCCACATACCCAGGTACAATCAATAAAAATAAGTAAGTATTAGATAGAAAACGATCAGTACTTGAGCAAGGAAGATGGATCATGGATTGCAGAAGAACAAGTTATGTTATTGATTAATCTGTGGGTGTTTACCCAAGAGCTATGGGGGTATAAGATCGATACTACTAAGAAACCCAGCAGTTGGGAATCTCACTTCGTAAACGCGGCGCCATTGTTAACAAGGATTCTAGTATCCGCGTCGCTGCGTGACCTCGGTCTGGTACGTCTTGAACTCGCGCGCGGGCACCTTCTTCATGAACATCTCGTCCAGCTCCTCGTACGAACGTCCGGCCACCTCGGGCTGGCAGAACCAGAGGTAGACGGTCGACAGGATGGCCAGGGCGCCGAAGATGAAGGCCACCTTGGCTCCGAGGTTGGCCTGGTCGGGGTTGAAGAGGTAGGGGATGACGAAAGCCCACATGGTCTGAGGGGGTTAGCTGTGTTTGCAGAATGATGAGTCGAGGGACTTACGAAGAGGCCGTTCTGGAGAGCGAGCGAGATGGATGCCGTCTTGGCTCGGAGACGGGAAGTAGCCACCTCGGTAAGGAGAGCATAGGCAGTAGCACCGATAGTGACGTTGTAGACGAAGCAGTAAATCAGGAGCAGAGCAACAGTGCCCTTGATGGCGCCGGGAGTGGCAGCGACAGCGAGACCACCGGTGACGGTCAGGATAACGGTCAGAGTCACCATGCCGTAGAGGGTCAGGTTTCGGCGACCGACACGGTCAATGAGGAACCACGAGCAGATGTTGCCAATCATGGACATGACCTGCTGGATGATGCCGAGCTTGAAGGACATATCGGTGGAGTAGCCGGCCAGCTGCTGGTAGTAGGTCGAGTAGGCGGCAACGAAGTAGACGCCGCACAGGGCCTGGATGCTCATGGGGGCGACGGAGATCATGGTGCGGCGGAGGTTGGACTTGCGGAAGCACTCGAGGTAGCTGGCGCCGTCGGTCTCCTTGCGGACCTCCTGGAGCGTCGTCTCGATGAGGGCCAGGCGCTTCTCGATCTCGATGCCGGTGTAGCCGAGGCGCTCCAGCGAGCGGACGGCCTTGTCCTTCTTGCCGTGGTCGAGCAGCCACCAGGGCGACTCGGGCAGGAAGGGGAAGACGAGGATGCCGAGGCCGCTGACGGCGTACTGGGCGACGAAGACGGCGCGGTAGGCCCAGCGGGACTCGAGCGTGCCGGTGCCCTTGACCACGAGGGAGACGATGAAGGGTCCGATGGTGAAGGCGATGGCGGCGGCGGCGGTGAGGGTTCCGCGGAGGGCGAGCGGCGCCACCTCGCCGATGTAGGTCATGCTGACGGTGATGAAGCCGCCCACGGCGAAGCCGGCGATGAACTTGCCCGCGAAGAAGACGGCGTTTGTGGTGCTGATGGTTTCGACCGTGATGGCGGCGAAGACGATGACGTAGCACATGAGGTATGTCCACTTGCGGCCGACGCGATCGGCGATCAAGCCGGCGCCGAGAGAGCCCACGACGGCACTGAGATGTTAGCAGAGGGCCAGAGGGCCAGAGCGGGCCAGGGGGCGGTGATTGGGAACTTACGAAGCAACGGGAGCGCCGCTATAGGCCGACTGCCAGCTGGCGGGGAGCACATAGTCGTCGCCAAAGGCGTTGCCAAAGTCCTTGCGGAACTCGGGGATACCGATGACGGTGCCGCCGGCCTGGTTGTCGAAGCTGGTGAGGATCAGGACGTAGATGGCGTAGACACACCAGATGAAGGACCACGGCTTGTTCTTGATGGCCTGGATGGGCGTCTCGTCGTGGTCCTCGGCGTCGGTGGCGTGGCCGATCTGCTCGAGGTGCTCGTGCTTGTGCTCGAGGTCGACCACCTCTGCGTTTTCGAGGTCCTTCTTCTCAGACATGGTGGAGGTGGGATCCGGAAGAGAAGTGGGAGTGAGAGGGGGGGGTGACTCTGGAAGAGGTCAGAGGCCTTCAGCCTTGTTCAATGGAGAGGAGATTGAGAGAGAGAGTCGAGGAGATGGATGGTGATGAGAAGCGAAACATCCAGGACATGGCAACCCTATTTAACTTCTCCAGCTTGACACTCCCACCTGCCGCTAGCTCTCTCCAACATTTCCCCACGGGGTCTCCTGATCCGAGGAGTTGGAGAGTAGCATCCTCCCAGGTGCCATGGCCTGCTCGCTTCTTTCCCCTGGTCTGTTCAGTCCGGTACTAGTGAGACTACCATCCGGGGGGGGCTTCTGGCCTTCTCTTCGACCTCCTCGGCATTGACCCCAAAAATTTTCATTCTCGCGAGTCTAGGCCTCATCTAGTCCTAGTCTGGAGCCTCGCCGTCACACGCGCAATTGGAGAAGGGACTCCTGAACGAAGCGCCTAACATGGCCGTTTTCAGCCAAGCAGCCACCAAACGAACGGCACATATGGGCATCTGTGCTTGCGAGCCATTGACTCGTGGGAAATGCCACCCCTAGATCTTGTTGGATGAACTTGTTGTTTGGGCTTCTTCGGTCTCCCTGTCAAACATGTGAAGCTATTCCCAAACCCAACCGAAAAGGTCGGCTGCCTGGGATAACATTCGCCGAAAACTTCCCCATATTGATCTCCTCATCCCCGCATGGGCTGATCAGCTGCTTCTCCATCATTTTCGCTCAAACCCACGCGTTCTCCTCCTTCATGCATCTCTCCTCTTCCTCCCAATTGGGGTACATGATGCTAACGGCCCCAGCCCGCCCGCGAAAGCAGCCAAAGGGGTCCAAGTTCCCTCCCGCCACGAGGTGGCATAACCCGGGCTAACGCGTATACAGCTTGGCTCGGGACCCGGTGTTACGAGTTTCTCGCCCCCTCGATCCGAAGTGAAGCCGGAGTTGTGCCTCATTTCCCCTGTTCTGGATATATTGGTGGAGCTCAACGCTGGCTAGTCCGAGCCTTGACTCGACCCAACCATCGTCTTCGTCAAGCCTGATTTGACGACGTGACTCGACATCCGGCCCTTCGGTGCAGCTCGAGGCCATATTCGGTGGATCGCTCTCCGAGCGTCGTATGCCCTACCTACGGTGCAACGCCTCGGTTACGACCATTCGGGAGATCTACAGGCGTTAGTCCGCCTCGATGCCGTTACCTTCGTTGCCTTTTGCTCCGAATGCTTGGTTAGAGTTGGCATGCGGAGAGGAAAACGGCTGACGAGTCCCTGGCCGTTGTATCAAAAGCAATTCGACCGTCGGGTCTCGACTTGCGTCTACACGGGTGAGTCCAGTGACACCATTATTGCATCTCCGCAACTTCACATCCTATTCCTCGCCACATCACAATGGCCTCCATCGTCGAAGAGCTCATCCCGACGGCGTGGAACCGCGACTTCGAGGCCATCTCCGAAGCCCTCCGCCCCGAGCTGGCCAGATGGGATCGCACTCCCCAGCGCCTAGTCAGGTTCGAGGCGGACCCGGACGCCTACTTTGGAGTGCGGGCTACCCCAGAGGTCGACAGGCCCTTGGACAGGCTCTCGAGCCTCGCCTGGGGCAAGGGGGACGAGTTCGTGCTCGACTTTGGGGTCCACATGGTCGGGTTCCTGTCGTTCCAGCTCAGCTGCGTCGGCGCCAACATGGACGCCCCGTGCCGGCTGCGGCTGACGCTGGGCGAGTCGCCGCTCGACGTGACGGAGCCCATGGACGGCGTCGCCTCCTGGATCAGCACCGCCTGGCTGCCCGACGAGGTGCTCACCGTCGACGAGTGTCCCCAGGCCGTCTGCCTCCCGCGGCGGCACTCGTTCCGCTTCCTCCGCGTGCACGTCGTCGACACGTCGCCCAAATTCAAAGTCTCCTTTGCCAACGTCAAGTGCGAGTGCGTCAGCGCCATCGCCCCGACTCGCTCCCTCGACGCCGTCACCTTTGCGAGCCCCCTCCTGCGCGACATCGACCACTGCAGCATCTCGACGCTGCGCGACTGCATGCAAACCGTCTTCGAGGACGGGCCCCGGCGCGACCGCCGCCTCTGGAGCGGCGACCTGCGGCTGCAGGCGCTGGCCAACTACGCCACCCTCCGCGACTTCCGCCTCGTCAAGCGCTGCATCTTCCAGTTCGCCGCCGTGGTGCGCGAGGACGGGTCGCTGCCGGCTTGTGTGTTTGAGCGCCCGAGCCTCTCGCCTTCGTCGGATTACATTGTCGACTACGACGCCCTCTTCGCCGCCACTGTGCTGGACTACGTCGTCGAGTCGGGAGATGTAGCCGCCGGTGAACTCCTCTGGCCGACGGTGCTGACGTGCGTGAAGCGATCCCTCGCCCACGTCAACCCGGAAACTCATCTCTTCGAGGCCGACCGCACGGAGCAGTGGAAGTTCCTCGACTGGGCTCCGGCCCTCGATCGAGACGCCGGCTCCCACGGCGTGCTCATCTACTCCCTCAAGGCCGTAAACAAGCTTGCCACCATTTTGAAAAAGGAGGCGCCCCATCTAAACACAGTAGACAAGCTCGCAGCCGCGGCGAAACGCTTCGTCTCCAAGGACGACGTCTTCGTCTCCGGGCCCGACGACCAAGTCAGCTACGCCTCGGCGGCCTGGCTCGTCCTCGCCGGAGCGTTGCCGCTGGAACTCGCGCGCACGGCGCTCCTCAACACAATGGCCCACGCCGACGCCGTGAAGCCCCTGACTCCGTACCTCTGGCACCACGTGTGCGACGCGCTGGTGGCCGTGGGCTGCCACGACGAGTGCCTCCGCATCGTGGGCGAGTACTGGGGGGGCATGATCCGGGCGGGCGCCGACACCTTCTGGGAGTGCTACGATCCCTTGGACGCGCGGGCGAGTCCGTACGGGGACGCGAGGAACAACAGCTTTTGCCACGCGTGGAGCTGCACGCCGACGTATCTGCTGCGTGGCGAGCTGCTCGCCGCCGCGGGCGGGAGGGTGACGGGGAGGGTGACCATGGGGGAGATGGATGAGCGATGGATACGGCGGAGTGTGAGTTGAGTGTTGGTTGTACGATACGTCTACGAGACGCATGCCTAGAATCATGCTATGAGACCTGAGAAACTTGCTATTCACTTGCCGTCGTCGAGCCAAGCCGCGCTTCCACTGTCCACATGCAGCCGTCACACCCATGCAGCCTCCTCTGCCGATCAACTGCCAGATGGACATCTACAAGCTACGGCCATGGCCTATTCAGTAGTATATGTAACTTATGTTCTCCGGAGAGCGAACCCAACCGAGCTTGGTCAGTGGCAACCCATGTCCATCCCGCCCAAAGCGCCCAACCTCCTTCACGGCGGGCATCTGACCAGATGGATTTTAATGGTTCAATTATTTTCTCCATTTCACCGCTAGCCTCCTCCCTCCCCCCTCTCTCTCTTCAACTCGCCTGGTGACCGCAATGGGGCCATTTCCAAAAGGAGGGAGGAGAATAACGGAGAAACTGGCACGGGGCTAGCTCCCTTGTTTCCATTAGTATTCCGCAACAGAACTTCGTTCCCCTCCCTTTTGCTGGACTTAATAAGCAATTAGTCTATCCTATCCGTAGTCTTTTCCGTTGCATCTGCTAGCGGGAACGAGGGCGAAGAGTTGCCAAAAAGGGACAATCCAATTACTCCAGTCCCAAGCATAGGCATACTCGACACACAACGATGCATCGCCCTTTGCCGAGCTGAACATCGACCCATGCGCTTCAGCTGCGAGAAATGCAGTTGGACGCGGCATCCAGCAGCCGATCTACGGAACCAGTCTGCCGAGTTTGAACGAGTCGACTGAGACAATTTGCGGCTGGTCCAAACCGCCCTTTACATTCCTCTCATCCCCTTCATCTCCCTCGAGTCCCCTCTCTAGCCGCGTCTCCCTCGGCGTCTCGACTCCGTGAGACATTCCATCAAGTGTCCCTCCCCCCGTNNAGTGTCCCCCCCCCCCCCCCCCCCTGCGCCATTACATTGAATTTTTCTCTCTCCCCTATTTACGCGTCGCGAGCCTACCACGAGACTATATAACATCGGCCCGTCGGAAGGGACTCGACCAAGCTGAAGAACATACCAGCGAGGAACCCCTTTGGCGTCTCCCTGAAACCACCCGATAGACTCACGACCTCCTTCGACTGTACACCCCTGTAGAGGAGTTTCTCCATAACATCCGCCCTCTGTAGAGTCGACCATGGAGCAGCGACTGCTGTCTCTCCCTCCCTCAAACAGAGCGTCGGGGACCAACCAGTCCATTGAGTGGCGCGAGGGAATGCAATGCAGGATTCTTCCTGTCTCAAGCGTGTGCTTAATGGACAGTCATTCTCGTAACCCTTAATTGCGTTCCAGAGACGGTCAGGAGGATGCTGGTCGAGTATTTGAGCATGAGATGCCGCCGCCAAGTCTTCTACCAACTATCAGCTGCACTCAATCTCAGTTCAGCCACACGCAAAGAGAAGCGCCTCTCAGAACGAGCAGTCTAGCCCATCTTCCTCTTCCTTTTCCACATCAGCCATGCGATCATCATTGGCCCTGCTGGCTCTCGCAGCCTCCGCGCTCGCCTCGCCTCAGCCAGCGACAGACAACCTGACGCCCAAAGGCAACGCGCCCGAAGGATGCAGCGCTTCCTACGACGGCACCTTTGAAGTGACCATCTTCAGCGGCTCATCGTCGTCCAAGCGAGACATGCTCAACGTCAGTGCCTCCTCGCCCCTCTACTTTACCCTCCTAACCCTCGATAGAAACGCGCATCCTGCAACAGCGACAGCGTCCTCATCATGACGCTCAAGGACGGCGTGCTCAAGGACTCCAAGGGCCGCACCGGCTACGTGGCCTCGAGCTACCAGATCCAGTTCGACGACCCCCCGCAGGTCGATGCCGTCTACACGGGCGGCTTCTCGGCCTGCTCCAACCAGTCGCTGGCCCTGGGCGCGTCGACCGTCTTCTACCAGTGCCAGTCGGGCGACTTCTACAACCTGTACGACCGCCACTGGGCCGACCAGTGCGAGCCGGTAGAGGTGGTCATGATGTCGTGCGGCGGCTCCAGCGGCGCCAAGAAGGTCGTCGGCAGCATCGTGGCCACGACGGTGGTGACGGTGGTCTCGGGCGGCGTCACAAAGGAGGTGGCCACGACCATCGCCGTGCCCATGTGCCAGATCGGCGACGGCCAGGTGCAGGTGCGCACCACGCCGTGCGACGACATGGAGCTGCCCGTCATCACCGCCGCCCCCGTGAGCCAGGTCTCGGACGGCAAGATCCAGGTGCCGACGGCAAAGCCGCCCGCGCTGACGCAGCCCAAGGCCGAGGGCGGCGACGCCGGGACGGCGGCTCAACCCCCCGCCGCCGGCACGAGCGAAGCGGCCACCAACGAAGCCGGCTCCGGCGCCCCGGGGACCGCTGCTGCGCCTGCAGAGACCAAGGGGACTGACGCGCTGGTGACGGACACGAACGTCGCCTCGGCCGCGACGACGGCCAAGCCCAAGACGTTGACGACCAAGTCGTCCAAGTCGGAGTCTGAATCCGAGACGAAGACGGAGGATTCGACGTCTGTGACGGAAACGAATGAGAGCGCGAAAAAGACGGACTCTGGAAGTAGCTCGTCCGAAACGGAGAACCCTTCCAACTCGTCGCCCCGAGGCGTGGCTCTGACGCCGGGTGCCGTGTTCGCGCTGATGGTTGGCATTTCTTGGGCTCTGGTTTCTATTTAGATTCGTCGCAGTTGGAGATCTTGGTACGAGTATTAGACAGCATCGCATGGTTCATTTGGTGTTTCTTGTTTTCGAATGTGAAGGACGGGTCCAGGCAACAGCTCCGAGGAGAACAATGACTAAAAGGAGGATTAATTGGTTATAGGCACAAGGTAGAGATTAAACATCCATGGTTTCTGGCAAATGCATTTGATCCTTCGTCGTCATGTCGATTTGGCCAAGGTGTAGGGTATCTCCACGCCAATGGGTCATCATTCTCTGAGAGTCTTGCCATCTGAAAGTGCTCGTCAACCCTGGACTCGGCCATGCATCTATATGTTGCCTGCACTCACAATGTGTGTTTGGCAATTTGGGCTCCTGGCTTTGCTAGTTGACACGGCGACTGGCGCCTGATCATCGACGGGGAACCGGTCAAAAGCTTGGGGTTCCCAACCCGCCCAGATGCTCATTTTTGACGAATACCCTTGGGCTTTCGTTTCTTAAAGACAATGGGCTTAATCCCCGACTCACCACCCTCCTCTGGCTCTGGCTTGACGAGCGCTTCTTGTTCTGGAGCCTCCGTCTTCGTCTTGATGTCGTCTGTTGGTCCCGAGGCCTGTTCCTCGCTCTTGATGTTTGCCTTGTCATCGTTTGGCGCATCCTCCTCCTTGACATTCTCTTCGCGCTTCTCCGACTTGACGGGCACAAACGTTGCTCCGTTCAGCAGCGCATCCAGCTCCTCGTCTTCCTCTGACGGCATCACCTTGGAATCTCTGCCCCAGCGTTTCGGCTTCTTGAACAGGCCCTTCAGAGCTTCTTCTTCCTCCTTTTGCTCCTCGGGAGCCTCGCGTTTCCTCGCCCCAACTGCCCTTGCCTCCACCTTCTTGTCTCGGTCGCCGTCTGTTGTAGGTGTCTCGGTTTTCCGCTCGATGACCTTTGTCACGGTCCATTCTCCCGGCATGGCCATTTCAGGTCGAAAGTCGCCCGGTATCGAGACGCCCAGCTCCGCGAGCTGCTCTCTCTGTTTTTGCAATTGCTGCTCCGTCGGCGCAGCGGGTTTGTCCGTGCCGGCGTGCCTGGTCAGTGCAGACGAAGAGGCCGAGGACCCTTCGAGGTCGCTCACTCGGACGCCGGTGACTCTGGCGATTTCGCGGCGGGCGGCCTCCTTGTCGCGCTCCTCCTGCTCGTGCTGCCGGTGGAGGGTGCGCAGGAAGCGCTTCACGGAGTACTGATGCTTGCTGGAGGCCTCATGGTTTGTGCGCTCGAGTTTCGTGTCGCGGATGTAGGTGGCGCAGTATTTGCACCAGTAGCTGGGCGTCGATTTCCACTGGTCGGCCATTTTCGGGGCAGTCTCTGTTGTGTTGTGACGGGAATGAATCTGAGATTTGATGTTGGTTTGCGACGGATAGTCATGACAGGAGCGCGATGATTAGTCATCGCGCACAGGTGCACAGACCATGTCTAAAATCCAAGACGAGTTCTGGACCTGATTCTTTCGCGAACGAAGCAACCTGCTGACGGTTCTGCAAGTGTGACACAAAGCTGTCCAGCGTGGCCGAAGCCGTAGAGATAGGAGGACGAGGCAATGTCCTTCGCGTACCAAATAGGCCTCACCTTGGTTTTCTTTCTCAGCCTGGAGTCCAATCTCGAGGAAGCGCCGCAATAACACAAAGACTCACTTCCAATCCGAAAGAGGACATTCTCGCCCTGTCACGTACACCGGGGATAATCGGCTTTTCAAAGGCATATCGTCGTGGTTAATTAGCAGAGGTGCACCGGCTTTATTCCACCAACAAGACGGTACTTCGGAGATATGCCAATGAGCAAGCAAGGAAGTAATCTAGATGCATCATTATCGTGATTTATCGTGATTCCTCAGCATCTTGCATGACACCCCTCCTCCATCTGGCGGGGTAAAGACGGATTGACGCCCCGACTCGGATTTATCCTGCCACGACAAGGGAAACATGTGGGCTAATTATGCCGATTAACTGTCAATGGATGGGATTTTGCTCCCAGCGATTGCGTCACTTTCCTTCATTAGCCATTTCAGGTTCTGGGTGCGGCAGCTGAATAAAGCTCGGCCGAGAGCCCTCACTTATCAGCACTTCACCAACCACACGCTTCCTTCCATTCCTCAAGTTTTGAAGCTGCACTTCTTACCGCCCACTCACCTCGCTCCGTAACGCTTGCAAACACCAAAATGGCCTCCAACCCCCCGGGACAGTGCTGCCTTGAAGGCTTCCGCCACGAGTACGAGTCCCGAGAGGAGAGGTGATCCCCTCCATGGCTAACAATAGATTGCACAGGGGCGAACCGCAGGGAAGCATGGTCAAAATCGCCAACGACTCCATCTCGGCTTACCTCGCAACGCCGCCCGACGGCAAGGGCCACGAGGACGTCGGCATCCTCTACGTGGCCGACATCTTCGGCATCTGGAACAACAGCAAGCTCGTCGCCGACGAGTTCGCAAAGAAGGGCTACACGTGCCTGATGCCCGACCTGTTCAACGGGGATCAATGTCCCGACCCCCGGCCCGCCGACTTCAATCTGATGGAGTGGCTTGCTGGCGGGAGCAGCGGCGATAACCCGCACACGGCCGAGCAGGTTGATGCCATTGTCGTCGCGGGCATTGAGACTCTCAAGGGGTTGGGATTGACCAAGATTGGGGCGGTCGGATACTGCTTTGGCGCCAAGGCGAGACCAGGTTCCTCCACAGGGCAACCGAGCATTCCAGCTAACCACCTCGCAGTACGTGGTCCGCAACTACAAGGCGGGCATCCAAGTCGGTTTCCTCGCACACCCGTCCTTCGTCACCGAGGAGGAATTCGCCGCCATCACCGGGCCCGTCTCCATCGCGGCGGCCGAGACGGACGTCATCTTCCCGCTGGAGAAGCGCATCGCCTCGGAGAAGATCCTCAACACGCTGGACCACGCGTGGCAGATCAACCTCTACTCGGGGACGGTGCACGGGTTCGCGGTGCGCGGCGACGTGAGCAAGCGGCGGCCGCGGTTTGCCAAGGAGCAGGCGTTTTACCAGGCTGTGACGTGGTTTGATGAACATTTGCTCAGCGATGAGTGAGGATGGTGTTGCACGGTGACATGATGGAAGGATGACTGAGCGGATGCCTTAGCCTGTTTCGAGCGAAAGCGATCTCCCTATCTACGTTTGACGGCAGGGGATAACCTTAGGCGACATGCTATCGGGTGGGCTTTATTAGAGAGAGGAGGTCTTCCTTGATGTCCTCACGACACAGTACTTCCTGATACTCGTCTACCCATACTCTACGGCCCCAAAATGGATTATTGAGTCTCCATCGTCGTCTCGATCTTGATACCCTACAGGCTACGTATGTGGCCTCAGCTTTTCCGCCTCACCCACGTCCCGACTCCCCATGGAATTGACCCTTGCCGTTTCCCGTTTCCCCACTAGTTTCAGCCTGTCCATCGCTTAACTTTCTGACTTCCCCTTCAGGGGCAGAATCCAAGGCACCGTGCTGATAGCCTCATCATGGTTCGCCGTGGCCTCAAACTCAGGGGGACGGGAATGATGGGGACATCCGCCGTCCATGCATCACGCCGCCGAGTCACGGGCTCCATTGTGGCACCCCCCACTGCAACCCCACTGAAGGAATCGCTGGAGAGCTCGCTGAAGAGGAACGTTGCAGCGCCACGCCCACTGAGTCAGCCAACCATGGGCGAGCTGGAGGCGACCCCATGCTCAGTGGAGGCCGTGATCCTTCTGCCGTTCTTCCTGGCCTCGAAATTGGAAACGCTGACCTATCAACCATCACCACCACCACCTCAAAAATACCACCTCGCCCTCCATTGGACGAACTCGCAATCGGTGTCGGCCCCTTGCAGATTGACGCTGCATTGGCATCGACAGACGACGCACCGACGAGAGACGCTCAGGATTGCTACTGCGGACGACACTCCGTCGCTAGAATCCAAGACATCTCCACCAAACCCTCCTCCACGGCGGACATGAGCATCGTCAATCAGTGAATGGAGTCGCCCCTTCTCCTCCTCCGCCTTGGCCATGGCCGCCGTCTCCGTCGACGCGAGCAAGCCTCGACACCCGCCGAATAACCCGACTCACCTCCCGCCGTCCCTCACGTCGCCGACTCCCCTCCCGCTCTCTGCTCCTCACCTGCCACCGCCGACATCATCGACTTCAGACGCTCGCGAGCCCACCGCCCCGACTCTGTCCCCGGTGTGGACTGCGACCGAGTCCACCGCCACCATTCCGTTTCCTCCTCCTCCTCCACCTCCGCCCGCCGTCTCCTCCGACGAGGACCACTCCTCTGAGGATGGCTCCCATCGCAGCGCCAGCCCTCGCCGGCCCGAGTCCAATTCGTCGTCCATCTCCGATCCCGCCGTAGAGGACGACACCACCGACGCCGAACCCGACAACGACGTCGCTCACGGCACCTCGGCCTGCGACATGCACCACCACCGACGTCACACTGTTGGCGGAAAGACCCGAGAAAAGGAACACAGAGACAAGGACAAAGACAGGAGCGACGGCAGCTTCTCTGGCAGGGGCAGCCGCAGTAGCACCATCAGCAATGCCACTGTCCACGGCGGCCATGTCCGTCGCCTCTCGGCACACGAGATGCAACGCCTCACAAACTCTCCCGAGTCTCTGCCCGTTGCTCCAGCGCCGCCCCAACGTCGATCCATGGACCAAGATTTCGACGGCTCCTCTCGCTTCGCCGACCAGCGCGAGGCCATTCGCCAATCCATGTTGCGCCAGCCCGAGCTCCTGCGACAGACCGACTTTACCCAGCTGCAAGTCAATGGCCATGCTCTCGAGTCCCGCGCAGTCGGCGCATCATTCAACCCCCGCGATGCCCACCGACGACCGTCACCGGCACCTCGAACCGTGTCGACACCACCGACGAATAGAGTTCATGGTGACATTGCGACCGTATCTGCTCCGTCGCCTCGTCGGTATTCATCCTTTCACTCGACCAACTGCCCTCCGTCGCTCCATCTGAACCTAGATGGCATGCCACCCAGCATGCCAAGCCGCTCTCACCCGGCGACGGCAATTCCCATACAGCAACCCGAGTCCAGTTCAAGCCTCCGCATCCCGTCACCTCTTCCACCCATTATTCCTCTTCCTCCCATGTCTCTCCCGACTCATCTCCAACTCGAATTGGCGGCCCAGCGACCGAGCCCGTTGTACATTCACCAGTCTCACGCATACGATATTCCATACGAGTCAAACGCCGTAAAGTTTGAGCGCCTCAAGAATGCCTTGCTTATTCCTCCTTTCCTCGAGCGCACGCTGCATTTTGGCGCCTTGGCCTGTCTGGACGCTTGGCTACACAACTTTACGATTCTTCCTGTCCGCTTCTTCTTGGCGCTGGCCGTGCTATTTCGATGGTGGGGGTATGTTATCGGTAAGGAGGTGCGGTTCCTCGTTGATTACGTTTGGACCGGCATGGGACGGCTGCGGCAACGCGTCCGTAAGAACAAGCCACAGGGAGGGGATATTTCCGAGGACGAGAGATCGCGCAGTGACAGTCGCCCGCGCGGGCTCTCGACGGATTCAACGGCATCGAGGGCCAGCGGCGTCGACGCGAGAGCGAACGGCAATGCCAATGGCCGCTTAAAGGCTCAGGGACCGTCCCGAGGTCCGAGAACGGGCGTCTTCCGACATAGGAGAAGCAGGTCGATGCCGTCCAGCCTCTCGGCGTTTCACAAGGCCGATCTGCTTCAGGGTGCCGTTATCATCTGCAGTTCCATGGCACTCATGACCTTGGACGCCAGTCGCATGTATCATTTCATTCGCGCCCAGTCCGCCATTAAGCTGTACGTCATCTACAACATCCTCGAAGTTGGCGACCGCCTGCTGTCGGCGCTAGGACAGGACATTCTCGAGTGCCTCTTCAGCACCGAGACGCTTTCTCGCAACGCGTCGGGTCGATCCAAGGTGCTGATGCCCCTGGGCATGTTTTGTCTGGCTCTGGGGTATTGCTGCCTTCACTCCATCGCCCTCTATTACCAAGTCATTACGCTCAATGTGGCCGTCAATTCATACTCCAATGCGCTCCTCACTCTTCTCCTGTCCAACCAGTTCGTCGAGATCAAGAGCACCGTCTTCAAGCGCTTTGAAAAGGACAACTTGTTCCAACTCACCTGCGCAGACATTGTCGAACGCTTCCAGCTGTGGATTATGCTCCTCATCATTGGCATGCGTAACGTGGTCGAGGTCGGCGGTCTCTCTGTTCCCGGAGCCGGCTCTGAGCCTGGATTCGACGAGGCTTCTGGCGCTCTCCCCCTGCATAACCCCTCGATTCTCCCCCACAGCTTCACCGTCTTGCCCTCGTGGCTCATGTCGGGAGAGGTGCTATCGCCTTTCCTCATTGTCATTGGCAGCGAGATGCTCGTCGACGCCATCAAGCATGCCTACGTGACCAAGTTTAACAATATCAAGCCGGCCTTTTACAGTCGTATCCTTGACATTCTATGCAAGGATTACTACACCAACGTGAGTCGCCTTCAGCCGAAACGAATACATTGGACTAACATTGATAGGCCTTCATGACTCCCTCCCTCACTCGACGTCTCGGCTTGGCCGTCATTCCCCTGTCATGCCTCTTCATCCGCGCCTCCGTCCAGACCTACCACATGCTCCTCTCCACGCACCTCCCTATGCCCATGCCCGAATCAACACAAACCTCCCTCACCGAGGAATCCGCTGTCCCTTCTTCCCCCGCCGTCATAGCCGCTCTCAACCGCTTCGACACGCTGATTCGCGACTCCCTCGGCCGCGCAACCTACGGCTACCCTTACGGCTCGCCCCTCAATTCCCGGCCCTGGTACTCTTGGACTTCGGACGACGTCATTGCCGCCCTCACCATGATTGTCGTCTTCTTCATCGCCTTCCTCGTCCTCCTGATCCTCAAGCTCCTCCTCGGCATGGTCCTGCTCAAGTATTCCCGCAACCGCTACGCCCGCATGAAGCAGGCCGAGCACCTCGTCCAAACCGCCCAGGCCGACCGCGAGTCGTACGACGTGGTGGGGAGCAAGCGCGCCGGCGGCTTCGGGCACGTGGAAGTCGGCGACGACCGGCAGCGCTGGATACACGCCGACAAGACGGAGGGGTTGAAGGGCGGCAAGGGGCCCGGCGCGCCGCCCAAGAAGAAGCCCGAGGGGGATTACGAAAACGTTTTTCGCTACGAGATGGTGGCAAAACGCATATGGTAAATGGCGAATACCGTCCTTCGGTTCTCGGCATAACACCGTCCTTTGGTTTCTCGGCATGGATGCTTTCGAGCGCCTGGCTCTCTCTCGTCTCTGTGGATTGGGAACGGATAGGAAAAACACTCTGGGCTGGACCGGGGGAACTGCACCGGACTGGAAGCACCGGCTGGGCATTGTACATACTCGTAGGCTTGGGCGTTTGGGGGAGGGTTGTTTTTAACAAGGTACACACGGGGAGTTTTTTGATACATCTCATGTCCAAAAGGGCTTCATCTAATACAGCATCAAACCAAGCTTAATGGGCGAGCATGTTACAGTGAACTGGAAAATGGTGTGGAAATAGAAGTCAATTCTTTCTCTTCCCAAATGCCCTTCAAAAGAAAGGAAAACCCGCAACGCTAAATAAGTCCCATTCCGTCCTAGACCTGGTGAACTCTGGCAAAAAATATCAGTTCCGTGGCCTCGGGTATCTGTAGACAAGACCTCCCACATGGTATGTACTCCATCTAACACGGCATCCGAGCAAGTGTGCGTGTCATCATCATGTTCATGTCCTCGTGTCCCGTCTTTCCCACGGTCTACGCGAGTCGTTATATCCTATCCTTTTCGCCATGGTCATCAATTCTCATCGCTCCCAATTTTGTTGCATTTTTTTTTCTTTTGTCCATTACTGGATGCCGGCCAGCTTGACCAGGCCAGGCGTGTTGGCCAGGAGGCTGGCGTTGGCCTTGTACAAGACCTGCACGGTGCGCTGCAGAATCAGGCGTGTCTCGGGCTCGAGCTGCTCCTCGGGGGGGCTGAGGACCTTCTCGAAGATGATGAGGAGCTGAGGAGTCAGCTGCTCGACAGTGGGGTTCGAGAGCTCGTAGAGCTTGTAGATGCACTGGAAGATGGGGGCATTCTCCTCGTAATCCTCCGTCAAGGGCAGGACGCTAACAACGGCGGGCAGGGCCTGAGCGACAAACTCGTTGTTGGGGTTCTTGGTCATCATGCGGCAGATGGCACCAGCGACATTGTCCGTCATGCGCATCTCGTTGACAGTCAAGAGAGGCTCAAGCTTCTCCCACAGAAGAGGGAACAAGGGCAGTGTCTTGGCAGTTTCGGTAGAGTTTAGCACGACGAGACCAATGGCGTAAGCAGCATTGGACTTGGTCAGGGGGTCTGGGTCAGAGAGGCGGCGCACAAGAGCCTGGCCAAGCGACTCGGTGTAGGGGGTGATGGCCTCGCCGGTGTGCTTGGTGATCTCAGCAATAGTACCGACGGCGGTCGAGCGGTGGAGGTCGTCGGTGGAGCTGGCAAGCTTAAGGATGGGCTTCTCGAACACCTTCCACAACTCGCCGAAACTGGGACCCAGAGCAGTGGCAAGAGCAGTCACCACGTCCAGGGCGGTATCAATGACGAGCCAATCGTACTCGGATGAGCCGGCATCGACCTCCTGCTCCTCCTCATCGCCGAGATCCATCTGGCAAGGGTGCGATCGGGTAATGAGAAGGGCAATGACAGAGACCAACTTCTCGACGATTCCCTGCTCAACGACAAGAATGGCAGGACCGCAAGCCTTCAGAGTAGCGGCAACTTGACGGTTGATGTCAGTAACAACAGACCTATTAGGGAGTTAGTACAAAGCCTCTGAAATAATGCAAACAATCTTCATAAAGAGGTGCCAATGGTATCAGTAGTAGATTAAACGCGTTCTCAGCAACCGTCATGGACGTCTGAGTGAGCTGGGTTATAACGCAAAGGTTTTCATCATTTTGGCGACAGAAGGAAAAACAGGGCATGTGACTAACCGTTCGCAATCCTCTGCCCAAAGGTCGAGAGTGGTTTGAGAGAGGGTTTGGCCGATGGCGATGACGGATGCATCGGGGGTGTATTTGGGAGGGATGCCGGCCTCCCACTTGTTGCCGGTCTTTTCCTCCCAGATGTTGAAGATACGAGTGTAAGTGCGCCAGAGGGTGGCAATGGCTGTCTTTCGGCAGCCCTCGTAAGGGTGGTTGACGAGGGCAGCAACCTTTTCAACAGTTTGCTGGACGTACTTGGCCAGGCTCTGCTCATTGCAAGAGTTGGTAATGACGTCGCCCAGGACATCGAGGGCAATCTCTTGCTCGAGAGCGACAGCAGTAACAGCGCCGAGTTCGTCGAGGTCCTCAATGTCGTCCCAGTCCTCGTCACCCTCGTCGTCGTTCTCGGGGTCCTTGATCTTGACGCCATGAGGGATCTCAATCTCCTCCTCCTTGAGCTTGAGGGAGGCCAAGAGACCCTGGAAGACGCCGGGAAGGAACTCCTCAAACTGCTCCTGGTAAACCTTGGACAGGTTTGACCAGAGGATGAAGCTGGTCTCCTTGAGACGAGGGTTCTCAAGGAAGAGAGCCTCCTCGCTGGCCTTCATGAGATCCAGGACGTAGGGCTGGAAAGCCTCGGGGCCGACGGCCATGGCAATGCGACCCAGACTGTCGCAAGTGGAGCTTCGAAGCTCCATGGCCTCGTCACTGTCCTTGATGGTAACGAACTTGCCGAGGGAAGCCATGACATCCTTGAAGAAGGTCTGGAACTCCTTCTCCATGGAGGCGGCGATGGCACCAATGGCAGAGGCAGCAGCAGCCTTGACGCCAAAGTCCTCGTGGTCAAGGAGACGGACCATGGGGCCAATCAGGTTGGGGCCGTACTGGGCCATGATCTTGGTGTCGATGCCGTCGCCAAAGGTGTCAAGAGCGCCGCAAGAGCAGCGGATGATGCTGATGTTCTTCTTGTCCGAGCCAGCGGCGGAGGCAGCCTCGAGGTTCTTGAGCACGGCGGAGATGATTTGCTCGTGGTGAGAGGCCATCTCGTCGGCCATCTCCTCGGCAAGGTGAATCAGGCCCACGAGGGAGGCATGGCGGACCTGAAGCTCGCTGTCGCAGAGAAGGTTGATGATGGTGGGCAGGAGGGGCTGGAGCTGGGTGGAGATGAAATCGGGGGCACCCTCGGCAGCGTTGCCAAGAGCAAGCATGGCAGCCATGCGGAACTTGGGGTTGGAGTTGGTGGCGAAGTTGGGGAACTGATCGAGAAGAGGGACAATGACTTGGCGAGGGGGCAACTCGTTGGCAAGGCTGTCAATGAGACTGATGGCGGTGCGGCCAGGTGTCATGTCCTCATCCTCATCGTCATCGTCAATCTCGGTGATGATGTGCATGGACTTGACCATGAGCTCGGCACCCATATCCTTCATGCCCTGGATCTTCATCCGGCGGTAACGGACGCACTGAATCAAAAAGGCAATGGCCTGTGTTCGAGCATCGTCCTCGGCGTTGGTGTTGCCGGCGAGATCGATCATGAACTGGAGGAGGTCCCGGAGGTGAAGAGCGAGCAGTGAGGAATCGTAGGCGATGTATGAGTGGAAGACCTCAAAGACAACCTTGTAGTTCTCCTCGTCCTCAGCTTCGACAGTAGCCTTGAGGATGTTGACCAGGCTGGGAACGAAGCCCTGCATGACCTGAAGAGCCTGAGGGTCCTCTTCGGGCTCGATGATCATGAGGATGGCACCGATGGCCCGGACAATGTTGATGCGGACATCCTTGCTGTCGGGGTCCTCGATGCGGCCCTGGAAGAGCTCGAGAAGCTGGTGGGTGTGATCACTGAAGTGGAGGGGATCCTCCTCGAGGATAGCGTAGAGGAGGAACGAGCCAACCTCACGAGCCACGACGTTGTCGCTGTTGTTGAGGGGCAGCAACTGCTTCAGGAAGTCGTCACCCTCGCCGTTCTCGGTGTCGACACTGACGATGCCGGCAACGAGACGGGCCAGGGAGTGACGGACAGAGGTCTGAGACTCCTTGAGTGTTCCTTCGAGCAGGTGGGTTCGGGCAAGCTGGCGCTGGTCCGCGGGGGTCTTGGACCAGAACTTGCCGACGAGGCGAGCGGCCTGGACGGAGGCGAGCTGTCGGACGCCGCCATCACCGTGGGTCAGGGCAATCTCGACGAGCGCGAGGAGGGACTCGGGCTTGGAGTAGTAGTTCTTCTGGAGCTCGGCGGTAACGGCCTTGACCTGCTCCGTGTTGGCTGCAAAGGAAGGGTGTCAGCAAAGAAAATTTCTTCGTGATTGGGTTGGACAGGGAGCTTATCGCATCGAGATCCGACGAGATGCTCGACAGCATAAGTAGACAACTTACGGACTTGACTCCCCTGGAGCAGCTGGGCAAGCTTTGCCTTGTCCATTTTCCTTGTCGGGCTGTTGTGACGAAGGAGTCGACAAACAGAGGGAGATGAAGGAAGGAACTGGAAGGGTTCACGGGAACCCACGCCTTAAAAATTGTTTTTTTTTCGGGGGACCACCTCTTGGGAAAAAAAAACTGAGTGACGAGCCCCGCTTTGGCAAAAACCCGCGACTGGAAATTAGTGACAAGGAGCCACTCCATAATGCTGCCGCACCTGCCCGATGGAAGGGGCCGGCCTATGAAGAGACCTTGGGCAGGAAGGCAGCAGCCAGTGGCAGAAATTTGGTTTCATTGCCCCTCGTGCCTTTCTCGCTCCTCTGCCCCTCTTTGATGCGCGGGGTTTTCTCGATTTTTTTTTCTCGAGCGGGTCAAAGTAGTGCCGACGGAGCTTTGACGGTTTGTGACAGGACACCCTCACCGCCCAACGAATGAGGACGGCCGTCCAAGGCATGAAACGCCCGCCAGGACCTCTTGGATTGCGAATGAAAGACTGGGAAGCAAGCTGCTGACGGAAATGGGTGCCTAGGACAGTCGTGCTCGACGTCTGGGAGCTCCCAGCATCAGCGGAGCCACGTCTGCTGCCTGCGCTGGAAGTCGGCTAACATGATGCTAGCCAGACGCGACGCTTAGCTACACCAGCAAGCTCGGATGAGAGGACGGGGAGGGCTTGCTTGCTCTCGATTCTGTTCCCACGACGGAAAGGGATAGTGTTTTCGCCGTCATGGTTTGGCGGGCGCCGCGATGTGCTTGGAACAGAGTCCTAGCCTTGGCCAACACCAGCAGCCATGCACCGCTCCAGATCTGCAGTGTAACCAGAGAACCAGCGTCAGCCAGGCCAAATCCTCCGGGACAACAATCCGGGAAGTGTCATCCCCCGGCTTACATGGCTGAAAGGCCCACGTGACGGTTATGAAGCTCTCGGACCCAAGAGGATTGGTCAAGGTACGACTTGGAAATTCGATACATGGCTTGTGGCTATCACGACTGCCCGCCTTCTCTGCCAGAGGTCTTCGTCCAGAGCCACCAGTCCAACTGCAAAGCTGCCATTCTGCACCAGGCATCAGCTTTGGGTTCATCTTTGACGTGGTTGCCCTGGTGGTAGGCAGCTGTATTGAAGAGAGGCTTGAAGACACTGTGGCGTTGATCCTCTCTTCGATATAGCCCCAGAGCAATACTCAAGGTGAGTCCAAAAGCGGATGACGATAATTCCCAATCCCAGCCCAAGCCAGCCATTCCTGTGTAAATCATTCGGGGCGCTGAATCAGTCATCACAGCATCCAGTGCTAGACAATCTTCGTTGGAGGTGTGTGCCGGCACACGTGTGTGTTGGTGGGAGAAAGTTCATCCTTATGCGATAGGATGTTCCGTTTAGACGATGGGATCCTTGGTATCCGCTTCGTTCGAGGAGGCTTTCGGCAGACACATGTTGGAGTCGACCTGCAAAGCATCGCAATCCAGACCCATGTTATTCTTGGTCAGGTCCTCGACAGCGAGGCCATGCTTCTCGGCAATGTCCCAGCACGAGTCGCCCTGCCGCACCGTGTAGCTCGTCAAGCCCTCGGGGCACAGGGGCTTCACCTCGCCCGACCCGGGGGCGGAGCCGGAGCCGGCGCTCCACCGCAGGAACCAGAACAGCAGCAGCAGGCTCAGGCCGACGAGCACGCCAAAGTTGAGCAGCGGGCGCATCTCGGTGCGCCACGAGGCCGCGGGCAGGTCGCTGTGGTGGCCGGAGCCGAGGAACGGGGCGGCGTGGTCGTCGTCGTCGCCGTCGCCATCGCTGACCTTTGTCAGGCGGCCGTACTGGCAGCCCGGGGCGCCCTCCCAGTAGCTGCCGTCGGTGTCGCGGAAGGTGTAGACCTGCGAGTCGGCGTCGTAGCCCACGCGCTCCATGCCCTCGGGGAGGCGTTCCTCGTCGGTGTCGTAGCGGGAGAATCGAGACATGATTGGAATTTTGACGTGATTGATGTGTTTGCGTGATTTGAGATGATGGTGATGAAGAGATGGGAGGGAGAATCCGAGATGAAACGGCTGACAGCGTGATGAATGCCAGCTCAACCGCGTCATACCAATTAGGTAAGCAGGAGCTGAAGACTGCGCCACCGCCACGATCCCTAGCGCAGGCTCCAGTTTGAGGTCATCGGTTCATGTGAAGGGGTTGGCATCTTCACTGGATGGAAGTTTTATCTAATAATTGTGCCATTATTGTGATGTAAAGTTGACATCTTCTACGCGGAGAATAGCGACGGGTGAATCGTGGAGGTCATTGCAAATATCGGATATCATCAATAAATAAACATACTCCCAAACCCAAACTCCTCATTAGTATACAGAGTAGGTACCCGTACAAGTCTCCTCTTCACACCCCCTCATGAACCCAATCCTCCCCATCCTCATCCTCCACCTCCTGATACAACCCCCCGTGAGCCCTCGCCAGATGCGGGTAGATGCCCTCCTCGGACGTCTCCTTCCCGCACGCGTAGCACCAGTGCGCGCCGCAGGGACACGAAATGTGATCGCAGCCGCCGACCTTTTGCGTCGTGGCCGAACAGCCCGGACACTCCTTTGCCGCCGGCGCCGGCCGTCCGCTCGCCGCCTGAGCCTCGCAGTCGTCGCACTTCCAGCCCGCCACCTCGGCCGGCGCCCCCGCGGCGCACGCGCGCTCGACAAGCGGCCTCGCAAAGTCGCAGCCGCTGCACCACGCGTACACCCACGAGCCGGCCTCGTCGACGGCCCGGCGCAGGTCGCCGAGCGTGGCGAGCCCGAGGGACGCGACAGTGCGCGGGGCCGGACGGCGGCGGCAGAAGGCGCAGTTCAGGGCGGCCACGTTGATGATGCGGCCGCGCGCGTTGAGCCCGTACCAGTCCTTGACGCAGCCGTCGCAGACGAGCTGGTGGCACCCGGCGCGGCCGCACGCGCGGCGGAGGGCGGCCTTGCGCACCTTAGTGAAGCACAGGCTGCAGACGCCCGACTCGGTCCGGCGGGATCCCACCCAGTTCTCGAGCGAGGAGACGACGTCGGCCTGGTTGCGGACGAGCTTGCCGGCGAGCCTGAGGGCCGCCATCTCGCTCGAGGGGAGCACCTCGACCTTGTCGGGGAGATGGGCCAGGTCGCAGTGCGAGGCCGTGTAGAAGAGCGAGCGGCCGTTGAAGGCTGCCGCGATGGCGTCGCCCTCGTTCTTCAGGAGCCACTCGGACCCGTTCTCCTTGGCCAGGTCCTCGGCCGTCGTCTCCTCGGTGATGATGGTGACCACGTCGGAGGCGCACGCGGAACACTCAAACGCGGAGAGGTCGAGGCCCTTTGGACGGTACTCGCCGGGCCAGATGACTCGGTTCAGACACTTGCAGCACTCGACGCAGGGCGCCGGTCCCTTGTCAGAGCCGGTGTTGGCGTGTCGGCAGAAGTAGCACTTGGGACGGACGTTGAGGGCGTCGGGGTTGTAGACGACGTACTGCGCACGGCACGTCACCACGCTGCACTCGACCCAGGAGCCCATGGACTTTTCGTCGTGGTCGGCGGAAACGTTGTTCTCGACGCGCAGCTGTGAGTCTTCGGTCCGGAGACACACCGAGCACTTGCACCACCGCTCCAGGATGCAGAGGCCGCAGAGGCCCCTGTCGCCCATGACGGTGACGGACCGGGGAAACCTGCACTCCCTGCAGACGACGACGGGGCCCAGGGCCACCTTTGTCTTGTCGGGCTTCCAGCCGACCTTGGCCTGCAGCGTCGTCTTGAGGTTGAGCTCGAGCACCTTGTAGTCGACGAGCGTCTTGAACAGGCGGCGATCCTCGGCCTTGAGGATGGACGCGTCGGCCGTCTCCCGCTCCGTGGCGCCCGCTGCCACGCGCTTCTCAAAGTCGGCGTCGGCGTCGAGCAGCAAGCCCAAGCAGCCGACGTTCCACGTCTCGGGGATGTCCGTGGTGTTCCACCGCCCGCGGAACGCCATCAGCTCGCGGTCCGCCACCTTTCGGAGCGGAGCGATGCCCATCCGCAGCGCGAGCGCCGCCAGCACCGCCGCCGGCCGCGCCGTGATCATGGTGCCGGGGAGGACGGCGTGCAGCAGGAGCTTCCAGAACTGCCGCTTGTGCTCGGCGTCGGCGAGGGCCATGGGCAGCTGCGGAACGTCGTCGGCGCTCGCGGCCAACATGTGCGCCGGCATGTCCGCGGCCCTTTCGACGTAGCTCAGCCGCGTCAGGACCTTTCCCAGCCGTCGGAGGATGCGGTAGTCGCACGACCTGCCGATCTCGAGGAGCTCGCCTCGCGTGAACTGGTTCAGGGGCCGCTTCTCGTCCGACGACTCGTCTCCCTCCCCGAGGCCGGCGGCACTAAAGTCGGCCGTGGGATCCAGGTAGACCAGAGGGAACCGCTCCTCGGCGGGGATCTTGCCAATCTCGGCCTGGATTTCCGCCTTGTAGTTGTACGACTCCTCGAGCCACGCCTTCATCCGCGCCTTTTCCGTGGCGTCGGCGATGCGGTCGACCTGCCTCCCAAACTCGGTAATCAGCTCGTCGCGAGCCTCGTTGGCCCGGTCGTTGCACACGGTCCGCCACAGCGTGCCGAAGATGGGGTTGACCGACACGGCGGCCACGTTGGCCTGGATGATGCGCCGCAGCTGCTCGACGGCCAGCCGCTTGTAGGCCTCGTCGTCGACGTAGCGCTTGGCAAAGTTCTTGACGCTAGGCCCGCGCGCCCCGAGCGCCGCCGGCATGTCCTTGAGCGCCACAGGCCTGGAGTCGACGTTGGCGGCCGCGAGCTGCAGCGCCGGGCCGCTGTAGCCCTTGGCAAAGTACGCGTCGAGCGCCTTGTCCTCTTCGTGCTGCGCCCGTCCCAGGCTTTCCGCGGCGCGGTACCGCTTGATGTTGCCGACCTTTGTGTCGTCGCCCTCGACGGCCTTGCCGGCGCCCATCCACGTGAGCAGGACGCCCAGGGTCAGCTGGGAGATGATGTTGGGGTTGACGGCGTCGAATCCGAAGTGCACTCCGCCCGTCATGGTCGACAGGTACAGGTAAGGAGTGTAGGAGCTGACATTGCCGTGGCTGACGAAGCTGAAGACGACGGCTCGCTTGGAGCCGCCCTTGAGAGTCCTCGCCGCCGAGGTCCAGTCGACGAAGCTGGGGCCGAAGCCGCCAAACGAGTCCGCCCGGCCGAGGCTCTTCTTCTCCTTGTGGTAGTTCTCGCCCCCCGTCACCTTGAAGTGAGGAGGAGCATCCGTGTACAGCAGCATAACCGTGGTGGCGTCTTCCCTCATGTGCTGGTAGGCCCTCGCCAGCCCCGTCTTGGTGGCCTCGGGCCAGTCTCCGCCCCAATCGGCGCGCAGGTGACTGGCCATGCGCAAGACGTCGTCCTGGCTGACGACATCCGTCGTCACGGCCCCCGAGGGAGAGCACCAGCCCGACCACTCGGTGAGGTCGCCGCCGCAGTAGTCGCGGTATACCACGACGCCGATGCGCTCGAAGCAGGCGGTTAATGAGGAGAGGGCGATGATTTCGGGGAGGGATCGGTTGAGGGCCTCGACGAAGTCGCCCATGGAGCCAGTGCCGTCGAGCACGATGAGGAGATCGTGGGGTCCCTTTGTGTGTGCCATAATGGGCAGCGTTGTGAGACTCGGTCGGTGTGGAAGTGGTGTAAGTGATGGACCGTCTCTGCCTCTGTCAACACCATAAACTTCCTTGACCTTCAAGATGAATGGAAGTGCCGACTGTTGTTGAATGAGGAAATGAAAGAGAGAAGAGGAGTAGTGTGATGTATTATATAAGTAGGCACGATGGGATGGGTTGTGACTCAGGCCGGTCGAAACTGCACGGCCAACGGGCCTCACCGAGTGAGTCGATATGAGAGAATCAACCGTTGATCGGTCTCTTCCTGGCGATCCAGGCATCACTTTGCTCCTGCGCCTCCTTTGCCTCGACCCAATCAGCGCAACCCGAGCGCAAAAGATCCTTTTCGCTCATCATCTCAAGGCGTTTAACTACCCCGCTGAAGCGTCAAAAGCTGGGGATATCCACAGGGCTGACTCTAGGCAGAACCACGACGAGGGGGGATTCAAGGATTGCAGGAATCGCCATGATGCAAGTCTTTCGATGATCCGGGCTCCTCGACTGACGCTCCCCCCTCATTCTGTGACTGGCGTGACTCCCTCGGCGTCGAAAGGTTCCGATGAACGGCGCTGGTTCCAAACTCTCAGCGATGAAAGGATGCTGCCTTCGCTCGATCCGGTAAGATTGCGTGCCAAGATGGTCAGGCATTCAGAGCTAAAACGTCACCTATTACGGAATCTCTCACAAGCACGCGCACATGTCCCCTTTCCATTTAATAGCCGATATGGCGTCTCGAACAGAAGCCGGGGTTCTTTGACCGGGAGGAATGGATCTTTCTCCTTCATGACAGGCAACGTTGGCAGCCCATGACACTTCTTCTGCTTCATTCATTCCGCCACCTCATTCTTTCAACATCATTCGAATATCTTGAAAGCCAGCTGCAAACCTACGGATGGAGGTTTCTCCATGGGCGGCGAAAAGGCCACCCCGCTGAGGTCGTCTTTGCAAAGCGCATTCGCATAGCATGCATTATAAACGCCGTCATTTTCGCCCATCCGACACCCCTCAACTGTAGTTCCTTATTGAACCGACCCTCGGTTGTCGTGCAAGCATTGCTGATCACTGCTGGACACTGGGAGAAGGTGGCAACCAGCTGGCAGAACAGTGGAGAAACTTCTTCTTATCTCTTTGGGGGGTTGAAGAGGCCGAATTGGCATATCTTTGCCATCCGAATGGCTTCTCTTTGCATGCCCGCAGAAATGGGCGATTGAGCATTTTCTACAATGTGAATATTGCGATGAGGCGCAGCCAAGTTCCAGCTGAAAGAAGACAATCATCGTGCCAATAGACGCGTCATCAGGGAGGGGAGCATGCCAATCGAAGACTCTGGGGCATTTCGACTTTCAGTTGTCTAGGTCGGAGAGGCATGCGATCCGATTGCTTCCAACACAGGCGCAGCACGGCTGATGAGAGATGATGGCTGAGTATTGACGCAGGCATATAGACACCCCTCCTACATCATATACTGCTGTCCCATTCACTACTCAGCCGTTCACCTCTGCCCAGCCAACATCTGCGGGTGATATCTCGCATCCCTGCAGACGGGGCCTCCATCATGCAACACCGACGGAAATATCACGAGCAGTCGTGCTTGTGGGTCACCTCGGTCATTTCCTCTTCTTTTGAACGCCGGTGAATTGGCCAGAATGACGGTTGAGGTTTGGACGGGGTCTCGGAAGGCATCGTCGTTATTATCTAGCTGCTGGCACAGCTGTGAGAGAACACACTTCGACTCGTGGACCATAAGCCTCTCGCGTTAATGACCGATAACCTTCATCATGAGCACCGTTTCCACTCTTGAAGGGGACTCGCACGTCACTCAGCTCGACTCTGTTACCTTTTCCGCCACGCTCACCGAGCCCTTTTGCGTCGGAAACGGTAAGCCATCTCCCACCCTCGCCCGATCAACCCTAACCATGGCCAGTCCCCAACGGCGGCTACGTCGCCACCATCTTCCTCAGAGTCGCCAGCTCGTACCTGACGCCTCGCGACCAGCCCGACCCCGTGTCCGCCCACTGGCACTTCCTCCGCGCCACCCACGCCGGGCCCGCCATCCTCGTCGTCCAGGACGCGAAGCCCGGCCGGGGCACCTCGGTCCTCCACGTCGCGCTGTACCAGGGCGACCTCGGGGACGAGCCCCCGTGGGTGTCGCCGACGAGCAAGGCGCGCGCCGTGGCCTACGTCACGAGCACCTCGCTCGCGCGCGAGGCCGGCATCACGCTGCCGACGGGCTTCGCGCTCAGCGACCCGCCCCCGCCGGCGGACCTGGAGAAGCTCGCGCGGGGGGCCGGCGACGACGGGGTCTGGGAGAGGCTGTACCTGCCCATCTTCGTGTGCGTGCCCGTGCTGGAGAAGCTCGAGTACTACGTCCCCAAGGCGTGCCGGTACCGCCCGGCGAGGTACGACTTCTGGCTGCGGTCCGCCAACGGCGAGCGCTTCACCAACGCGTCGCTGGGGTGGGTGTGCGACCAGGGCCCGCCGCTCATCGTCGAGTCGTTCCGGCCGTTGAGCGCCGAGGCCGAGGTTCCCGAGGGCGGCTTCGCTCACGACAAGGTCTTCTGGTATCCCACCGTCACCATGAGCCTGGATGTCAAGAAGGCGCTCCCTGCTAAAGGGGAGGAGTGGCTCCGGCTGCGCGTGTCAGCCAAGGTGCTGAAGAATGGGAGGTACGATGCCGAGGTGGTTGTGTTTGATGCGGAGGGAGATGTTGTGGCGTTGAGCAACCATGTTGCGCTGGCTGTTGACGTGGAGAGGAATTGGTCGAGGAAGGGGAAGCTGTGAAGGGACTATAGAGTCGACGTGGCTGTTGGAAGTTCACTCGCGTTATAGTATCAGCTTAGCTTGCTGCAAGACTGGGTGGATCGCCAAAGTCCAGATAGAGCGAGCGAGATGGAGATATAAAAGTATCACCTTGACATTTTAGTAGTCCATTCACATACATCTTCTTTGCTGCAAATTTCATCGAGTTACGCATGTCGTCCGGTTTGAATCGACTGTTCTTTGTCCCTTGGAGCTGTCATGGGTCGAGTCTACACCTATTACCGAATAAGGAATGTGCCAATTTTCTTAACTGAGCATTCATACTTCCCCATCATCGATCAACTCCATCTTCACGTGTAAGTAGTTTCGTAGTCCTTCGGAACGAGAGCACGAGTCGTAATCCAGTCCGACGCCGAAACGCCTTACCCTAGACCCCCCTCGAGACAAAGGTGGCGGGTTACTTTGACCAGTATAGTTAACCCCGGAAGCTGGTCAACGCTCGAATTCCTCAACGGGGCACGCATATTCCAGAATGGATTAGAATCTCTCGTCAATGATCAATAGCCGCTGTTTCTAGCCGTGGCAACGTGACATCGGACGCGTTGACACGCCGGCTCCTGGGAAATACGGGTTACTCCCCAGATGGAGCGTCTTGGCTTGACAAACAATTTCTTGGAGGCTCAACTGCCGTGGTGGTTGGCGTGGTCAAACGGCTTCGGTTTGTCATGAGCAAACGTCGGCTTCGGCAAACCTGGCTCGAACAAACAAAGGCATCCGGGGTGACGTTGGTCAGCAAGGCTTGTCGCACAATGCCCGTGAGCTCGTGCCCAGCCATGCGGTGAGCGTCTTCACTGCCTCGCCGCCCTACGGTAGTTGCATGGGTTGCCTTGGTCAGGTATGCTTTGCAACCGGACGTGTGGAGAAGGCTCAGCAGATGGAATGAGGACGTGCTGGTTCTCCGACAAAGAAAACAGGTGGTTGGTCAGCGGCCGTCAAAGGGAACAGCAATCCGGCATCGAATAGAGTTGGGCTTGCCGGGCGCGGCCCTAAGACTTGCCAAATCGGCCGCAGCCGAGGCCAAGGCTCTTGAGTTGGTGGCGACCCGGGCCGGGAATGTGACCCGATTTTGGGAGGGGAGAATGTAACTGGCCGGAGCGGGCGGGGGAGAGTAAGACGGTTATCGAAAACCGTGGACGCCCGAATATGGACATCCAGGTAGGTACCCAGATGCTCTGAAGGAGGCTTGCTGCATTTTATGGCTCTGCAATCCTGTAAAGCTGATCTTGATATGGCTGCTTGGTCTCGAGATGCATCACCAAGCTTCGGCTCGGAAAGGTGGGGGGCCAATCGGTGTCGACTTCCGCAGCGGGCCGACCGGGGCCGGGTTTGGCAAGAGTGGAGAGAAGCAGAATGGAAGGAGCGGACGTTGAAGATTGCACGCAATGCCGATTGCCTGATGGCTGAGACACCGAGAGAAAACCATTGGGGAATCGCGGCGGCAGATAGGACGTGGCTAGTGCTACCGTCAGAGACAGATGCAGGTGAGCAGGACGTGCAGATAAGGCGTTTGGGGGGTGGCGGTGTTGTCGGTTTCGAGGCGGGAGTCGGACAGATGCTTGACATGATGCCGCATCAGATGGAAATTCGCTCTGTGAATGAACTCTGGGATGCAAGACCACCATGCGCTCCATGTCTTCACCGTTTGTCTGCTCCTTGGGTGTCATCCCGTCATGAGCTCAAGCGGTGGGGATGGACATCCGATGTGATCATGACATCTCGGTGGCAGCCCCTCGCCTGCTTTTTGGTGGGCTGTCGGTTGGGGTCTGGGGATTGTCGATGGGTTGTCGATGGGTTGAAATCTGGTGCAAGTAGGGATATCCTCGAATGTTGCTCCATGGCGTGCTGGCCTTATGCAGACACTTTAACCAAGGTGGAAGAAGAATGGAATAAAATGGAATGGCCGAATTAGTAATAGATCCTGACTATCCGTAGAGGAGGCAAACGATAGTAGGCTGACAAGCGAACAGAAGACCTGCTGTCATGTTGATGGCACTCGTGGACCTGGCGAGCTCAGACGTTCCACCTTTCAAACGGGGGAATTCTTGATGACGGGCAGTGACGAGAGATCAGTGACCGGGATGATATCGGATGCACGATGCAGAGAATCGTGACCAGCAAAGAGCAGACAACAAAGCGCCAGGAAACAGGCCATTCGGATGTGCACGACCGGACTTGCTAGGCTCCGTCGAGGCGGCTCAACCTGTTGGTGCCTTCGGATGTGAAGGAATTGCCGTGGTTTTGTTCCTTGTTGGAGATGTCCCTCCGAACCTTCTCCGGAGATCAGCGCAAGGCAGGCGCGGCTCGGCAGACCTTTCAGGGTCGGGCTAGGCGGGGAGCCCACTGCATCCACTGCGCTGTCCGAGTCTTGCGGGAAGGAGGCGACCAAGTTGGAAGTCTTGGATACCTCCGGCGGCAGGGCCGACCAGTGCGATTCCGGGTAGCGGTACGTACCGTTTCCGGTCCCCTGGACATGAAATCAAGGTCGGTGCTCTCAGGCGGCGGACCAATCAGCGCCGCGCGCTTCGACCCAGCTGTCCAATCAAAACGCCAAAGACGCCAAAAAATGGTCCCGCTCCATCGCTCCTCCCCCTGCATGTCTCTCGCAACCTGGCACTGGCAGTCGCTGTCCCCGGGGCGAGTGCCACAAGTGACAACCGACAACCAACAAAGCGGAAAGGGAGCCACACTCGGCGTCGCCCCCTCTCCTTCCCCCAAATTGTCCCAAGACCTAAAAAAAAAGAGCCAGTGGCCAAGTCCAGGCCACCCCGGGAGGAAGCCACAACGCGCACTGCTGCCAGACGACCAGTGCCACTCCTCAGTTCTCGCTCACATCCACATCCAAATGCAATCCTCACCCATCGCCCATCCACTTTCCCTTCCGCATCCGCCATTCCACCTCCACAAACCCACTCCCTCTCTCTTTGAGTCTCTTCACCCTCCCATTCCCAAAGTCTTGATCGTCTCAGACTCGGCAGTGCTTTCTCTCATCCGCGAAACCGTCGACTCTCCCTGGTTGTCTGCTGCTCTCGAGTGAAGAGGACTCGACTTCGACCCTCTAGCCAGCCTCGGCCCGGCTCCGATCTCTCGCTTGGTCTGCATCACGCTTCTCGTCGTCGACACCACGCAACCCCCATCCATCGATCGATTTCGGCTGCACATCAGCCCTCGCTTCTTGGTCGTGCCTAGACCTCCCGCCCAATCCGGGACTCGCCAGCTACTGTTTCTCTCTGTTGTATCGTGTGCTTCTCTCGAGTTCAAAGGGTGTCCCTACCCTTCGTCACCCGTCAGCCTGCCTCGTCGCCTTGACTACCTCTTTGGCAAACACAACCCAACGCGGAGTCGACCCTTGCCTGGAACCAACGCGTTGCTTCCCTATACCCATTCCGACCTTCCCTCGACTTTGCACAACTTCTCGACCCCCCCCGAACCGATATAATCGCGTCCTCGCCACTTGCCCAGTCGGCCTCGGACGGCACAAATACCTGAGGAAAGACGACTGTTTTCGTGCCATTCGCGAGCAAAAGGAACCATGACGCCCTCACCGGCCGACCAGTCCCTTGAGCTGAGGCAGCCTAGGCCTTCTCAAACACTCTCGGTCAACATTTCCGAGGGTGCCCAGAACCGCTCTCGCCACTTCCAACTCGAAGTTAGTGAGTGTGTTGAGACGAAGACTGTCACCACCACAACCCGCCTCACCCGCAAGTTCCCTCATGTCTTTGTGCGCGATCCCATACCCCTGGAGAACCTCGACACCAAGGAGTATCCCCTTGCCATGAAGCCCACCCCTCCTGAGCTCATCCAGTTTTCCTTGAACGTCCCAGACAACAACCAAGACGATACTGAGGAGGTACAAGAGAACGACGAGCCCTCCACGAAGCAGGTCAGTTGTTAACCCCCCAAGTTCATCTCCCATCTCGCAAATCTCGCAATTTAAGGGAGTAAGACACTAACGGGCTCTACAGGAAAAGCGACCAAGTAGATGTACCCCTAGCCTCGTCAAGTCCGAGTCTCCCTCAGAAACCCCCATCCTCAGCAAGATTCCCCGACAGTCTCGATCCCCTTCCGAAGCGTACCCCCGTCATGCCCGCCAAACTCGAGCAAGCTCTATTGGGTCTCCAGATGCCGCGGTGCCCACGTCGAACCCCTCGCGAAGATCTGCTCGGTATTCCCAACTCAGTGCGGTTTCGGACAAGCTGCGTCGTTCCATCGCCCTTGGCAGCACTAGCCGCCGTGAACCAGGGGAGCGATCGACGAGATCCTCATCTGGTTTCCTCGCAACCCCCGACACATCTGAAGTCCTGATTGCACCTACCGGGCGCTCTTCTCGTCGAAGATCGGCGAATTCAGACCACGGACAACAGTCGCCCGAGCCTTCATCTTCCGCTCAGGTTGCTCCCCATTACGAGGCGAGTAGCCCGGTCGAGAGTGATTCTCACACAGTCTTCAGCAGCAACGTGGCTACCCCACCTATCACCGATGCGGATGCGGAGCCCTTTGCTGATGCTGACGACTCCCTACGATCCTTCCATTCCAGACCCTCCATCGATGTCGTCGCTGCACAGGATGCCAGTCTTCCTAGTCCTAGATTGTCTCCGACCTTGGCCGCTGCCCAGTTGCACCTGGCCGACAACGACGAAGATGAGGCCCAGGCCAGCTATCAAACCGCCACCACCGACCCTGCCTGGGCCGACGAGTCCCAGTTGACCGAGGAGGGTGATTCGATGGCTTTGGTGCGACAGGGTCATGACGATTCCCGTGCCCTCGCCCGTGCGAGCTCCGCCGATTCACAGCCCTGTGTCGTGGATACCCAAACGTTATTGGAAGCCTTTGATTCCATGAAGACGGAGATGAAGACATTCATGATGTACCAATTTCTCCGCCGCTGTCCCCGCCCTACCCTTCGCGTGGTGGCCGACGCTGTCAACCCGGCCTTGAAGTGCGACTTTCTGCAACAGCTCCCCCTCGAGCTCAGCTACCACGCCCTCTCATACCTGGACCACCGCGACCTCTGCAGAGCCGCTAGAGTCTCCAAGCACTGGCGTAATATTGTGGACCGCAATGAGACGGGATGGAAAGAGCTGTTTGATCGCGATGGCTACACCCTACCCCCCGGCGAGCTGAACAAGGCTATCATTCAGGGTTGGGGTTGGCAGGATCCCGTTGGAGCGATGGGCTACGAAAAGGACTTGAGCATGAAGACCCGCCTCACTTCGTCAGAGCAGGAACTCACTCGAACCCTCCGAAACGACTCCACCCAGAAGTCTCGCACCTCAAAACGGAAGAGGGCCCTGAACAGCTACACGCAAACCGAGAGATCGAAGCGCCGGGCCAGTGCTCAAGAGGCCACTTCTCGCGAGGAAAAGAGCCATGCCGAAGCCAAGCAGCACAAGTCAGAGGGTCCCTTGTCGGCTGCCAACGCCGCCGTCCTTGCCGTGCCAGATCCCCATTTGGGCCTGACTTCCTTGCGCCAGTTGCATCTCTTCAAGTCACTTTACCGCCGACACCACATGATCCGCCAGAGTTGGACGAGCGGCGAGGTCAAGCCTGGACACGTCGCTTTTGCCGCCCATCCTCGCCATGTGATTACCTGTCTTCAGTTCGACGAGGACAAGATCATTACCGGCAGCGATGATACGCTCATCCACATCTATGATACCAAGACTGGCAAGCTTCGAAAGAAGCTGGAAGGCCACGAAGGAGGTGTGTGGGCGTTGCAGTACGAAGGCAACATGCTGGTCTCTGGCTCTACCGATCGGTCCGTCCGGGTTTGGGACATTGAGCGAGGGCTCTGTCAGCAGGTGTTTTACGGACATACTAGTACGGTCCGTTGCCTTCAGATCCTGATGCCGACGGAGACTGGGAAGGACTCGTATGGTCAGGCCATTATGCAACCCGAGAAGCCCCTCATCATCACCGGGTCCCGAGACAGCCAGCTCCGAGTGTGGAGGCTCCCAGAAGTGGGATCCCGAAGATATATCCAGACCGGACCCCCTGCCCACGAATCCGATTGCCCCTACTTCATTCGGGTTCTCGCGGGCCACACCCACTCGGTTCGGGCCATATCCGCACACGGAGATACCCTTGTGAGCGGCTCATACGACAGCACCGTCCGCGTATGGCGAATCAGCACTGGCGAGTCGCTCCACGTCCTGCACGGGCACACGCAAAAGGTGTACTCGGTGGTTCTTGACCACGAGCGCAACCGTTGCATTTCTGGTTCTATGGATTCTTTGGTGAAGATATGGGATCTCGCCACTGGAGCTTGCCTTCACACCCTGGAAGGTCATAGCCTCCTGGTCGGCCTTTTGGATCTCAGAGATGAGCGACTCGTCTCAGCGGCGGCTGATTCTACCTTGCGCATCTGGGACCCGGAGACGGGCAAATGCAGGAACACCTTGATGGCACACACGGGAGCAATCACTTGTTTCCAGCATGATGGACGCAAGGTCATCAGTGGCAGTGAGAAGACCGTTAAGATGTGGGACGTCAGGACTGGTGAATGCGTGCAGGACTTGCTCAACGACCTGAGTGGCGTGTGGCAGGTCAAGTTTGACGAGAGGAGATGTGTGGCGGCTGTCCAGCGTGACTCGCTCACATATGTCGAGGTTAGTTTGATTGCGATACATGGGCGAGACGGTACTAACAGCATCTCTAGATTCTTGACTTTGGAGCAGTCCGAGATGGAAGGCCCCCGGAGGAGCTGGGCAAGCGGATTCTCCTCAACGAACCCGAGGTGCGGGCCATGATTGAAGAGGAGGCCTAGAAACTTTTATATCGATTTCAGTGGCGGGGACGACTAGCATTGACGCACTCACGACTTTGTTCGCCGACACAAGTTGACGGCATAATGATACGGCTTTTGGCGTTGATGATACCGTATATCTACCACGCACTCACACACGCACTCACACACGCACTCACACACGCACTCGACACATGGACAGGACAGGCATGGGCGGGACAGGCATGGAACGGCGTTGGCGGATTTGACTGGCAGAAGGCATATACCTAGCTTTGACGAAGGTTTTTTGTTACATTACGCGCTTTTGAGGGGACATTTTCACGGACCGTGGAGGTAGAGGAGGAATAAAGCTCACTGTTATGTGCATCTTATGGATAGGGCAGAGCAGACGAAACAACAAAAAGGCCTCGACGAGAGATAAAACTTACAGAGGAAAATGGGATTGGGTGGAATATTTGCTTCTGGTAGTATCAATGTACATGATTTGTTTGATTGTGAGCGTGGGCAAGGTGAGGTGGATGTTTTGTGTGTGTAGTCTTTAATTTGACCGGCATCTGGATACCTACTAGATGGTTGTGCAAGCTTCACTGGTTGATGACTTGGTCATGTATGAGTCTGTTCATATAAGTATAAGTATATATCGTGTTTGATGCTAGAACACCAGCTCCCACACATCCAGCGTCGACATGGTGACCCTCACGCCCATCCACTGAGCGGCCTTGCCCAGAATCAGGTAGCGACCGTCGTGGCTAAAGGTGGCGGCGGTCACGTAGCCGCTCTCAAACTTGATGGTGTACAGCACCTTGCCCGAGTACAAGTCGCTGATGTCGGCGCCGTCCTCGGTGCGGCAGCACAGGAAGCGGCAGTCGGGCGAGACGGCGATGGGCCAGCCCTCGCGGGCGCGGCGGGAGGAGAGGGCGTAGGACTCGAGGGCGGCGGTGGTGTAGTTCCAGTGGTAGACGGTGTCGCCCCAGATGCTCACGACGACGGCGCCGTCGGGGGTGACGCCCAGGAAGGACGGGCGCTTCCACGTGTCCAGGTCCAGCTTGGCGACGGAGCGGCCCGTCTGCGGGCTGGTGAGGCGGATGGTGCCGTCGCGGGACTGCGAGACGAGGGCCGAGGCGTCCGGGGTGAAGACGGCGTGGGTGACGGCGTCGTCGTGGCAGGCGAGGATGGCGGCCCTGTACAGCACGGCGCCGGCCTTGACGTCGACGAGGGCGATGCGGTGGCGGGCGCTGCCGACGGCGAGCCACTGGCCGTCGGGCGAGAAGCACAGCGGCCGCGCCCCCGGCCAGCGCATCTGCTGGATGCGGCGGCCGTTGACGTAGTCGCCGAGGTAGACGCTGGGCTTGCGGAAGTTGACGCCGTCGTGGTTGAGCGCGTTGAGCTCCTTGGGCTCCTCCTCGATGAGGTAGGCCCAGGTGCGGCCGTCGCGGCAAAAGGTGAGGTCGACGCCGTGCTGGTTGGAGAGCACCGAGACCTGGTTGGCCTGCGTGTCGTAGAAGCGCGTCGGGGGGTCCATGGTGGACACGGCAATGGTGGGCTGGCCGTTGCGGACGAGGAAGGCCACCTCGACCACCTCGTGGTTGGAGAGCTCCTTCTTGGCGAGGTGCCGGAGGCTGATGAATAGGGGGGTTGGGTTGGTGATGCCGATGGCGTGGTAGTCGGGGATGGCTTCCGAGTGGAGGGACGAGGCGGTAGTTCTGACAGGTCAGTTTTCATGTACGAGAGAGGAGAAGAGAGATGTACCCAGGAATGGCAGTGGAAAGAGACTGCTGTCCCCCCGACGTCGACTGCATGTACTCTTGCAGGGCGTCGATGAACTCGACGAGCAACTTGATCTGGTTCTGCACGCGAAAGTCGTCGTTTTCCGCGTCGTCCATGAGACGGCCTCGGAGGTTCTGGCCCTCTTGGAGGATCTGCGAGTCGCTGTAGGCGGGCAGATCGTTTCCGTGAGATGCGGGCTGGAAGTTGATGGCGCTGGGGGGGGGATGTCAGTTGGATTCACCAGGGAAGGGCAGCTACCTTCTCAACTCACAACAGCAGCACGTCCAGCCCCAAGTTCATGGCGATCCTCGCATTCTCGGCCAACCTCCCCATGGGCAACAGCCTCTCGGCCGTGTGCTCCAGCCAGGCGTTGCCCCTCTCGGCCGTCTCGCCGTCGCCGTCGAGGGCGTCCTCAATCTCGGCCACCAAGATGCCGGCGCCCTCGACCACGTCCCTCAGCGCGCCGGACAGCCGGTCGGGCAGCGAGGCGGTGCCGTCGTCCAGGCGCCCGGCGTTGTGGCTCAGCTGGCGGGCGACGAGCTGCAGCTCCGACAGCTCGCGGGAGAGCACGGCGAGGTCGAGGCGGGCCACGGGGTACGACACGACGAAGTCGCCGAGGGCGTCGCTGGGATCCGCGACGGACTCTTGCAGCGCTGCGCTGAGGGCGCCGAGGCTCAGGTCTTGGCCGCCCATTCTGGTGGTGGTGGAGTGATGACGGTGAAGGCGTGGATACTGTTTGTTGGCGGTGAATGAAGCAAGTCCCGCGGTTTGGTGTTTTGCAAGTTGGTGTAACAGGAGATTTCTACGGCGCATTCGACATTTTCACGGCAGCGAGGAAGGGGGAGCGAAAGGACGTTGAAGCTTGTCGCGTGCTTTCGCAAAAAGATGAGGCTGCGAGGTTTTGGCACGGACGGCGGCAACGTCACGGCCGGAGATGGGCGGGGGAAGACGGCCGGGAGAGTCGGAGACGGCGAGTACGGACGAGGAGGTGCAAGGGAAATAGTAGAGTCGCAAGATGAAGCGCAGGAGAGCTTGATTGATTATCCAGAAGACAAGACGCGAGAGGAAGAGGGGGTTTGCTCTGCACACTCGCAGAGGACCAAACGGGATGAGCAGAGGTGGAGTAATTCATTGCTTGGCTGCCGTCCTTGGCTCGACAGAATCTCGTGAGAATGGGACAAGGGAGGTTTGCTTGAGAAAGGGCTACGGGTTTGCTGCAGATGTAATTCTGCTCTACGTGATGCCATCTCCAGGCAGGGCAATCTCACGGTTCCTGTGAATGACCGACCGTTGGTCCCGTCATGACGGAGATGGCGGGGCTTGGAATCTGGGGAAGATGAGGAGAGAGGCGAACGGTGGTGAAGATGATGGTGATGGGGATGGATAGGCATCGGTAACAATGCCATGAGAGACGAGCAATAAACCTCAGAAAAAGACAAACAACCAAGGAAGAAACATTCCCTTCTGTTCTTGGCATGGATCCCTCACCATCTTCACACCCAAAACAAACGGTGAGCGATAAAAGATGCTTGGAATGAAACGGTTCCATCTTTGGCCACGTTCCGTTTTCCGCCATCCGTCATCCCGGATCCCTTCAATGGCCGCTGATCCTGATTCCGATTCCCTGGATCAGACCATGCAGGGGACGCCATGTGTCTAGCTTCACCGACGAGCTCGTGTTTTTATCAGAGTCGAGGTCAGATAAACACAGTCAGACGAGGGAACCTCTGTTAAACTCGAGAGAAGCATAGATACGAAGAGCAGGGAAGACGGAGGCCATGGATACCTCATGCTGGGGCACGCTGCACATCTGGCATACTACAGCGGCACGTGCTGGCCTCGCTCCGATGGCCGGTTCTCCCTCCCCTCTAGGCACATCGTAAGAGATGCAGCGCTTGGGCTCGGAGTAGGCGCCCCCCCCGTCGCTGATGATGTGTCGTCGTGTCTCTCGTCGTCGAGGCGTTTGCGTGTGGGTTCTTTTGATTTCCTTGTTCGGGACGCCGGGAGCGCGACTGAGCCACGGCAGAGGAGGCATTGCCAGAGATGCAAAAATTCGGGCGGGGGGGGACTCGTTCCGGCCAGGAAGTCGAGACTGTTGTGTGACGAGGACAACTCAAGAAGCTGTGCCACACACGTTACGCGCGGGGGAGAGAAGGGAATGGAATCTTGCTACGCCACGTCCCAGTGACGATTGCTCTTCAGGCGCGACGAGGAGGCTTGGGCGGGCATGAGCCCTACGGCTCCCTCCAAGAGATGATTGGGGGCAAGGTCATGTTCTCTCTCTCTCTCTCTCTCGCGTTGACGCCCAACGCTGACGCCGGGACTAACGACGGGACAAGAGACGGGACGGATGCAATATCACGCATCTGAGACATTTGGGCTGTTGGACCTCAACGCCTCCGTCACGGGACCGATTCCAGGGCAGGCAAGCAAAAAGCAAAAGCAGAGCGGAAAGGGAAAGGGGGAGAGGCGAGATCGACAGGTCGGGAAACGTTTCAGAGGAACAGCCCTGTCCCGGCATCGATCCGTCTCATGCCGTCCAGCCTTTTTCTGCTGCCGCCTCGTCCACCTCCAAGACTTCTCACGGAAGCGCGGAGCAGAAGGCACTCGACAGAGCACCGAAGCGGAAACGCTCCAGAAGCACCCAGCTGAAGAGGACCCAAAGCCAAGGCGGCAAATGCCCAGCCCCCCATCTTTTCAATTTGATAGGACCCCAGCGGTACCACATGTCACGTCCTCCATCGCTGCGCTAGTGTCCAAAGTGAAATGGAGACGGGGCTCTCTGTTGGCCTCGATCGAGACGTGACTCGCCCCTTTCTCGCTGTACAACCACACAAAAGAGGTCAACCAAGGACCACAAAGCCAAAGTGCAAAAAGGGCTGCAGCACAGTCACACAGGCCCGTGGCACCCCCAAAGCGTGGTGAGGGAGCCCAGGGACCATCCCTGTTCGCCGGGAGTCTTCAGCAGCGTGCGCATTTTGGGCGTGGCGCCTGAAAGAAGACGGAAGGGGGGGGGGGGGGGGGGGGGGGGGGGGGGGGGGGGGGGGGGGTGTGGGCGTCTGGACCAATCGGCAGCAAAGGCCATCGAGAGGGGCGTCGTTGAGAAGAGGGATCGGCGACGGAAGGAGATTGATGAGATGGTGTGAGGGAGCGGCCCATGTGGTGAGACCATCTCGACGCTGCCTGTGGCCAGACGAGAGGGACACGGGCAGTATCGCAGTCTTTGTCGAGGTAGGATGCGGAAGAATTCAGCAGATACGGACTCCGAAATGGCCATGTATCATCCATAGCATACACGATGCACCGAGATGCCATGCCGTTCGAGCTGGAGGTGTGTAATGTCCCATGCCCATGCAGCCCACGTCAAACCACCAAAGAACCAGGATTTCCGCCCTGTTTAGCAAGGAACACCAAGAATGCGACTCCATTCACCAATCGACGGCCGGACAGCGCCATTCGTGCATCGCCGAGCATCATCGTGCATCGCCGTCTCGTCACTCAACCCTCTCAGCTTTCTCCGACGGGCCTGGTCCTTCAGCTGGGGAAGGGCAGAGCAATCAATCTCTCTCGGATTTGACTCTGCACCTGCATCTGCATTTGCATTCGCATCTGGGCCGGTTCCTTGGCCGGAAAATGTGCCAACCCCATGGAAGCATCTCCATGATGACTTATACGGCCCTTGTGAATGAATACACACGTCCACGGGTCCCTTGCGAATACAGCCCCCCCCTTCTTGATACCGTTTTCGTCTCGCCCTCACATTCATTGTCTTCATCTCGCTCTCGCAACAGTCGCCTCTCCCATCATTTCCGGGATGCTCCCTGGCCATGCCCATCCTCCCTTTCCTCACCGACACCTTGACCGTCCACCGCCGTTTCTCTCGTCCTCGGGTATCAAAGACACCGCCTGAAGACGGGACTCGCGGGAAGAGGTAAAGGACTGCTCCCAGCCCACCCCCGGGGAAGCCATTCCAGCTGTTCCAGTGGATCTCCCTCCTCCCCCAGCCCGCGAGGCCCAGGCCACCTCAGAAGCAAACCTGAGACGCCGCCTCGACGGGAGAAGGCCTTTTGGCTAGGGCATCACCGAGCGACAAATGGCAATGGGTAGGTACTTTGGATTAGCCCTGCGCTACTGCACACCGCCAGGTACCCCCCCCTCCGGGAGGCCTGCACCACCCTCGGACGACTTCCCAGCCCAGGTGACGTTCCAAGTTCCAGTTGGCCTCCCGAGTCGTTCAATTTTTTTCGGCACTAATGCTGCGGCGTCTCGCTCGTTTCTTCAGAGGGCTCCCGCCATTTTTACAGGGCATCTCAGCCAGTGACCGTCCATCGCACCTTCTTGGGTCCAAATTGATAAACCCGACCTCCTCCTTCCTGCCTTCCCGCTTCCACTGCATGCTCCTTCCTCCCCCGTCCCCGTCCCCACCCGGTTTTTTTTTCCATCTTCCCCACCTCCTTCCCTCCTCCCAGCCAACCTCATCCTCCATCATCCCACTCCCACGGTGGGCGTGGGCTTTTGAACCTCTTCAGTCCCTTCTCAAAAAGAGGGCCCAACCTTGCCCAAGGGTTTCCTGGGTTTGCCAGGGACATCATCGTGATAGAGAGAGAGAGAGAGAGCTGGCCTCCTATTATACCCCGTCGTTGTCTTCTTTTATATACCCCAGCGCCAGCTCGTCCTTCCCTTGCGCCGTCCTCAGACTCCTTCCACCTCTTCACCGCCAAGCACGCCGAGACAATAGAGGAGAGCTCATAGCTCTCGTCCAACTGGCCCGTCATGGCGGCTCTTGAGCAGACAATCACCATTGTCAACAACTCCGGCAAGATCATCAAGACCGTATGTACTACGAAGTCCCTCTTGACTTCAGCTGGTCGGTGCTGACATGCGTCTTACACAGGGAAAACAACTGTACTCCATTTTCAAGGAAGCCCAAGGCAACTACAAGGACAAGAAGAACGAAATCAAGGCCGAGCGAAACCTTGCGCGCTCCCAGACCTTTGACCCATCCCGCGCCATCCCCGAGCCGCCGAGACAAAACGACGATCCGTACCAGTACTACTATGAGTATGACCGCGGGCGACCTCCGCGAACCGCCCGACCCTACGACGCCGGCAGCGATCGCGGCTCCCAACACAGCCGAAGATCGCGCAGCGTGCACTCGCACCGCCAGGAAACTCGCGGCTTTGATGCCAGGAGCCAGCATGCCCTCACCGAATCCAACATGAAGACCTTCAGCGAGGTGTCTGGCGCTCCCCCCAGCAGACCACCGCCCGCCCCCCGCGCTTACACCAATGGATACGCCGAGAGCATCCCCATGGACCTCGCCTTGTCCAGGAGAGACTTGCCTCCCGACATGCGAAGCCAGCGAGCCCTGTCCGTCCGCGACCCCGGCATCATGATGCCCCGATCCGTCTCGGCCACTGAGTTGGTGAAGAAGCCTCGCAAGGAAATCGACATGGATCTGGCTTACGGAAGCATCCCCCCTGATTTGGAGTACCGCACCGACCTGGACCCCAAGAACACGGACGAGAGGGAAGCCACCAGTCTGATCCATCGGGTGGAAGGTCTCCTCGACGAGGCAAAGTGCATGCACCACTCTGCTACTACGACCATGACCCACCTCCAAAAGGACCCCGATGCTGCCGCCGCCGTCGCCCTCTCTCTCGCCGAGCTGTCGAACCTGGTCAAGAAGACATCGCCCGCCTTCCTCGGCCTCATGAAGACGGCTTCTCCTGCCGTCTTTCACCTGCTTGCGTCCCCCCACTTCCTAATCGGATCCAGCATCGCCGTGGGCGTGACCGTTGTTTGCTTCGGAGGATGGAAGATTGTCAAGCGAGTTAAGCAGCAACAGGCTGCTCGGGAGATGCTGGCTTATGAACGCGCAACCATGGACCGCCCTGTCCCAACGAGAAGCCAGAGCGAGTACGGCCCTGGTCCTCAGTACAACGGCGGTGTCGACGAGGCTCTCATTATCGATGATGACCTGAGCTCCATCGACACATGGAGGAGAGGCATTGTGCCATTTGGCGAGGACGAGAGTGCCGATATGGAGCTCATCACTCCCATGGCCGACCGGGTTACCAAGGAGATGTACGACAAGGACGACTTTGATACCAAGTCTCGCCGAAGCACCCGAACCAGCAGGACACACGAAACCAGCAGGACGCACGACAGCCACCGAAGCCACAAGAGCCATCGCAGCCACAGGAGCCACGACGAGAGGGACCGGGACAGGGACCGGGACAGGGAGTCTGACCGCCGGAGCCGACGAACGGAGAGCGTCGCCGGGAGTGAGCGGAGTGAGCGGAGCCACCGCAGCGATCGCTCTCACCGCAGCAAGAGGAGCGAAAGGGTCGAGATGAAGGCCATCGAGGATGGACGAAGCCGTCGGGGCGACGATGACATGCAGCTGGTTCTTCGACCCAAGTCTCACCGACAGAGCAGCAACATGCTCAAGGCACTGTTCAAGCCCAAGAAAGAGAGGGAGATGGTTTACGCCTAGAGCGATCTGGGCATGATGATTTGGAGTTTTGATAATGGATTTGCATCACATTTCTACAATTGTTAGAAAGGGCCATTCTTTTGGTCTAGACGGACAGACGCAACGCACGCATTAAGGAGTCTACTACAGCGGTTCAACGGTTTGACGAGAGACTCCTACTCGTCTGATGTTTTGGTAGGAGCTTGTTTACTTGACCTACATGGGTACAGTCAGGATGGATGGAATCATGGATGCGATACGCATTCCGCTTGCATGGATGGATGCATGCTTTGGCAGTTGGATATCACTCACTACTATTTAGTCGTTACATGTACACAATGAATCAACGGGATCACCAGGCGCGTGATCCGGGACGTCTATGACGACTTTTCGCTTCCTTGATGGATGCTTCTCGGTGCTTAGTTCCATTCGTTTTGCAGACAAGCGTGCATGGTTCATGGATGAGTTTGCAGGTTCTGGGCGACGACAAGGTTGGCACACATGGTCGGGCATTCCGTCGTTTGTCGACGGTTGCGAAGCCGGGAATGTGTTGCTCATATTTTGGCTTGCTTGTGCTATTCTTCGCGGATTGACGATTACTGATTGCTTCTACTTCTAGGAAGCAGCGCGGCAATGAAACCCGTTTGTATCTTAATTAATGCATGGCATCTACCGCCCACTGGTTACTCGTACACATGGAGTTTATCATGCTTCTAATTGCTACAAACCGGTATCAATTAATCTCTCTTGCTCGATTGGTCTATCGGCAAGTCCGCGTAAAGCCACAATGGGAGAGTTGCTTGTTTAATATTGGCTTGAGACTGGCCGTGTTTGAGGAAAAGGTTGGATGAGAGTCAGAAGCAAACACCCGTTCGCTTATGGATACCGTTCGCGGGGTTTCTGCTTGTCTGCAGGACCTTGATTCGAAACGGTCAATCCTTCTTCCGTCTTGATCTTGTTCTCGGGTACGTCGCTGTGGTGGTGGATGGCGAGTACAAATACCCACGGCTTTCCGCCAAGTGCTCGCATTCCTTGGGTCTCTCGGGCATATATATACTCTTTGCCGTAGATTCGGGCATGGTCAGCGGACTTCCACCGATGGGAGGCAGGCTCGGACGACGCAGATTGGAGGAAGAGTGGTCGGTAGGTTTAATCCCCTTGCCTCCTCCGCTTCTCGCCCTTGTTCCCTCCTCACGTCACTCGCGCCAAAGTCTTCCCTCCTCCTCCCTCCCACATTCCTTCTTGGGTCACACGCTAATCATGCTAGGATTCTCTCCCACGGACGTGGTGGAGGATCCGACGTCGACTCAATAGTTCTGACGCAGACATGCCGATATCCCATAGTCGGTTGGATGGGTGCTCGATATAGAATGCCTCCCGGTCGAGGCGGGCTCTAAAGGTCCGCCAGGCTCTCATTGCCCAAGACGGCAAGCCCAAGCCAACATGCCCTCGACGCCTCCCGTCCCTAGTCACGTATATTATAGTCGATACGCGCAGCATGGGTTTCCTCCCTTCAGCAACCTCGAGGTCACGAACGGCAGCACAACATCGGAATCCCAAACAATGCCGAGTTGATCAGGACCTCGTCCGCGAGCCGGACGAACGAGGCCATGGTGCGCCCGCCAACTGTTGGTACAAGCCCGGCTTCGCATTCCGGTCATGTTCGACAACTGCCACTCCGACTTGGAGGGCCATTTGTGACAACGCCGGTCGCAAGTGTTCCGGCGTAAGTGCGTTGATCGCTCTCCGTGCGCTCGCTGCTGACAGTTCCGCTCCAGATCCCCGAGCTTGTTCCTCTGGCCTGCTAGTGTTTGGGTGTTTGTCAAGCTGATGTTTGTTCGCGAGGAGCGTTTTCTCGCCGGGCGAGGCCTAGGCCCTTGGTCGTTGGCGGCTCTGGCGGGCCGTCGAGGCCGTCGCGGCCAATCTCAAGGTTTCTTTCTTGGGTTACCGCATCATGCTCGACACTCCAAGAGTCGGACCTTCAATGGTTACGTATATACGCCGCCGTACGTCCCATCATGTCTCACCTCTGTGGTCTGCCAATTCGATACAAACTGATGGGCGATTCCGTAGAGAATCACCACTGACTAGCACTTATGAAGGTGTGAGTGAGTGTGAAGCCCTATGCAATGTCTTGTCCTGGCAAGTTACCCGTTGATCTTCATATTCTAATCATGCTCAGATACGGCGAGGTTTTTGACGGTTGCCACAACCGAAGCTGGCGCAAATCAGAAATCCCTTGGTCCCGCGAGATTCTCCTATATACGGCTCCCCTCCATTCGATCACATTCTTCCCAGACTCGTATACAATGTCATGGGGTTTGCCAGGAGAGAGGATTGGCCCGTCCCTTGCGCCCTACAGACCCGGCCAGACGTTGCAAGTTCGTATTTACCCCCATGATGGAAATCAAGCTGACCATAATGGCAAGAGTAGGTCATGGCGGCATGTGGCCTGGATTCCGATATGACGGGAGTGGCACGCCACCACAACTCATCGGCGCCAGGGTAGCTTCTTGATGGCAACCCCGACCTGGCTACGCTGGACTGCACCGTCAGGGACCTTACTCTACCCAGGGGTCCAGTTGATCGAGTGCAAAGTCACTGCCCATTCACCAAGTCCCCGGACAAATCTCGCGCAACAAGGCTGCCAACGCAGCCCGGGGAGACACTTGGCGGACATGGGAACCGGCATATCCATGACCTCGCGCTCAATGGCGGTGAGAGAGTGACGTGGGCAAGAGGCTTTGCATCTTGTTGGCCGCCTCGACAAGACGGCCTTTTATAGATGATGCACGACATTGGCTTCACGCCTCTCCGCTCCCGCTCGACGGGACACTCAAACCTTGCCATCGACACGGGCGCTGACAACGCCCATCTCGCAGGACTATATATCCAGGCTGGGGGGATAACCTCCGAGAAACCCTACCGGACGTGGCAATCCTCACCAGGTTTCCCGAGCCAAGCGCCGAACCAAGCCTGAGGCCAACGAGGCTCGCCTTTCGCCTCGCAAGAATGGTCGATGCCAACGGCAGAAGCACGACCGACGCCACCGGGGAAGAGACTGGACGGACATTCCTTACGCCAATGCAAGATTGCGCCGCCCTTCCCGAGAAATACACGAAACAACTGGTCTATATAGATGCCGACCACTGCGAGGAGAAAAGCGACTGCGGTCGCCGTCTCGGCCTCGGTCCAGCCCGTCCCCCGAGGACCTCTCGCCCTACGACAAGGCTCTGAAAACTCGCGCTTGTTCCCTCATCAAGCAGTCTTCGGCGCCGAGCTCCAGAGGCTGGGACGCCGGATGGCTGGGCGCACCTCGCGCAGTCCCGTCACCCCGAAGGAACTCTCTCTCCTACCGACCACGAGACAAGAGATCAGAGCGCCCAACAGAAGGCCCTGTTTCCACGGGATGTGGAAGGCAGCCTAGTCTCGACATCAACACAGTTGTTACGTCCACGCCTCCTGTATGTTCCACACTTCATCGGGCATTCCCTTGCAAGCCTCGACACATTCGAGAACTAACACTGGCAGCCCAACGATTTGCTTACCGCAAGTCACCACGCATATAGAACCGGGACGCAGAAGGGGCACGAAACCCCCTCCAACAAACGAGGCGAGCGGCCTGACAAGAAGAATCTTCTGGACAGTGTCCATATATACTAGCGACCGCCGACGAAGGATGCCGCCACCAAACCTGTATACTATACACATGACTTCGCATGCGCCCCGGCCACAGAGGTCGGTCGGGTCAAAGCCCGGCTTCGTCGAGCCGCTGCCGCTGCCGATATAGGCCGGCGACGAGGAAAGACTGGGACCAGATGGCCAAGTTTCGCAGCGAATCAGACATGTTGCGTCCTTTCTTGTTCGTCTCATTCATTGGGGAGAGGAAGCCTCCGGCGACGAACATTGTCGTCACCGCACTAAGAGATATGGCGGATGTTGGCGGCTGTGCCTTGGCACAATTGGATGGCCAAGAAGTACTATACCCTTCATGAGCCCGGTCGTCAATCGCTTTTACCGCGGCGGTACCAGACTCCCGCCACAAGGGCTGGAGGGAGAGATTGATTCATTGGGAATTCGGATCCGGGATGAAGATACTCCGTAGACTGGAGTTGAGTTGTAGATGGCATGCCTGAGGTCTTCTTTCAAGAGCACGTCAGACGATGGCGTGGAGTTTCAGAAATCACACTGGAATGGATTCACCCAATAAATACAAATAGGGGCTCTTCATGAGAAAAAAATGTCGTAATCGTCCCCATGTCGTCACTCCATCGACATGGACAAGCAAAAAAGCAGCGAAAAGCCGCCGTGAAATTGTCGGCGCTTCCGGCCGCCCGCGTCAAGGGCGGCTTGTGTTCCTCAATCGGCGACCCAAGACGCTGTTTTCCCTAAAAGTTAGATGCCGGTCGATGCGGTGAAAGCGGCCCGGCACGACAAGGGGGTTGCAAACTAAAAACATCGGTGAAGCCCGGGGGAGGGAAGAGGGAGAAAGCTGTCTTGTTTAAAAGCGAGGGTACCGTCGTGGGGAAACTCTGGATATGGCTGTATTTTTTGCTTTTTGCTCCTCTTCCCCTGCTGCTTTCAGAAACGTCCATCAATAAAATGTCCAATTCTGTTCTTTGACAACTTAAATTACGAATACTTCTCCCTCCCCTTTGTGACGTATCTGGCCGGCGGCACTCGGAGGTCACAGCGCGCGTATCGGGGACGGGAACAAGCATCCAATACGTTACGCAGCACGACGACGACGACGAGGAACTGTCCTTCTGTGCCGTGTCTGACTCTTTCTATCTTTTTCCCTGATTTTTCTTTGGCTTCTTGAACCTTCTTTGCATTCAACACTTTCCCCCCATTTCTTTCCTCGTTTCCCTGCAGCAGCATCTCGAGCTTCACCATGATGATGCTGGCCACCAACGACGAACAGCTCCAGAGCGGGTGTCCGGGATGCGCCAAAATTGAAGAGACGGAAAAGACTCTGCAGAATGGCGTCGAGGTAGCCCGTGAGTATCTCGATTCCATTTCCCGTCCAATTCTCTCCTTTTATCATGTCGCATTCCATCGGTGGGCTCGTGGCGTTTCTGTGCCGTGTCTCGAACGCTCTCGTGACTCACCTTGCTCGCTCTCATTGGCGCTCTTGTTCTTGGTCAAGTGCCAGGTGCCATATTTTTCAAGGGATATTTGTACGGGTTCCTGTCACCTTCTCCCGCTCTTACTACACGCAAAGCCGGTACTGATACCGTCCAAGTACACTTGTACTTCCCCAACTCATTGAACTGAGGCTAGTGCCCCTTTGTGTGGCTGGTGTGCCAACAAGGCTGAACAACTTCACCTCCAAATTGTGGCGTTTCACCTCAATAGCGGCAAGGCTGAAAAGTGGCACCAACACTTCCCCTCCTCAGAATTCAGAATGACAACAATCGCACCGTATCTTGCGAAAATGACACGATGAGCCGAATCCCCCTTTTCATGTCAATGCATTCTTCGCCCTGAATATTTTTGTATGACTGCGAAAAAAAAGGGCAAGAAAAAAGACCCAGCGCCCTCTCGATATCGCGTCATCGGCCTAGCTGGCCGCAATTCCCACCCCCCGGTCTCGGGCGCAATTGGGTCTGCACCTTTCACCACCGCATCATAACTGCTGCTCGTCACCACCGAACGTTTCTGCCCAGCGCGGTAGAGTACTGGAAACCGTGTGCTGTCTTCTTGTTTGTCATTCCTTCTTTGACATTGGCTCCCTTGTTCCTCGAGTCCTCAACTCTCCTCCATCCTCTCCTTCATCCTCTGCTAACCCCCATCTCCAAGCCCCCGTCGTGATGCCGCTGCGAACAGCCTCACCGACAATGTCACCGCCGGCGCCGTCCTCGCCCGTCCTCTCCCCCCTCGAAGTCGCCGATGACTCGGCCATGACGCCCGATCTCGTCCACAGCCTCAACCACGCCAGCACCGTGCTCGCCCTCGCCGTGAGCCCGCAGCACGAGACCATCTACGCCGGAACCCAGGACGGAGAGATCGTCGCCTGGTCGCTCGACACCTTCCACCAAGTCCACCGCATCCAAGCCCACAAGCGCAGCGTGCTCTCGCTCTCCTTCTCGCCCGACTACTCGCTCCTCTTCTCCAGCGCCGGCGACCCCATCATCAACGTCTGGGACCCCACCACCCTGACGCGCCTGTACGAAATCTACGGCACCTACGACGTCGGCGACATCTTCTGCACCGCCTACAGCCCGCAGTACGAGACGCTCTACATCGGCGCCCAGAACGCCACCATCCAGTGGATCAACCTCAAGGACACGTCGGCCCGCGTGTCGGCCGACTCGCCGCAGCATCCCGACCGCCGCAACCACCGCTTCTTCGACTCAAAGGCCGTCGGCGGCACGAGCACCCCGCGACGCAACGACGACCGATGGGCCTTGATCCCCAAGGCCCAGACCGTGCTGGAGATGCACCCTGGGTCCACGCGCAACTTTGCCCACTACGGATACGTCTACAGCATGCTCGTGGCCAAGGGCCCGACGGTCGAGGTGGATGCCGACGATGATGTTTTGGTGTCGGGTGCTGGCGATGGAACCATCAAGGTGTGGAGTCTGGGCCATGCAAGCGAGGAAGACGATAATGCTGGGGACATCCAGGAGATTATGACTCTCGGAGCCGACGATGCCGAGTCTGTCCTCTCGTTGACGCTGGATGGGTCGTTCTTGTATGCCGGCAAGCTTGACGGCGTGGTTGAGCTTTGGGATCTTGACACGGCGCAGAGACTCCGAGTAATCAAGGCTCACGACTGCGACATCATGTCACTGCAGATGGGCTGGGGCTATCTGTGGACTGCCGCGAGCAACGGCTGGGCTAGCGTACGTATTGATCTCGGAAACGTCTCAACTTAACTAACAAAATATTAGAAATATAGCATAGCCCACTACGGCAAGTACAGGCACGCTTCCTCGGACGTGACGCAAAAGTACCAGTGCCTGTCTAGGTGGCAGGCTCATCAGGGCAAGATCCTGGCTTCAGCTGCGACCACGTACAAGGACAAGCAGTACTACATCACCGGCTCTAACGACGACAATATTTCCATCTGGACCATCAAAGAAGACGAGTGCGCCAAAAAGGACGCGGCACAGGACTCGGAGAACCTGCTGCTTTCGACGCTCAGAGACTTTGTTTCATACAAGACGATTTCTTCGCGCCCAGAGTTTTCCGAGGATTGCCGAAAGGGTGCGACGTTTCTAGGAGCCCTGTTCAAGCGTCTTGGCGGCCATGTCGAGATGCTCAGCACCGAAAAGCCTCACAACCCAGTCGTGTACGCCAAGTTCTCGGCCAAGAAGGAGGCCTCGGAGACGCGGAAGCGCATTCTCTTCTACGGCCACTACGACGTCGTTGCCGCCGATGGAAAGAAGGGCAACTGGACGGCCGACCCCTTTACCATGCACGGAACTAACGGCTACCTCTATGGACGAGGAGTCAGCGACAACAAGGGGCCCATCATTGCAGCACTGTACGCCGTGACGGACCTGATGCAGGCTCAAAAGCTGGAAAACGACATCGTCTTCCTGATTGAGGGCGAGGAAGAGTTTGGGTCGTTGGGTTTTGAGGAGGCGGTCAAGAAGAACAAGGAACTCATTGGTGATGTAGACTACATCCTGTTGGCCAACAGTTATTGGTTGGATGATGAGGTGCCGTGCCTGACGTATGGTCTCCGAGGAGTTCTTCACACGACCATCTGCGTCGACTCGCCTCGTCCAGATATTCACTCCGGCGTGGACGGCTCGTACATGCTGAACGAGCCTCTGTCGGACCTCACACAGATCCTCTCCAAGCTCAAGGGCCCAGGCAACCGGGTCCAGATCCCCGGCTTCTACGAAGGCATCCTCGACATCACGCCCGAGGAGGAGGCCCGCTACGACGACATCGCCTCCATCCTGATCCGCAACAAGCCCGAGGCCGGCCCCGAAGACCGCCTGAAGCAATCCCTCATGGCGCGCTGGCGAGAACCCAACCTGACTCTCCATCGGTACAAGGTGTCGGGTCCCGACGGCAGCCTGGTCAGCAGTCACGCCAGCTCGCACATCAGCTTACGTCTCGTGCCGGGGCAGGAGATTGACGCCGTGGCCGAGGCGCTGACGGGCTTCTTGCAGAACGAGTTTGGCCTTCTCGAGTCGCAAAACAGACTGACCATTGCCGTGGACAACAAGGCCGAGCCGTGGTTGGGCGACCCGACCAACGCCATCTTCACCACGCTCGAGGGCGCCATCTTGGAGACGTGGGAGGAGCGCTTCGAGGCTTCGGGCGGCGCAGCCGACGACCCGTCCGAGAATGACTCGGCGAAGAAGGACGACAAGGCTCGCAAGCCGCGCAAGCCCCTGTTCATCCGCGAGGGCGGCTCCATCCCGGCGATTCGGTTCCTGGAGAAGGAGTTTGGCGCTCCGGCGGCACATTTGCCGTGCGGGAAGTCGAGCGACTCGGCGCATCTGGACAATGAGCGCATGTGCTTGATGAACTTGTTGAAGGCGAGGGAGATTTTTGCCAAGGTGTTTGCTAGATTGTGACGGGAGAGCGAGCGAGCGATGTACATGGCGTATATGGGATAAACGAGGGTGACTATAAAAGCAATGCAAATTATGTTGTGGGCGGTTAAGATGGTGCCGGATTTCTTTTACTGGGTAGCGCAACGAATTGATGAGGCATCCTCCTCTTCAGAAGCGTTTCAACAGCTGAGAGCTGAATGTTCTGAGACGAGCCATTTCTGGGCTTGACCACGCCTGAGGACGAGGCAAGGCTAGCGTTTGAGTACATAGGAGGCCTCGTAAATGCGCCTTGCAAGATCAACATGGGCTGGCGTGCCTCCGACGGAGTCAAGGAAGGACGGGGAGTCAGTTTGCTGAAGTGATGCTATGATCTCATCTTCTTTGTCATCACGGCCTCCCCCAAGTTTATGTACACCTTGCACAAGAGTCTCCACGGATTCCTGATTGGGCGGTCGCGCCCAGTAGGGCTAATGCAACCACCAAAACCCAGCCGCCAAGAAAAGGGACGGGGAAGGCACGATCGTCCGGACGTGCTCTAAAATTAGTGCCCACCCCCAATTCGCTGTTTGCTGCTGCGCCGCGCCGGGGGCTGAGTTTGAAAGGAGCAGCAGCAAGGTCGAATGCGTGAGATGGACCGGCGCACATTTTATGCATGGACGCAAAATGTGTAGAGGGCTCGGGTACCTGCGCAGAAACGAGACAGTGTGGTTATACAGAACCGAGAAACACCCCAAAAGCCACCGTTGTTTTCCTCAGCAAGCGGCGTCGAAGCACTCAAATTCGGTAGACGCCTCACCGGTTTCTCGTGGCTTGCCCAGCGGTTGGTTGTCATGTGGGTTGCTCGTTGGCTTGGCGCCGTCTCTTCATCATCATCCCAACCGTGGGCCCAGCTGTCGGCGTTCCTTCCATCGCTTCGTTGTTCCCAGTCCCCCAATTGGCAAAAAGTCGGCAAACACGAGGAGTCAATCAGTCGATGGGAGGGGGGACGATGTAAAACGAACGGGTCTTTGTTATGTAAGTATCCGTACTCGCCAACGAGGTCGCTGACGGGAAGGGCAGGAGGGAGGAGGGAGGGAGGGAGCGAGGGAGGCGGGTGGATGGGACCCGGTTCTGCCATGGCAGTCTCGTCGAAATTAGTGCACAAGCAACAATTATTCTCAAACTGGCCACGATTTAATTCTGCTGCTTCCTTTCGTAAGGTTGCAGAGATCTCTTCTCGCAACCTCGTTCGCTCCTCTATCCCGCCACCACGACTCGACACCACCAATCACTCCTTCAAAATTGGGCGGCAAGACGGCAACATTTCTGCAGCCTTCCCCTCATGCAGACTCCCTGAGGGCCAGACTATTTTCGGATATCGGACATTTTAGGCTGGGGTGGCTGAACACGCTGGAACTAGTGGCCTCGCTGATCCTCCCTCGTCTGCGTTTCTTAATTGCTGCTTGGGTCCCTTCTCCCTGGTTACCGTCTCCCAGCCAAAATTACACTCGTTTCCGTCAGTCATCGCAAACATCATCATCGACTTGAGCGTCGAAATTCCTGGTCTTGTCCAAGAAGCGGCCTTGTCTGAACCCATCGAATCGCCGAGAATACGACAACCTTCCACTCGTTCACTGCCGCCCCCCTCACAATGGCGTCCCAATCGCTTTGGTCGACACTCCCCTTGTTCCTCCTCCTCGCGCCCGCCCTCGCCATCGAAAACAACTTCGACTTCTATCCCGCAAACTCCCAAGACTGCCTCTACCAGTCGGCCAACGACGCCGGCTGCACCAAGGGCACCATCGCAAAGCTCAACACTTGTCTTTGCGGCAACAACAATGACTTCGTCATCAATACGGCCAAGTGCCTCGGGAAGAAGGACTCGGCCGACGTCGACGAGGTTTACACCAGGATGTCGGACGCCTGCGATAACTCGTCGACGCCACTGAGTGTCACCAAACAGGAGTTTCAGGAAGCTGCAAAGGAGGGCGAAAATGGGTCGAGCAGCACTGCAACGGATGCGACGGCTTCAGCAACACAGACGGGATCCTCGACTAAACAATCAGACGTCGTGACGACAACAACGGGTGGGAAAACAGTCACCGTGGTACCCACGCAAACCAACGAAAGCAAAGACGACAACTCGACCGGCCTTTCCACTGGGGTCACGATAGGAATCGGAGTCGGAGCGGCCGCAATTGGAGCTGCCGCCGTCAGCGCAGTCGTCTTCTTCCTTCTCCGCCGTCGCCGTAGAAAGGGCGAAGAATCGCACCCGATGCTCCCCAGTAGCAATTACAACGCCTCGACGTATCCGCCCACGGACCCTGCGCTGGGTATGGGTTTCCACGAGAACAAGCCTCCTGCTTGGGCCGGAGGACCGACGCCGAGTCCCGACCCCAGCAAGGGCTGGCAAACACCGACTTCTCACCCGTACGTCGGCGCCTATACTCCCCCTCAGGCTGCGCCGCCACCGACGCAGCTGCAAGTATTCGAAATGGATGGCGGAACGCCGCAGCCCGGCGCACAAGGTGGTGCCGTGGAGATGCCGGCACAACAAGGATGGCAACGGTAGATGGGTATGCTTCGAGATGGCGCTGGATATAAAATGGTCTTTTGGAATGCGGCCATGATGCACTTTGGCGTCTTACTAATTGAATGAGCGGTGATGTCGGATCGGCGACTCATAAGGCGAGCGCCGAGGAGTTGGATTATTGTAATTGGGACTAGGATATTGCGATTGGATGTATCATAGGCGTATATAGGGCATGCTACTACCTATCGCTGTATATTGTCGGTTCGAATCGACGTGATCTTGGGGTGGTGACGTGGGGAATCCAGCGAGCTCATGGGGAGGATCAGACGTGGTAAAGCAACTGCTGGATTACTTGGTATTTATATCTGTATAACTTACATTACTTGGTCAATCTCAATCGAGAATGGCTATTGATTCAGTTCAGCGTTGCTGGGATCGTGTCTCGCAGGTGGAACTTTCCTCCCCTGACCAACCTCTTTCCTTAGGTACCCAACTTACGGAGCCTCGGCCGTCCCTCATTTTCATGTGCATTTTTTCCAATTTTCCGTGAGTAGACGACCCCTCATATTCCTAATTGCCACGTTGCTTTTCCTCTCTTTCTTCTCGCCAAACTCTAGTGAATACCAACAAACGAGTATCAACATGACAGACAAGAAGACGTTTGTTCTCATTACAGGGTACGTTTCTCTCCCTGGATCTTTAGTGCTGACGGGATTGGGTGCAGTTGGGCGGTATTCATGCACACCACGCAACAAACGCCCACCCGTCAGCCTGAAAGGATCGAACAGGGGCGTGATAGGGCGGGACGAGCTGGCTGACTGTGGTTATAGGTGCACGCCGGGAGGAATTGGCCATGGCCTGGCTCTCGAGTTCTTGAAGCGAGGTGGGAATGCCCTCACTCGGACATTGACGAGATGGACGCTGAAGGAGATGCAATTGATCAGATGTAGGCTGCCACGTCATTGTCACGGCCCGAAACACCAGCGTCATCGAGCACATGCAAGGCCCCAACGTCTCGGTGCTGGAACTCGACGTCACCAAGCCTCCCAGCATCGCCCAGTGCAAGGAGAAGGTGGTTGAGATAACGGGCGGGCGACTGGACATTCTCGTCAACAATGCGTACGTGAAAGGAATCGAGGTATCTTGACGGCTGATTGACGTCTGATAGTGGCCGCACTCACACGATTCCCGCCCTGGACATGGACCTGGACGATGTTCGCGCCACGTACGAAGTCAACGTCTTTGGACCCATGTCGGTGACCAAGGCCTTTGGTCCGTTACTCATCGAAGCCCGCGGCCTGATCATCAACATCTCGTCCACCTCGTCCGTGGTGCCCTATCTGTTCGGCGCCATCTACTCGTCCACCAAGGGCGCCATCAACACATACTCCCGCGCCCTGCGCATGGAGCTGAAGCCCTTCGGCGTGCGCGTCATGGTGGCCATGACGGGCACCGTCCGCTCCAACATTGCGAGCCACCCTCACCGTCAACTGCCCAGCGATTCCCTCTACATGCCCGTCAACGACATGTTTCAGAAGAGGTTGGAGTTTAGCCAGAATACCAAGACGATGCCCAACGAGCTCTACACGAGCCAGATTGTCACGCAGGCGCTCAAGGGCGAGGGATATCTGGGCGGCTGGATCGGCGCGACGCCGGATTGGTACTGGGCCGGTGGCATGTCGGGACTGTGCTGGGCCTTGACTTGTCTGCCGAGGTGGATGAGTGAAACGGCCGTGGCTATCTTCTTCAAGATGGGCACTATGGCGACGAGGCTTCAGGCGGCTAGGGCTAAGAAGGACTAGAGGGGTAGATGGACAATGTTGCATGTTAACTACCTAATGTATCCTCCCCCAATAATCCTACTTCTACTCTAGGTACTCGAATCAAACGGTACTGATGTTCCAAATCTCAAGACGCAATGTGTTTTGTGCTTGCCATGCTCCTCACCTACACCATGGCTCCAGACCCCGACAGGTCCTTTAAGCCCACTTCCCGAGCAGGCTCATGAGAACCATACCGGTGACGAGACCGACAAGGGAAAGGCTGGTGGTCAGGGTGTTGGCATCGGTCAACTCGCCTCCCAGCATCCAATCGTGAGCCCACATCTCGACGAGCCCAACCCAGATGAGGATACCGGCCGACAAGGCGTCCAGGGTCCCGATGGCGATGAGCGTGTTGGGGTCGTTGCCGTTGAAGCGCTCCAGCACGCCGATGCCAATGGCCATGCCGATGGGGGTGACGAGGGCGAAGCCGGAGGCGAGGAAGAGCTTCTTGGACAGGGGCACGGTGGACGCCTCGGAGCGGTCAAAGGTGGGCGAGGGCCCGTCGTGGGCGTGCATGTGCGAGTGGGAAAAGGTGGCGCCGTGGCCGAGGGCGGCGATGCGCGTGCCCAGGGCGATGCCCTCGAACATTTGGTGGAAGATGATGACGATGGAGAGGGTGACGAAGAAGGAGTCTCCGGCGACGACGAGGGTGATGCCGATGACTGGGGGGAGGGGGGGGGGGGGGGTTAGCATACATTGCAGAGCACGGGGAGAGGAGGAGGGCGAAAGAGGACGTACGTAGTGAGTGGAAGATGATGCCGGCCTCCATGATGCTGATGTTGGCCAGCTCGGCCGACGCGGCCGCCTTGACCGACAGCTCCAGCTGGTCTCCGCGGCTCTTCTTCTTGGCCTGCCAGCGCATGGCGCGGGTGACGAAGAACTCGATGAGGAAGGAGATGAAGAGGCCGGCCATGACGATGGCGGCCGTGGTGGCTTCGTAGGCGAGCTCGCCGAGGCATTCGTTTGTGAACATCATGCTGGCGTGGGTGAAGAGCTGGGGGGAGTCAGTAGGATGTAGAGGGGGAGGAGGGGGAGAAAGGAGGGGCTTACGTGGACAAAGGCGGTTGAGATGATGACTCCCGTGCCGAATTGCTTGAGGACGGTGAGGAACAGGTTGGTTTTGACCTGGACAAAGTTGGACATGAGGATGGGGCCGAAGACGCCAATGGAACTGGCAACGAGCACGACGAAGAGCATGCCGATGCGGATGGGGATCTTGTACTCGCGATCGGTGCGCTCGCAGGTTGTGGACGAGGACTCGTCAGAGCTGCCGCCCGTACAGTGTCTACGAAATGGTCAGTCAAAGGTCTTCAAGAGTTAGAAAGGGGAAGGAGAGCGTGGACGTACTCGACGCCGGCGTGGAAGTGGCAGTGCTCTTCCTGGGGGTCTTCCTCGCCCGACTCAATGTCCTCGGACGCCATGATGGCGACTTCGTCGTCGTCGGTCATGCAGTAGCTGGGGAGAGTTAGCTTAATGCGATGGGACTAGGTGTAGAGAGCACTCACGTTTCGTCGCCGTGGCTGTGGCAGCCCGTGTACTGCGCGGGGACGTCTCCCGTGGCCGTCATGGTGACTTGGACGTAATACTCTGTGGAATCGGCGGTGCAGTAGCTGCAGAGGGTTAGTGTTTAGGTTGAAGGGAGGAAGGGGCGGGGAGGCGTACACAGAGCTGGAAGAGAGGTGGCAGTCGGTAATGGCCGTGATGCTCGAGGTAGACCCCGTCTCCTCGGCGGCGCTCGCGGCCGTGGTGGAGGTGATGGTGGCGTCGGCGTCGACGACTTGGACTTCGCCGCCGCTGGGGGACATGCAGTACCTTGAGAATGTTAGAAATTGTTGCAAGGCGGGAGCTGGGTGAAGAAGACTCACGTGGCGGTGCCGTGGTTGTGACAGTCAGTGTACGACGAGGGCGGTTCGCCCGTGGCCGTCGCCTCGGCGATGATGCGGTACTCGGTCTTGCCGTCCATGCAGTATCTGCGGTTGTTAGACCTAGGAATATCACGAAAGACGAAGGGCAACTTACTGGACGGTGCCGTGAGTGTGGCAGCTCGTCAACGACTCGAAGCCATCGTCAGTGGCCGTGGCCGTGGCCGTGGCCGTCGTCTGGGCACGACCGACCAGACCCGGGCTCAGAGTCGCGGAAACGACGGCGAAGAATAAAAGCGCGGCAACCATGATGACAAAGGGGCTGCAGAGTCTTTGTCTTGCACGAATTGTAGATGTGTTTTGCGGGGAGAGTTGTTCTCGGTGTTGTGGTGAAGGCGAGCGGGATGTGGATGTGTGTGCGAGGAGAGGCGACCTGGAGGACATGGGCTGCGGATTCAATAAATAGGTGGACAATGGGTGCCAAACAACAAAAACAAGCTTCGACAGAGCTTCGTCAGAGATTGGAAAACTCTTCTGGTTGCTCTGGACAACAGCGTCTGAGAGAAGCCCTGAAGCTCAAGGTTCGCCAGACGTGAGTTTTACGACGCTGAGGCTGGAGAATAACGGCGGCGGCTCAGACCTATGCGCCCGAAGCAAATGCTCACTGCAGCGGCGGCTCCTCGACGAAAATATAGGAGGTGCGTGGGCATAATTAAAGGGCGCGGCGACTGGACGTGTAGCTTGACTGGGAGGCGTGGATATCACCTCTCACCGGCGTGGGGGCTTCCCGGGGGGGGGGGGGGGATGACGGGGGCAAATGNNGGGGGGGGGGGGGGGGGGGGGGGGGGGGGGGGGGATGACGGCGGCAAATTGGGGCTCGTACGGTTGGAGTTGGGGACTGTTAATACATCAAGGTGCTCGGGATGATATGCCAAGAGAAGAGTTGGTCAAAAGGGCCAGGTGAGTTTGTGGGGCGACGAGAGAAGAGGATGTATGTCCGAGAGGGAGAGGAGAGGAGAAGAGGAGGAGAGGAGGAGGAGGAGATGTGACTATTCTTCCTTGCCTCCCCCCATCTACGGGTGGTTCCACACGAGGAACCGGTCAACTACCAACACGAAGGAGAATTCACAAGGGCATAGAAGTCAGGTAATTGGCCGTGAGGCTCAAAAGATGTGTCAAGGCGGACGAGACGGCGTGGGCTCTATAGCGCCTGCAAAAGGCACACGGGAGGCCCGATGCAGGCAGGCGATTACGTTCGATGGGGATCTACTGCACGGGAGGGTGACATGATGTCACGAGCAAAACCCACGCAAGGCTCAAGGTAGTTTCCATGTAGAGTCAGGGTCGAACAAGGTTGAGGGGTGAAGGTTGAAGGTTGGGCCCGGGAGGGTTCGCAGCGGGAGAACCCTGATGGACATAGGAGGGAACGCCAAGAACCGAAGTGAACAGACCGGCCCCGTCTTTTGGGCCAGGGGGATAGAGCGGGTGAGTCAATTATTGTGTGTTTTATTCGCTCGGGGAGGGGACGGGGGGTGAAGATGAGGGCATGGAGGGAGGTATGCTTATTACAAGCTTAAAGGCTGAAGTGACCATGGGGGAGGGAAGACAAACAATCCATGGATGCTTCATCGCAATAAGAAAGCACGATAGTCTTGTAATTTTACGACATGCGAAATCGAGGAGAATATGAATTAAAAATACAGCATTTACTTGCCGAACGAATACGTAAAACCCATGGTGTGCACAATGCATGTCATCCTCCATCTACACGGTAACTGGCTTCTATCTAGGTGCCCAGGCAGTCCGAGGACAACAATTCATCTACAGAGCAAACACAGCGGCCGCAACAAGTCCCAGGACAGGGACAACATCCATGACGCCCACGTTGCCCGTCGGCGTGGCGGTGCTCTCCTCCTCACCCGTGGGCGTCGCGTTGGCCGTGGGCGTCGAGTCGCCCTCGGTCGCCGTGCGAGCGCCGTCGCAGTGCCTATTCAGTCAGCATTCTCCTCTACATTTGCCTCAATAAGAAAACCCACCAGTGGTCGCCGTGGGGCTCGCAGCCGTACGACTCGGTCGGGCTGGCCCCCGCCGACGCAGCGTCCGTCTCGTCGTCGTCGTGGTCGTGCGACTCCGTCTCGACCGCCGTAGCAGTGGCAGCCGCGGCGGACGAAACGGCCGTGGTCAGCGTCGCGCGCGAGCCAGAGCAGTGGTAGTGGTCGCCGTGAGGCTCGCAGCCCCAGGACTCGGTGGGCGAGGCGCCGGCCGAGGCGGTGTCGGAGTGGTCGTCTTCATCCTCGTCGTCGTGGTCGTGGGCCTCGGTGGTAGTAGCCGCGGCAGCCTCGGTGACGGAGGTGCTCAGCGTGGCGCGGAGGCCCTCGCAATGGTAGTGGTCGCCATGGGGCTCGCAGCCGTACGACTCGGTCGGGGAGGCGGCGGCCGAGTCTGCGGCGAGGGCGGCGGGGAGGAGGCTCAAGAGAGCGACGGCGAGGGCAGACGTCTTCATGTTCAAAGAGTGACGAGGATGACGAGATGATGGAGGGAGGAGGGGGAAGTGAGTGGTGGTGGTGGGAGAGGAGAGGAGAGGAATGGAGGGTGTTACTTTATAGGATGTGCGGCTGAGCGTGCTCGAGGCAAACGCGGGATGAAGGGCTAGTCAGTGATTCACGGGTTGCCGTTTTACGATTAGGTTCCCAGCTGAACGGAGGGAGTTGGCAGCTGGTATTCACACGTCCACGGTCCAGCTCTCGCATACGAAGATCAGCTCGCCGGGCACCCGGTCACCGGTGGGGGGCATACAATGGAGACGATGGAGACGAAGCAAACGCCTCCGTCACGAATCATGCCCTTGGAAGGCCATTCTTCGCATCGGTACCCGTTCCTTGACATGGATGCTGGCCCGGTTGGCTTACATGGGGAATGGCGTCTCGGAGCGAGTTTAAGCATGCCAAGAAGCATGATTCAACATACCACGGACAAACGTGGGGAATAAATATGGACTCCCTCGTTGGAGTGAGTCCATTCCCAGTGCAAAAGGGCTGGTCTTGGCAGACTACTTGGCATGGCCATCAGGGTGCTTCGTCGTGGGAGCAGAGGCAATTTATTCCGCTCACCGAGAGGATCGAGTTGTGATCATGTAAGAAGATGAAGAAATAATACGTTGCCAAGAACAATGTGTCCATCCAGGTTTGTCTTCTCGTGTTGGTTTGCTTCGTCGTGTGGCTTTGTTTCGTGGTTTGCCTTCGTCCGGTCTAAGGCTGTGCATTGTCGCTTGGTCAAGGACTGGTTCATCATGCCCTCACTTCGTTTGAGCATCGACTTTTTCTTCTGGAACAACCTACACCATGAATTTCTTCTTCGTGGTGCGGTTGCTGTTCTTTGGAGGCTTACTGCCCTTAATATGCACGAGTGAGGCAGACGTCGTCGTGTCTTCATCTCATAATGGCCCAGACTTGGCCTCAATGGCTCTGGAAGAAAATGACCTGGTTTGTTCTACCTTCTAGTCTTCTCATCATGTCTGACGCCCATAGACCAACCCCCTCAACTCTGCCGTCGAGGTCCATGAAGTCCTGGTCACTCTGGAGCAAATATCTGGCCAACCGAACACGCCTCGCCATGTCGCGGAAAAAAAGAGGCTGCTCGAGACGTTTGTCAAACCAAAAGGGGCTCTTCCCACCAATCATCCCAGGCATCGTCTCCTCGATGCTCTTTACGGATTCGCCAGCTACCGAGAAGGCCAAAAAGCCGAGCTAGACCGACTCCGTGGGCTGTACAAACATGCTTCCAAAGCTCAGAAGTCGGTAAGAGGCACACAGCCTACCAAGTGCCCCGGCTAATCAATTGCAGCTTTTGAATCGTGTCGTGCAATACTCTGCAAAGTTTGCCAGAATTGACGCCATCCTGACTAAGAACCAGGAGCTTTGCGACCGTATAGTCAAGACGTCACTAGCGTTTTACGACATTTCCTCAGAGGAACTCGACAGGAACATCAAGGACAGCAAAGCAGCGGGGAAAAGGGACGACAAGATTGCCGTCTCTCAGGCGCTGAAGCACTATGTGCGCGACTGGACGGAGACGGGGAAACATGAGCGTGAGGAGCCGTTTCGTTGCATGGTAAAGACATTGAGAGACACGTTCCGGGATCGAAGCGAGTCGGCTCCTGTTGAGATTCTGCTGCCTGGTGCTGGGCTTGGTCGGCTTGGATATGACATTGCTGCTCTCGGAGGTAGGACTTCTGAAAGCGTCAGTTTGGCTGGTATTAACCCCTATTAGGCTTCCAAGTCACCATCAACGAGTGGTCCATGTACATGAACGTGGCCTACCGTCACCTCGAAGCCAACCGCATCCGCCACGGCGAATCCGTCCACCCCTTCATCGACGGCTGGTCGCACCACGCCTCCGAGGCCGACATGCACCGGGCCGTCGTCTTCCCCGACGTGACGCTCAACGCGAGCTCGGTGCTCATGGTCGAAGGCGACTTCACGACCGTCTTGGCCAAGCAGCACGCCGCCTACGACGTGATCCTCACCTACTTCTTCATCGACACGGCGCGCAACCTGGTGACCTACTTCGACACGATCAAGAGGCTGCTCCGGCCCGGCGGGCGGTGGATCAACCTCGGCCCGCTGCTCTACGGCACGGGGCCGTTTGTGCAGCTCGCGCTCGACGAGGTTGTTCGGGTGACGGAGGCCATGGGGTTTGAGTACCTGGAGACGGATGCCTCGTGCGGGGAGTTGACGTTTGAGGGGGGGACGGTGAGGGGGATGGAGGCTGTGTATGGGTTTGATGATCGGGCTTTGACCAAGAATGCCTACGAGGCGCAGTTTTGGGTGGCGAGGAGGGCATGAGTGTAGTAGCACTTCAATTCTGCCTGAGTAAGAGGAAAGCCATGGTCCGCGTTGGGTTTTATTGCGCCTCCTTATGGGAGGCGGTCAAGGTCTCGGAAGGAATGAGTCTGCCTCGTACTTGCAAGCTGCCGACCGTACCTAGGTAGTCGGCTAGTGCCTAAGGCACCCTTCCACGTCTACCTACCTACCTACTCCCTAGTTCCTCACACGACATCTACCGTGCTTTTTGAAGGTAGACGCCCATCAAATAATCGAACGCGTTCATTCAAGCTGCCAATCTCTGTACGCCCAACCGCAGCATGCAGGCAGCCTGTTGTGGCTGAGATCCCGCATGGCGACATGCAAGAATCCAAGAGAACCAATCATGCACCCTCATCGAGTCCAAACCAACCAAGCCACGTCACGCTTCAGCCCTCCACCCTTGGGCTGAGTCCTAGGACATCTCCGACTTGACATCTTCAACACCTTGTCCTGATCCCTCCTTTGAAGCCATCTCCCAACTGCGACACCCGCTCCAACATCACCGAAATGGCTCAACGAGCCCAAGGCGTCCACTTGGAGCAGATCCATCCCTTGGATCCCGAAGTAGAGACAGACATCGACATCATCGCTATTCATGGCTTGGACACCAAGTCACCCGACACATGGATCTATCATTCCAAAGGCGACCCGAGGAGAGCCGCCGTCAACTGGCTGGCGGATTCGCCCATGCTTCCCAGCCAGGTAGGCTCGGCGCGTATCTTTACCTATGACTGGCCATCTGCCTTACTTCAGTCATCGGATCTGATCCCAAAGGAACTCGACGAGTTTGCTCGACTCTTGCTGGCAGGTCTTCGCTCACGTCCTTCGCCAAACGACGCCAAGACCGGAAGAGATCGCCCAATTCTCTTCATTGCATCATGCCTCGGTGGCATCATCTTGATACGAGCTCTTTTGATCGCGGCTCGGCCTGGGAGCGAGTACCTTCCTCTCAGAAGAGCAACTCGGGGCATAGTTTTTCTCGGAACGCCGTTCAGAGGAACTGCTCTGCGGGATGTTGCTGGCTGGGCTATCTCGGCGTTGAAGGCCTTGGCCTCGATTCGCGGGAAGGAGGTCATGATCAAGCTGCTCGAGACGCTCAAGATGCCCAACTTTGACCTCGAAGAACTCGTTCGATCTTTCACTCAACTGTGTCTTGAGCCTCAATATCGGTGCCATGTGAAGACCTTTTACGAGCTTGGCAAGACCAACCTGGGCCGAAAGGTTCCTGGACTCAAGTTCTTTGTCAAGTCAAAACCCGTGAGTCAGCTCCTCATTTTTATCTGGCCGAGTAACTGACCCAAGTTGAGTAGTTGGTTGACAGAGAGTCTGCCACCTTGCAGTTGGTCCCAAACCCGCTGCCACTTGATCGACCTCATGTCATGATGAACAAATTCTCGGGCCCCCAGGATCGAGATTATCAACTCGTGACCGGAGCCATTCGAGAGCTTCTGGAAAAGAATCGAGAATTAAGCCCCCTTGAGAGAGCCAATCATCTGATACTCAACGAGTGCTATTCCGCAGAGAGACTCAAAATTGAGCGACTTTCGGGCGACCTCCTACCGATGGATCGCTGCTACATCAACCTTTCCCTCATCGAACAGCATGCAAGCCGACATGTTGAGGCTGACCAAGGAAGTGTGACTGCTCAGCGCTCCAAACTCCGCCGTCCCCGGTATTTCATGTCAGAAACGAGGGCCGAAGATGCTCTAGTCGAGTTATCAACGTTGTTCAGTGAACGCAAGGATCGCAAAGGCCACTCGTTCAAGCCGAGGAGAATCCTCATCAGAGGCCGCGCTGGGGTCGGGAAAACCACATTGTGCAAAAAGGTGCTTCACGATTTCAAGTACCACGGCACTTGGAAAGAATCTTTCGATTTTCTGTTTTGGATACCCTTGCGAAACCTCAAAACGCGAAGTCATCGATCGTACAACCTGGGCAACTTGTTTCGCGACGAGTTCTTTGACCAGCACAATGATGGCCCTGATCTTGCCAACGCAATCTGGGGCTCATTGAAGACTAACGGAGAGAGGGCTCTTTTCATCCTGGACGGCCTGGATGAGGTGTCTCAAGACCTGGCCGGCGACTCCGACATGTTCCGCTTTCTCGTCCATCTACTGAACCAGCCCAACATCATCATCACCTCCCGGCCACTAGGCACGCTTCCAGGAGGACTCAAGCCACTCGACCTGGAACTGGAAACCATCGGCTTCAGCCCGGATCAGGTCGATGAGTATGTCAAGAAGACGTTCGAAAGCGACCCTGAGACGTTGCACGAAGTCGACCATTTCCTCCAGACCCACGCAATTGTGCAGGGGCTTGTGCAGATTCCGATCCAACTGGATGCTTTTTGCTTTACGTGGGACCATGAAAACACCGAAGCTACGCCTCATACCATGACTGGAACCTATCAACGCATCGAGAACAGGTTGTGGAAGAAAGACGTCATTCGACTGGCCAAGAGGGACAATGGCGAACTGGTCACAAGGCATCACCTTGAAGAATCTCACCTGACAGTTGAGGGGCTTGTTGAGGATGAGGTCAGGTTTCTCGAATGCCTCGCTTTCAGCGGCCTCTACAGTGACACGATCAACTTCGACTTGAGGTGCCGAGATCTCGTACACAAGCATTTTGGATTCTCCAAGCGATGTTTCTTGGTGGACAAGATCCTACCGCGTCTTTCCTTTGTCCGAACTTCAGACACGAGAATCGAGCATCGCCACAGAAGCTATCACTTCCTTCACCTCACCTTTCAGGAGTACTTTGCCGCCCGGCACTTTGTGAGACAGTGGACTTTACAAGAGGCCCTTTTATGCGTGACGCTTAGTACGGGCGAGCAGATGAGCACCGAACCCATCGAGTTCCTCCGAAGCAACAAATACATTCCCTATTACAGCGTCTTTTGGAAGTTCGTTGCCGGCCTTTTCGATGCTCACAGGGAAGCTCAAGCCCTCGAATTCATCAAGGCTGTGCAGCAAGAGCCACGCGATCTTTTGGGCTACACTCACCAAAGCGTTGTTGCGAGTTTACTGGCGGAAATCGTTTCACCAATGGAACCGGTGAGAAAGAAGCTGGAGCAAAAGTTGATTCGATGGATCCTGCTCGATTACAGGACTTTTTGCCACAGAGCCGGACCGTTTATAGAGGCTAAGGAGCTTCCGGGTGGTCTTTTTGCCAATCTCGAGGCCAACTCTTCGACTCAAGTAGCAGATCTTCTTCAATGGCTCAACCAGAGCACCTCCGCATCACTATCGGCCTTGAAACTGGCAGTCGAGTGCCTGGAGCATCCTTCGAGGCTTGTTCAACATCACGCGATCAAATTACTTCAGACTCAACGATTTCAGGCATTACCAAACTCCATCATCCGCGGGTTATCGGGACTCCTGAGCAGTCCCAACCGGGACGTCAGAATGTGCGCCTTGGAGGCCTTGAATTCTCGGTCGATATCGTCTTTGAAAACTCGCCGACTCCCACGCTTGCCAGAATTCGTCATGCAAAAGGTCATGCTGCACTTGGAGGGTTCCGATGCCGGCTGCAAGGAGCTTGCGTTGGACGCCCTCGCTTACCGAACCCTGTCAGAAGACCAGTTCCGAAGGGTTCTGGAGCTACATGTACTGGACGATTTGGTGGACCAGATGCTTTCCGTGCCAAAGTATTCGCTTGGTGGGACCCGTCGAAGGATTGTCGAGATACCTGCTAGCCAGGGACCGACTCGAGCCAGGTTACGTGACGCAACCTGGCGACAGCTGGCGGCAGGGATTGATAACATGGACGCAAATGCAATAGAGATTGTCCATGGTTTGGCCGAGCGGCGTGGGTTGCTTTTCCCGGAAGCCATTCTCCAGGCCGTGACGAAACAGCTCGGGGATCCAGATTCTCTAGCCAAGGCTAAATTCATCCTGGAAGTCGTCGACTGCCTACCAAGGGCAGTTCTCGAGAGCTTGGCAACTTGGCTAAGCAACCCCAGGTTGGACACCAACATGACCGTCATGAGCATCTTGGGCCGTCAACAAGCGTTACCCGAGACAGTTCTTCAGTGCATGGTCATGTGGCTAGAGACGGAAACTCGGCATAGCGATATCCTTCGGTGTGATTACAAAGAATTGTTGGGAGGGCTGGAGAAAATTGACCGATATCTCAACCAAATTGCTCTCGACATGGGCAACTATCACCCTGAGATGGTACGACTTCTCGAGGCTGAGAGGCCACACACAAGAGAAGCGGCTGTCAGAGCATTGGGAGGCGTTCGAAGTGGGACGGATATGGCGATTCGAAGGGCCATTTATCAAAGTCAGATTGGCAGGAAGCCTGGCATGGAGGAAGATGAAGCCAAACCTCGGAGCGTTCTCGGGACCAACTTCGCCCGTCAGTCTCCTCTCTCTCTCGAGATGCTCACGGCGGTGGCGGAACGGCTGAATCATCCAATGATGTACGCTAGGGATGCAGCCATCCGCGTTCTGATGGCTCAACCGGCACTTCCATGCTCCATCCTCGAGAGGCTGATCCCACGACTGGAAGACATGCACTGGCAGCCAAGGTCATCTGCCAAGGAGCTCCTCGTTGCCCAATCACCGTTGCCAACGTTTCTGCTGCCGAAATTGAGCTCGCAGCTGGAACACGCCAACATGGAAACGAGACGATTGGCATTCACTGTTCTTTGCGAACAACCAACCCTGTGCAACTCAATTGCGGAGAAGATGACAATTTTCACAAAACCTGAGCACTCTGGACAATTCTTCAAATTGGCCAAGTTTCCCAAGGGAATGGTATCATTCACGGCAGCCCGCCTAAAGCAAGTCGACCCGGCCTCGTTCTGTCTCTTGACACACTTCCAAGAGGTCCCAGGCGAGCTTGTCCTAAGCTTAGTGGCTAGGTTGAACGACTCAGACCCCTCAACCGTATCATGGGCTCGCAGTTGCTTGGACCGCCTTCAGCGCTGCATCTCGACACGCGTGATTGAGGAACTGACACGGGTCCTCGAATATGGCGACTTCGAAACCGTGACCTGGATCTTGGATCTGCTTCGTCGGACGAAAGACATGCTGCCTGAAAGGACACTGTTGATGGCAATCCGTTTGTCAAACGACCCGAACCGTTTACCAGACAAGGGTTCAGTCTCGCATACGCATTTCCTTTCTGGATATTCGCATTCGCTACCAGAAAATGTGCTTCGACAGCTCGTGACTGACCTCTGTGATCCGGATGAGCGTATTGCACTCAGCACCAGCCATGCCATGCAGCACAGGGGCCTATCGGTTCCAATCTTAGAAAAAGTAGCAAGGCAACTTCATGACAGCCGGCCCGAGGTTCGAGTTTCTCTTTTGCGCGTCTTGGCACACAGACCAAGCCTCCCACCGGCCTGCTGGAGCTCCATTCGGGAACAGCTGAAATATGGAAACTTGGAGGTGAAGCAGTCCGCCTTGGGGGTCCTGATCTTCCACGCCGGTCCATCAGACGTAGTAGCCCGAGCGTTTTGCGATACGCTTTCCTCACACTTGGACGCGGCTGAAGCACATCTCGAAACGGAGGATTTTGTTGAGAGGTATGAGAAGGCCGAGTTCACAGCCTCCAGCATGATGATGATGAAGACCCTCCTCTCGGACGCTCTCATCTGGAGCAACCCCAGAGATGCGATCAGTTGGACCATCTACAAAGGCCAAGCCTGCGTCTGTTGTCGTGGGAGAGTCATCAGGGTACCCGTTCGAGGCCAACAGGCTTATCACGATTTCTTGGCCAACAAACTGTGGCACGACCTGCGCGACGAAACGCGAAGGGCTTGGAAACGGAGGGGGGTGGAAGGGGACACCGAGGACGACTGGGGTGACCTCTTTTGTAACCTTTACTGATTGATGCCCGAGTTCAACTGGTCACAGATGAAGCAGGCAGCCTGGGAAAAGGGTATATTACACTTGATGGCAAATGTGACGGTGAGAATCATGTCTCCCCACCTACAACAGATCGGCCCAGTTGGCAATATTCAACCACCCTTGATCCGTGGTCAGGCTGTTTAGTTGAATGGGTTCACCGGCAAAGAGCCTGTTCCAGTCCGGCGAAGTCTCGGGAACCATGACCTGCTCGCCCTGGAGGTGCTGCGTCACCAGCGTCTGGTACTCCTGATGCAGCTCCTCAAACACGTTGTGGACGGCCTCGGCGTTGGGCCAGTACCGCGACAGGGCGGCGGCGGACCTCAGTAGGCGGGCGAGCTGCTCCAGGGCGTGGATGGCGACGAGGAACTCGCCGGCGGTGACGGCCGCGCGGATCTCGCCGGCGAACTGGATGCCCACGGCGGTGACGGCGCTGACGGCGGTGAAGTGGCAGCGGCGCACCTCGTCGCGGGCGGCCAGCCGCTCGAGGGAGGCGACGATGGCCTTGGCCGCCGTGGAGCAGATGGACCGGCTGCTGGGCCCGTTGGGGGCGTTGCGGTGCAGGTGCAGGAGCGTGAGGTTGTAGTGCATGCGCAGGTGGCACGTCGACGCGTCGTCGGTGTCGGAGACGGAGGCGATGCCGGAGCGGAGGGACCAGAGGCCGAGGCGGGCGTTGATGGCGTTGGTGTCGACCATGTTGACGTGCGACGGCGCGTTCATGGACATGATGTCGAGGCCGATGTAGGCGAGCTCGACCATGCGGTTGAGGAAGCCGGGGCCGGAGTCGGATCCCAAGGAGAGGGCGGTTGGGCCGGGCGTGTCCGTCATGTCCTCGTCGACGAGGGGCCGCTGGTCGACGTCCTCGGCGCGGATGGCACACGGGCGGCCCGTCTCCAGCGACGAGAAGACCTCGCAGACGAAGACGGACCACCAGCAGCGGCGGTACTGCGACGTCTCGGCCGGCGGCAGGTGCGAGCTGAAGCGGTGGGCTCCGAGGCCGAGGCCAACGCGGAGGGCGATGCCGGCCCAGTACCACGGCCCGCCGGCCACGGTGTCGCCGTCGCCGACGTGCCACGTGAAGAGGGCGGCGGCCTGCATGAGGTGCATGCGGTCGGCCTCGTGGCGCATGTGGTAGAGCATGGCGGCGCGGCGGAAGAGGACGCTCTTGACGGCGTGCCGGTCCCTGGCCACGAGCGGGTGCGGGCACGCGTGGGCGCCGGCCATGAGCACCGCCTGGAAGAGGAGCAGCGGCGGCGGGCCCGGGCCGTCGGGCGTGCGGTAGCTGGCGAGGAACTCGGGCATGGACACGACGGGGAGGAACGGGTGCACGTGTTCGAAGTAGGACGCCACGAGGGCGTCGCGCACGTCTTGGGCCGGGAACGAGGACACCTCGACGGCGAGGTCCTGCGTCGAGGATATCCCCCAGAGGTCGGCGCTGGGCTTCCACGGCTTGGCCTGCCGGATGGGGGGGTAGGGATAGTGCAGCGGACCGGTGGCGTCGCTCGCGGAGCTGCCGTCGAGGGACGTCTCCTGTGCAGTGGCCGCCGAGAGCGGGCGCTGGGCGTCGGCGGCCGAGGAGGAGGCAAACGGCAGGCGGAACGAGCGGTGCAGGTCGACGAGGTGCACCAGGTTGGACACGGCGGTGCCGACGTAGGCGATGCGGAACGTCTGCGACGACGCCCCGAAGACGGCCCACGCGGCCCCGATGCCGTGCCGGAAGAAGCGGGCGAGGCCGCTGCGGGCGAGCTGCTCGTGGCCGGGGGGCTCTGCGGCGGGTTGGGAAGGGGGTTCGAGGAGTGGTGCGGGTTGAGGCTCGTGTTGGATGTTTATCAACCCTTCGCTGGCATCCAGTGCCCGAGGAGGAGCATCTTGCAAGTCGTTTGCGTACGACCGACGCGTCTTGTGCGGTCCGCGTCTTGGTGTTGCCCACTTGGTCGTCGACCTGCTCTGGTCAGTACGATTCTGTCCGAAAATGAAATGATGCACGATAGTGACGATACTCACCGACACTCCAACCTCGCCTTTTCGCAGGCCGTACACGGACGACGGTCCCTCGTGACAATGTCGCACCGGATCTTCTTGCCCCGACAAAAGTCACACGCCTTTCGCTGTTGTCGTCGTCTCTCGTTTGGCTGCATGTTTCCCTCGCTCAGCGTCACCGAGATTTCGGTTCCGAAAGAGGGGGTCCGCGTCGGGGGAGTGAGTATTAAATTGACGGGCTACGGATAGCAGACTAACAGTTTGCTAGTAGCAAGGGGGAGGAACCACGTGGGCCGGGAATTAACCCGGTACAAAGGCAGTCCTCTGGCTTATCAATAGGGCAAGATCTGCGAGGACCGGGCCGGTTGGTTCTGGAAGCATTGAACGAGACTACGAGTCAAACATGACGGCAGAGAGTGATTAGGGATAACGATAAGACGAGATAGGTTCGACAACTAAATGTTCCGAGCTATAGGTAAACTCTAACCCGTGCCATCTGACAGACGTCGACTGACGATTGAGCTGAGGAGGCTTACACGAGTATCGAGCGAGTTGAGTGGTTGGTACAAGGCTGCAGGGTTGAAGGGTTGAGGTTCGTCACTAGCACCTCGCAAGAACAGACGATCTGACCGGGGTGACGAACGGTGTATCGGTTGACTACCTTGGGCGGAGTAATATTCGGGTGATTTTAGGCGGAGAAATAGGAGATGTATTGCTACAGAACAAGTTGACTTACACGGACGACTCATTGAACTTGAGATGAAGACATGATGTAGAACAAGGTCAATTAATTCACGTAGACTACTGCTAATCCCAAGTCCAATACAATCCTATTCCCTCCTCACCAGAATCAAAGGCTTGCCGCTCTCCACGCCGTCCCCAGGCTTGATCAGCACCTTGACCACGGTGGCGCCCGCCACGCTCTCCTCGGCCAGCACGTTGATCTCCATCTTCATGGCTTCCAGAATCGCAGTCACCTGTCCGGCCTTGAGCGTGTCGCCCTCTGCCACCTGGACCTTCCAGACGTTGGCGTTGACGGGCGACTCGACGGCTTCGATGGTTGGGTCTGTAGAATCATAGCATGTCAGCGTTGTTCAATGGTGACTTCATGTAGCTTACCGTCCAAGAGAGCCTCAATCTCATCCGTGCTCGCCTCGCCCGCCTTTCGCTGCTCGATCCACTGCTCCAGCAACTCCTTCTCCCTCAGCGTCATGCGATCCTGCGCCACGGCCCGTTGATCGTGTAGCTCCTTGGCCTCGGCGGCCACCTCGTCGAGCAGGCGGTTGTGCGCCGCCATGTCGAAGACGCCGTCCTCCACCTCGAAGCGGTAGCTGCCCGACCGGAACTGCGCCATCTTGGCGTCGTATTCCTCCTCCGTCACCTCGTAGTAGCTCAGCGTGTCCATGTCCTGGAACATCCACGGCCGCTCCTGGCTGAAGCCCGCCTTGTACCCGAACACGTCGACGCCGGGAATGGTCATGCCCGTCGGCATGTACCCGCCGGGGCAGTCGACGGGGTAGATGGCGATGCAGGTGCCGCCCCAGGAAAAGGTGCCCTCGGGCGTGTACGTGCGGCTCGGGTTCATCTTTGGCGTGCGCAGCCGGTGGCGCGGGTCCGCGGGGAGGCTCTGCGGGAGGGCCATGAAGAAGCCCACGCCGATGACGACGGACTCGAGCGCGAGCAGCATCGCCTTGAGCTCGTCCAGCGTCATGCCGTTGTTCTCGGCCGTGAACCGCAGCGGGTCCGGCAGGTAGCTCGCCAGCGACCGCTGGTTGGCCATGTAGCGCTCCATGGCGTCGTCGAGCTTGCGGTGCCGGAACGTGACGGGGAGCCGGAAGCGGCGGTTGGGGAACTTTGCGGTGCGCATGTCGCCGAGGGAGCCCTCGAAGGCGACGAGCGCGTCGAGGAGCTTCTGTTGAGGGAGCTTGGTGCCGTCGTAGAAGACGGCGAGGGCGTTGCCGCAGCCGACCGTGTTGAAGACGGCGCCGCCCTGCGCCATGTCCAGCGAGGCGAGGCCCGACGCCGTCTCGAGGCAGCGCTTGAGGGCCGTGGCGCGGCACTTGTGGTTGAGGTCTGCTCGGCCGTCGCCGTAGTCGACGAGCATGAAGTCGTCGCCGCCGGCGCGGTACGAGACGACGGGGCTGGACGGGGTGGCCTCGATGTGCTTGACGAGGTCGAGTCCGGGCTCTGTGGCTTCGTCTCCGAGCGCGGTGCTGTCGAATGCCACTGCATCGTCCCAGGAGCTCGACTGGACGGACAGAGCCAGCTTCTCAAGGAAGTCTTCGTTTCGTCTTCGACACTCTAGGGCGCTCTCGAGGGTGACGCGGCGGAACCTGACGCAGTCTCCCGAGCGCAGCTGGCCGACCTTCCACATGTCGCCCTTGATGACGGTCAGGCTGCAGATGAAGCCGCCAAAGTCGGGGCAGTCGACGGGGAAGATGACGGGCTCGTCGCCGGTCCAGTTGAGGCCGCCGAGGGGATACCCGTACTCGATGACGTTGCTCGGATGGGCGCCGCCCTCGCCGCCATCGTTTCGGGCAAACTTTGGTCGGGGCCCGATGAGGCGGATGCCGCCGCGGGCTGCGTTGTGGCTGACCTGCCAGCCCGTCGAGTAGAACATGTCGATATCCTCGGGCGAGAGGTAGCCCGTCTCGTAGGGGCCGGCCATGACCTGCACCGTCCACTCGGTCGTGTACTTGGGCACCAGCCTCTCGGGGATAGCGAGCGACTCCTCCTCTGGCGGGAGCGTCGAGGCGTCGACGAGCCTCAGGAAGTCTCCGGCCCGGAGCGGACGGCCCTGGTAGCCTCCCACGTTGACCATGGGGTTGGTCGACTTGCTGCCGAACCACTCGGCCACGTTGAGGAAGCCGCCGTAGACGGCGAGATAGGCGCGGCAGTGCGAGGCCATCTTGCCAATGGCGAGACGCTGCCCGGCCTTGACACGGATGCGGCTCCAGAGCGGTACCTCTTTGCCGTCGAGGTGAACGGGAACGTCTGGACCGCACAGTGCCACGACGGCGTCGCCCAGGAACGACAGTTCAGGGCCGGTGAGGGTAATCTCCAGGCCTTCGGTGCCAACAGGGTTGCCCACGAGGATGTTGGCCGCTCGGAAGGCGATGGGGTCCATCGGTCCGGCGTGGCCGAAGCCGTGGCCGACGGTCGGTCGTCCGGGAAAGTCCTGGATCAAGGTATACGACCCCCCCGAGACGACGTCAATCGCCGGCGGGACGTAGTGGAACGAGTCGAGGAACTTTGTCACCGTGTTGCCCTGCCTAAACGCCGCGTCCTGGACAATGGCCAGCAGGAAGTCCATGTTGACGGGCGGGCCGCTGATGACGCTCCGCTGCAGGACCGTCTCCATGCCGGCAATGGCCTCGTCCCGCGTCGCCGCGTGGTGGATGAGCTTGGCCAGCAGGGGGTCGTACTCGGGGCTGACGGTGATGCCCGCCCGGATCCACGTGTCGACGCGCGTGCCGGGGGACTCGTGCCAGGAGACTTGCTGCAGCAGCCCGGGGCTGGGCGTGTAGTTGCGCGCCGGGTTCTCGGCGTAGACGCGGACCTCGATGGCGTGGCCCTGCGGCTCGAGGCACTTGTCCTGGAGGGCCTCGAGCTCGGCCGCGTCCAGGCCGCCCTTGCCGCCGAGCTCGCAGTCGGCCTGCCGGTACATGAGCTCGACGAGGTCGACGCCGTAGCACATCTCGGTGATGCCGTGCTCGACCTGCAGCCGCGTGTTCATCTCGAGGAAGAAGAAGTCGCCCGTGGCGTCGTCGACGAGGTACTCGACGGTGCCGGCCGAGCCATACTTGATGCTCTCAGCCAGTCGTACCGCGCTCGAGGTCAGCTTGGCCCGCAGCTCCGGGTGCCGCATCGCCACAAAGGGGCTGGGGCACTCCTCGACCACCTTTTGGTGCCGGCGCTGGATCGAGCACTCCCGCTCGCCCATGCTCACGGCCCGGCCCAGCCCGTTGCCAAACACCTGCACCTCGACGTGGTGGCTGTCCGGGTAGTAGCGCTCGACGAAGACGCCCGCGTTCTTGAACAGCGACGCGCCGCGCGACTGCACCGTCTGGTAGTTGGCGCGGACCGCGGCCTCGTCGACGCACACGAGCAGGCCCATGCCGCCGCCGCCGGCCGTGGCCTTGAGCATGACGGGGAAGCCGATGGCCGCGGCGGCTGACACGGCGGCCTCCTCCGTCTCGAGCAGGCCCTCGGAGCCGGGCACCACGGGCACGCCGGCGTCGACGGCGAGGCCGCGGGCCGTGTGCTTCAGGCCGAACGACTCAATGGCCGCGGGCGAGGGGCCGACGAAGACGAGCCCGGCCGCCGCCACGGAGCGGGCAAAGTCGGTGTTCTCCGAGAGGAAGCCATAGCCGGGGATGATGGCCTGGGCGCCGTGAGACTTGGCAATGGAGATGATTTGGTCTCTGGGGAGTGTTAGAATGGGCGAGAACGAGCGAGAATTTTGGGCTGAGACTTACCCGTCGAGATAGGCTGATCGCGACTCTCCGTCTAGTAAGTAGTCCTCGTCTGCTGCGAGGACGTGATGTGATGCGCAATCGGGTTCCGTGTAGATGGCGAGGGTGCGGATATTCAGTTTCCTGCGGGCATCAGTACGAGGTAGTACTCCGATGGAAATGCATTGCCACTCACTTTGCGGCTGCAATCAACCGACAGGCAATTTCACCTCGATTGGCAACGAGGACCGTCTTGAGGTGCTCCATCTCGGATCAGCCAGGGGTTTGTTATCGTGGATGCGAGAGTAGCAATGCAAACAGACAGAGGAAAATGGGCGCAGATCGAAACGCAACTACAGCATTTAATCACTTCTCAGTTTCTCACTGGCCGACCTGGGATTAGCAGAACAGCTCGGATAGCGCAAGGAAACATGCCATTGCTCGTGGGCTTGGACCTGTTTGCCTATCGTTTATCTGAGAGAGGGAAGCCGGTCTCAGGATGCGGGGAAGGCATGGGAGACGTCGGATACAGTCCGGCGGCTCCGGTCTTGTGCATGTCGAAGAGGCATCTTGCATGGAAGCTCCTGGGTAGGACCTGCGTCAGCTGGTGATGCGCTGATCGGATTCAGGGCGCCATGGGCGTATCAAGAAGTCGGTTCCGAAGTTTAGTGACTTGGACGGTTCATCGCGGGTATGGGACTATAAGTGCAAGGGTGCTTATCAGTCTGACTCCCCGGCTGCTAGGGGCCTTTTGATAAGGTCAGTCAGGGACAGGCCAACGAGGGTAACATTGTCTGGGCTTCGTGGAATCAACGGATGCCTGTCTGACGTGTGTCCTTTGGGGAATTATTCCCGGTTGTTGCCTGTCACTGCAAGACCCCGGCATCCCCTCACTCTGCGATGCCCGGTGCGTGCAATTGCCGGAGATGAGGCACAGCAAGATTGACATCGTTTAATTGACGAGATGCGAGAGTTACGCGATGAGGCTGTCATCAGTCTCGTCTCCTACTTACGTAGCCAGTGCATTACCTCACTTCAAATATGGCTTCACAAGTAATCCAAGAGTCGAGTAAAAACATAGTTAATTAATCCTAATTATGTACACGACAACTACACACATCACCATCAAGCCTTGATATCTACATCCGTCGCCACCTTCTCAATCGGAGTCCTAGAACCAGCCACCGAATCCTCCTCCGTGCTGGCATCGATATGAGGAGTTACAGCAACGCCCCCAAAGGCCCGCTTGACGAAACTGACAATCGGCTGTCGACCCTCCCAGATGGGAAGAAGCGTAATGGTGCAGGCGGCGAAAAAGGCCCAGAGGAAAAGCACCACGACCCAGCCGACGAAGAAGCCCTTGCTGAAGACGTAGCTCGACGCGTACATGGGAATGGGCCACAGGATGACGAGCGAGAGGGTGAGGAACCCGCCGAGGGCGAGCGAGCGGTTGCGCGCCTGCACGAGGATGCGGTCGTCTTCTTGCTCGTGCTGCTCTTGCGCGGCGAGCACGACGGCCGCCTCGGCGCTCTGGATGTTGACGGCGCGGCCGTTGACGGTGATGTGCTCGTCGTCGCCGCGCTTGATCTCGTCCTTGAACGTCTGCCAGTCGAAGCTGTCGGGCTTGATGTACGTGATCAGCGGCGTGAGGATGAAGGGCGCCGTCAGCGCCATGATGTTGCCAGCAACCAGGGGCTCGTTGGTGTTGAGCGTGTCGATGGAGATGACGCCCTCGTTCTTGTGCGCCGTGAGGAACCAGGCGATGAGGCCGGCCGCGGAACCGATGGGAGGCACGATGAGGGCGGCCAGCCTCGACTGCTTCTTCCACATGATGGTGCAGGCCATGGGCACGATGGCCGAGTCGACAAAGATGCCGATGGCGGTGATGAGGAAGCCGACGCTGAAGCCGCCGTGGTTAAAGGCCACGGCGATGGAGGCGGCGAAGACGGCGAAGCCGACGGTGATAAAGTGCGAGAACATGAGCAGCTGCTTGCCCGACGCCTGTGGCTTGATGTAGGCCTGGAAGATGTTGTACGTGACCAGGGCCGTGGTGGCGACGGTTTCCGACGACATGGCGCTCGTCACGGCCATGAAGATCATGAGCAGCACGGCAATGGCGCCCCCCTTACCCATCAGGGCCATGGCGGCGTAGGGCATGGCCAGGCCGGAAGCCACCTCGTAGCTGTTCATGCGGTTGGGGTACGTCGGCCACTGCGGCAGGTGCTCCATGGCGGCGGCGGCGAGGCCGAACGTGCTGGCCAGCACAAAGGGGATGGTGAACCACGAGAGGCCGCCGAGGATGTAGCCCTTGGAGGTGCTGCGGGGGTCGCAGGCGATGGCCTTTTGGAAGAGCTGGCTGTCGACGCAGGCGGCGAAGCCGGCGCCGATGAAGACGAGCCCGACGAAGCCGCCCTGCTGCGACCGCATCGTCAGGTACTCGCCTCCCGCGTTGCCTTCGACCGGGTGCAGGACGGCGGCCTCGCGGAGGAGCTCCCAGACCTTGCCGGGGGACCCGACGATGCTCGAGGTGGCGTAGAGGACGAAGAGGGCCATGAGCATGATGACGTAGATAATAACTGTGTGGACCTGGGGGGTTATTAGTCAGTTGCCATCATGTGAAGTGGTCAGGAGACGTACCCAGTCGGTGATAAAGGTGGCTTTGATGCCTCCCATCAGCGTATAGATAACAACGCCAATGGGAAACAGGAAGCAGATAGCATCGCGGTTCACGCCCGTCATGGACGCGTACACGGCCGATCCGCCGACGAGCAGGTTGACCGTGGTGATGATTTGGTAAATCAGCGAATACGACGTAAACACCAGATGCACCGCCCGCCCGTACCGCACCTTGACGACCTGCAGGAACGTCTGCGCGTGCGGCGCCTTGCGCTTGAGCTCGACGGCGGCCACGGAGAAGAGCAGGATCTGCACGCAGGCGCCCGCGGCGTACCAAAAGGGCCCCGAGACGCCGTACTGGTAGCCGTAGGTGGTGCTCGTCAGCAGCGTCGTGGCAATGGTCCACGACGAGACGACGGCCGACGCCGTCAGGCCCGACTTGACCGAGTGCTTGGCCGTCATGAACATTTCCGAGTCCTGGATCTCGTTCATGTAGCGGCTGAGCACCCACGAGACGAGCGACATGCCGACGGCGAAGAGGGCGCCGACGCCGACGACGATGCCATAGCCGACGCCCTGCGAGAGGGGGGTTGGGATTTGGAAAACGTTTTCCGACATTCTAAAGACGTTTGGATGTCTTTTTGAGAAATTATGTGAGATGACCTTGACGGAAAAGGAGACTTCTGGTCGGTTGCTGTGAATCGAGGAGCGTGAATCTTATGTACATGACCAACCCATCATGAGATCGCACCCTTGTTCAATAGAGCTCATCTAAACCAGCTTGTATAGTTTCATTCTGATAAGTTCTCCCCGTTGATTCGCACTCCTCATCGCCAAGCATCTTCCCCGAGAAAAGTGTCACAGCGTTGTAGACGACATGGAACGTGAAGGGCACGGATTGATAGCAAGGAACCGGGATGCTCGCTTATCTCGTCCTGGCCAGTGGGCAACGGAGCCGGTCCTCCATTCTCGGTAAGCCGATAGCCAGTAGCGAAAACTCAGCAAAAGTCGTTAGCTTCGGGGGGGGGAGGTTGGGCTGCTAGGGTGGTATCGTTGCAAAACGGGTCCTTATCAATGATGCGGACGTCGAGACTGGAGGGAGACGGGGAGTCAGTCGTTGGGTTTGGGACCGGGCCGGTCGGTTGAGGGCTTCATGATGGGAATGATGTGGGCAGAGAGTGAGTGACTACGAAGGTGAAGCCGGTCGACGACGGTGAATGAATCGAGTCCCTTGGTCCGGTGAGAAGGTTCACTAGATTGTAGGCTTGTGAGGTTGAAGTTGGAAATGAGCTGAAAAAGCCGTCCCGGTATGATGGATGATACGAATGCAGCTGAGAGAAGACGTGAGACTGAACATGTAAGAGCATCGAAGGAGTCAAGGACACTATCGGGCGAAGCAGCCTCACCAAATGGATCCAGTTCTTGAGGCTCTGCCTTTGAAGTCCGGTCTCGACTCCACGAGTTTGCGCCACAGACCACTTGGTCCACGGCTCTCATGCACCGTAATTTGAAAAAAGTCTGGGGTAATTTTCAGCTCTCGTCGAGCCAGACTTTGCTTTTTCCTTGGCATGTAGGGTAGTACTTGGTGCAGGTTCCATGGCACTGGGAACATTAAGCATAAGTCTACTGCATGAGGAATCGAGGATCTTCCCATGAGAGGTCGATGCCTCGATGGAACTTTTGAGAATGCTCCGATGAGTTTGTGGTCCTCGTTATCGGTCGCGGGTATCCGTAGTTACTGAGATGCTCTTGTGCAGAGCATCGAAGACAACGACGACGGGCTGAGATCCGAACAGCTCACATTGAGGAGATGGACAAGCGGGCGCACAAAAGAGACGGCGTCTGACGAGACGGCGTTTGATGAGACGGCGTCTGACAGTCTGAGCCTCTGGCCTCACATCAATCAGAGTCTCAGACGAACCGGTCCGGGACTGTCAAAACACCCCTGTCGCAGCCATGGACAAGTGAACCCCCATGCCAGATGCCACGAGGCATCCCAACCAGTCGTTCGAGAAATCGGACAAGGTGACCCGAAACGCGCCAACAATTATCATATCTCGCAGGTGAATCCCGAGAGATCAAGGATGCTGGCCCAAGCAACCCCGCTCGCGAGGGAGTTTCGGTTCCGAGATATGCTCGTTATCGGTGCCGAGTTTACGACCCTGTCCATGCTCTGCATTGTCGCCATGGTTGGCCTGTTGATCTGTTCCACCCGGAGCAGTTGATATGATTGACGTAAACCGGTTCTGGCAATGCTCCCCCTCATCTTCATTTTCATACTGTCCATCTGACTGGAACACTACCTGAGCTTCCCCCCATGAAACATCACCATGACGCAGAAAGGCCTCATCAACGTTGACATGGGAGAGGGATATGGCAACTTTGTTTGCGGGCCGGACAAGGAGCTATTGCCCATGATTGACCACGCCAACGTCGCCTGCGGATTTCAGTGAGTCCGTCTGGAGCACCGAGACGGTTTGTACGAAACTAACAACTTCAGCGCCGGCGACCCCCTCATCATGGCCGAGACGGTAGCCCTCTGCAAGCAACACAACGTCAAGATCGGCGCCCACCCGGGCCTCCCCGACGTGCAGGGCTTCGGCCGCCGCGAGATGAAGCTCACGCCCGAGGAGCACACGGCCAACATTGTGTACCAGGTCGGCGCGCTGCGGGCCTTTCTCGACCGCGAGGGCGTCGAGATGCACCACGTCAAGCCGCACGGCATCCTCTACGGCATGATGGTGCGCGACCTCGAGGTGGCGAGGGCCGTCTGGGCCGGCGTTCCCAAGGGCACGCGAGTCTTTGGCCTGCCGGGCACGCACATGGAGACGGCCGCCGAGGAGGCCGGCCTGGTCTTCTGGGCCGAGTACTTTGGCGACGTCAAGTACCGCGCCGACGGGACCCTCATCGTCGACCGCAAGAAGAAGCCGTGGGACCTCGACGACGTCCGGAAGCATGTGCGGCAGCAGCTGTACGACAGCGAGGTGACGGCCGTGACGGGCGAGACGGTGAGCTTGCCTGTCAAGGACTATCCCATTACCCTCTGCTGCCACTCGGACTCGCCGGGGTGCGTCGACATTGTCAGGGCGACGCGCGAGGTGGTGGACGGGTATAACAAGGAAAAGGGCTTTGATGTTTAGTATGGCCAAGGGGGCCAAATGACTGCTATTATGTGTGCATAATGTACCCTGCCTCCAGCCCTGTCTAGTGTATTTAAAGGGATGCGTCCATTAATTTGTACCAATCAAGAAATATCAAACCAGTTCAAGCATCCCCCGCGTCAGTCGTCTGTAGTATGTCCTCGACGTGATTCACGTGAATCAGCCTCGCGAAGTGCGGTACCAGTTCTTCTCCGAGTCACCGAGACACTCGCCCACGGTGACGGCTGCAGTCCGTTAGTCCCTGAAACAGATAAACTTGCATCAACACTCACCCTTCAAGCCTCGATCCTGGACAATCTTGATGACCGCCGGGACCAGATCCGCCGCCGTCGTCCGATGAACATCGTGCATCAGGCAAATGGAGCCGCCCTGCTCCAGACTGCCCCGAAAGGTCGAGATGCTCTGGTCAATCGTGTCGGGCGTGTTGTGCTGCCAGTCCTTGGTGTCGATGCTCGAGTGCACCACCTTGTAGCCCAGGGCGGCCATGACGGACAGCGAGTTTTCGTTGTAGCTGAAGAAGGGGTGTCGCATGTACGTCGAGTACTTGCCCATGACGTCGAGCATGGCGTCTTCGAGCCGCGTCATCTCCGACTGCACCTGCGAGTAGGACAGCGTGGCCAAGTCGGGATGCGTCATTCTTGTACGGATTAGCATGGGTGTTTTGACACTTTTGAGTGAGGACTTGGGCCAACTGGAAACTCACGTGTGCGAGGCGACTTGGTGTCCGTCGGAGAGCATGCGACGCACCGTCGACTGGTAGTCGTAGATGGACGCCCAGTTGTTGCCGTTGATGAAGAAGGTGGCCTTCATGCCCGCCTCGGCGAGATGGTCCAGGACTTGCTCCGTGTAGGTAAAGGGGCCGTCGTCAAAGGACAGGGCAATGACGCCGTCCATGTTGCACGTGGTGATGACGCTGCCCACGGGGATCTGGCGCTCCTCGAGCTGGGTGCCGTTCTGGGTTTCCTGGTGATCCTGATACTGTTGCTCGGTCCCGTGTTGGGTCTCGCTCTCACCCTTCTCATGCTCGGGCTGCTCAGTCCCGTGCTGGGCCTCGTCACTCTGGTGCTGGGCCTGAGTCTCATGCTGGGTGTTGTACTGGGACGAACTCTCCGTGTGAGAAGCCTCATACCCTACTTCATGTTCGCTAGACGTGGGAGCAGCACCTGCGGCTCCGAGCAGGAGCACGACAGTGAGGAGTAGACGGGGGGACACCATGGCGCCGGCTGGAACAAGGCAGACGAACAGACGGATGGAAAGGATGAAGTGAATTGACTCTAGCAAGACCAAGACTCACCGCCGCGTGACGTTCGGTATTTATACAAAAGCTTTTTCGGCAGTTCTCGCTCGTCTTGTTTTCTGTTGGGCTACCCACACACCAAATGGCACGGCTCCCGTATGCGCGCCGTCAGCCAAGTCGAGAAGAGAAGAGAATGGAGACGGACGAGGCAAAAAGCCTCAGAGAATGCAAGTCGGGCAGCCACCCAGCTTCGTAATGGTACCCTTCAGGTAGTGGCACGCTGCTTAGTCGTATAAGCGGCTGGAAGGCAAGGACATGGACTCGGCCGAAGGAGGGCACGAGGGGAGAGGATGTCATTCAGGAACAGTGAGCCTGGTTTATACGTGTATTGTGGCATTGGTTGGATCCAAGAAACTTCCAGCCATGGCCCCAATCAGAGCCGTCAACGCCAAAGAACTACAGGTGTAATCCACCATTTGGTGGGAGGGGAACGGGTGTTTCTCCTCAGAGTGCAACGGGGGCTTTGAAACAATTGGAATTGGGTATCGAAGCCAAGACGAAGCCGACATGTGCCAAGCTTCGTTCCAGTACGCGTGCCTCAGCCACATGCAGTTCACCATGTCGGCTTGAACAAGTCCGGTCTTCTTCTCGTGTGTGCATGAAGCCAAGGACGGTTGGTCATCGTGCTGAGAGTAAAGTGTCGGGGGTCGGCATGAGTTGGGAGTGGAGATGCTGGGGAAGCACGACATGCGGAGCGGCATCCCTGCGCTCGCTGTCTTCTGGCCTGTTCGGTGTGTCGAGTTGTTTGCGTGTATGTATACAGATGGATATGATGTCATGTGGCGGTCATGGTGCAGACGGAGAAGAGACGAGGAGCGGGAAGCAGTGCTTGATGGCCTCGATAGAGCTGAGCCATTGCCGCCTCATGTCACCAAGACGAAGAGAAGGAATACCGAGTGCAGGCAGCCTTGTTGGGACGTGGTCTGGTGATGATACCGTCCATGCAGCGGGGCCCGAAGGCTTCTTCTGCAGAGCATGTCATTGCTGGTTACACAGGCTTCGTGGAGGTAAGGTCCGTGAGGAGATGGATGAGGAGAATTCCATGGCACAGATGGGCAAACTGGTGCCTGGAAGTGAGCAGAAAGGTGCCATTGGCGGTCAAGGAAACGAATTGTCAAGTCATCGGTTGGCGGCCAGTTCGAGACGAGTTCTCAACCGCGAACGGCAATTGGTGAGTTGACCAAGACCGGGAAACTCCGAGCTGCACGTCCAACGCTCCCAGTCAATCCGTCATTATCGTGCATTCAATAGGAAAAGATAATGTCCGCAAGCCCGGCTTTAATCTCAACTACACGCACCCAACCCCAGCCACAAGCCCGTTCGCCAGCTCGCACCTTGCTGCCAACCCCCTTTCATCAGGTGACGAGCCCAACTCCTCCATATCTGGCCTTCTCAGCGCCCACCCACAACCATAAAGCATCTGCCGCCGGAACCATCTTTATTCCCCGCAGTCTTGCATGCCTGGTTGCGTGCCTCCAACTGCCACGTCCGACTTACATGAAGTGTGCGAGCTCGGAGTCGCACTCACCGGAATCCCACCCCCAACCACGTCGGCGATCTTCCTCGTTTACGTACATGGACAGGTTCAACCCTAGAAACATGCAGATGATGACACTTTTGGTTGAAAATGACACTTTCCAGAGCACTCGCTCTACCTTCCGCTCCTTGAGGTTTCACAAACTCGCCGTCAGCTGACCATGCCGAAGGCGTCAGGGCATTCACCCGACGGCCCTACGCCTTGTCCAGTCGTGATACTTGACGTACGTTTACTCTTTTGGACCATGTCCGCGGCCCAATTTGCCGGTTGTGCCAGGTGAGACAGAGCCCGAGCAAATCAGGCATCCGCTGTCGTGGTCTTGGGATCGGGAAGGACTCCAAATTTATCGGATCGCGACACAAGCCCTTCTTGGCACCTTGTCTCAGGAATAGACTACATCTGCCAGCTCATTCTGCGGTACCTTATTCTTGTCCGAGCCCTGCGCTGCTGTCAATACCTCGCACAAGAAGCTGAACAGTATCGTGAAGCAATGAGTGTGTAGTCAGCTACGTGACGCTGCCAGTCATGCTTCCTCAAAATACCGTAAATAATCAATCCCACAATCCGGGATCCTACATTGAACAAAAGTGGTACCTTGATATGCCCCCTCAACGCATGCTGCTCGTCACACCGAGAATTTAGAACATCCCCGGACTGAGCGGAATTTTTGGGTTTGTGGATGATTCACAATGCACTGACGATGAAGAATTCTCAATATTCCGAGGCCAACGCCGCCAGATATTGAGAGGCCATGGTATTAGGTACGAGGTTGGGTATGAGATCCCGGGTAAGGTTAGGCTAGGTAGGTCAGGTGTAAGGCTGTGAGTGAGGTTTATATCAGGTAAGACGTTAGGTACGAGGCTGGGTGTGAGGTCAGGTGTCAGGTATCACGCCTTCCCCTAATATCGTTGCCTGCTCCTGGAAAGTCCCGATTCCTCGCTCAGGAAGCCCCTCGCGGATGGCATGTTGAGAGCCCTGTGTATTGGGTAGAAGACACCACATTTTCCGCCATGCGTCCTCGCCGCTCGGGATCTGGGCCGGAAAGTGTCTCATGTTACGAGCTGCCGGGGATCGGGTTACGGATGTTTCAAGCTCCAGGCCTGTCGGTTTCGCCAGGAAGCTTCACTCGTGCAGGACCCTGCTGTGTGACTTGCTTGGCAGATTCAGGGGCGGGGAAGACTGTATGACATGCTCTGGGTATTTTGTTAGGGGGGGGGGGGGGACTCAAATAGTGCTTGAAAACACATGTCCTCTTACCCCCAAACCGAGCAATTGGGTATTGCCAGAGAACAGGCAACGATGTTGAGGGGAAGGCGTGATAGCATACATACGGCTCCTAATATCTCAGCTGCGAATGGCTCCCTGAACAGAGCACCCGGTGGGCCGTTCCTGCACTCGACAGGAAGCATGGATAACTCGAAAGGAACATTCAGCATTGACAACTTCAAGGACGCGCGGCAGGCGACTTCCAAAGGACTCATAGGCACTCACAACTTTGAAGGAAGCATGGACAACACCAAGACTTCCAGCTTCCTGGAGGATACCGTCGCTCCATCAACATGAAGACGACAACATCAAGGCGTCAGATGACTCTGTTCAATCTTTCTGCTTCCTCACACGTCGCCAGATCTTCCTTCGCCTATATATAGCCCGCGTCCATCCCGACAATGAAGCATCTGTCTCACCACAAGACATCACATCACACAACATACATGCTGCCTTCAAAGTCACACAACACCTCCCATTCCCGCACCAACAAAAAAAGTACCATCATGAAGACTACCGGATCTTTTCTCTTCTTTCTCTTGTTCCTTCTGGGGTGCTTCCAGATTGGATCTGCTGTCTGTCTGCGGGCTCGTCAAGAGCTCGCCTCGAATTCAACAACGGCGGTCGCAGATCCAACCATGACTCCTGCGGTGGGTGCCACGGGTGATGCGAGTGAGATTGATGTGGAAGGGGAAGAGGACGACGTGGAAGTGGAAGAAGAGGATGAGCAACTGAAACGACCCGTGGCCGACGTTGCTCTGCCCAAGAACGTCACGACGGAAGAGCACAAGCACCTCAAGGAAACCATCCGGGAGCTCAACGACACGGCGTTCCTCGAGCACATTCGCTCGAGGAACAGTACCAACAGCAACGAGACGTGGAGTCTCAACACGCGCACCAACGAGATTGTGCTCAACCCCCCGCCCGCCTTCCACGTCGACAAGCCCCTGAACCAGTCCCAGCTCGCCTGCATGCCGCCCCTGGCGTCCTGCGACACGCCCGGCACCATCTCCGACTTTGAAAAGTTCAAGCCGTACGCCGTGGCCACGCACAACGTCAACAAGCCGGAGCAGTGCGCCATGATCTGCAACCACGCCCGGCACCGCGACTGGTGCAAGTCGTTTGCCCACACGCGGCGAGATCGACGCTGCGCCTTTTACAACTTCACCCTCAGTGTCGGAGTCAAGGAGAAGCCGCAGACGGGCGCGCGCTTCTGGGATCGAGAGTGCTGGTCGTGCGGTGTGTCGGCGGCCCCGCCGTGGTAGGGAGTTGATGGGATGGTGCTTTACTGTTTGTTCGTGGGAGTCGGGACTCGGGCGTTGGGAAATGGATGTCTCTGCTTGTTGAGACGTTGGGAGGAGAATCGGGATACCCTAGTGGAAGTATGCAGTTTCTCTGCACGGTTCAATATATTCAAGTTGACAAAACCTCTCGAGCCACTCGTGCATGTCTGTCCCGTGCCGCTGTTCCGGAACCATGCGTAAAGAGGCGTCTGCACCGACCCGGCGACGCATCTCTCATGTGCGTATACGAGACAGTCGCACCGGCACACTGCGGCCCGTCCTTCCGAATGAGGTGCGGGCAGATGCCGAGAATGGAATCTGCTTAGGTAATCTTGAGGACGTCATGGGACGCTTGAGAGGCAGGATTAGCTAAGTACCTGTTGATTGGAGGGTTGGAGGCGAACATCACACGTGTTGCCGCGCTCGTACCTAACCTCCTACCCAGCATCTTACCTGACCACCTACCTAACCTCCTACCTGACCTCGAAGCTGCCTCCTACCTACCTCCTACCTACCTCCTACCTAGCATCTTACCTACCTTCACTCCGAGCCTCACATCTGACCTTCGAAGATGAGGTGCCGAACACCTTTACATAAAGCAGGAATCATCTCTACAAGAAATGTCACATCACTTTATTCATGATTCCCGTTTGTAAGTTTACACCATCTCATAAATTCTGCCCACAATACACTCGAGAATGCCCTCCAGCATTTCTCGTGACATTACCATTACCCCAACCTCATTCGTCGCATCAATAACAGTATCTCCACCCTCTACACCTAGTGTGAACGGGCTCTCGCGGTGTGGGAGAGGCGGGTGCACTACCCTCGCCCAGTGAACAGTACATCTGCCCCATGGACCGGGAGCAGGTACTGGGATGGTTGGTGGGCAATGTGGTCAGAAAGATGACGTGAGCCTCGTGCCTAAATTTAACTGAAAACTATATTTCTTTGAGGTTGTCGCCGTGTAATCTAACCCTTGAGATTTGCTCCGTGCTTAATCTTGCTATAGCAATACACAATGATCATTACAGGAAGGGAGGTCGACACCTTAGGCAAAGGATACTAAGTTATAAATCAACAATCACCTTCATTTCTACATAACTGTAAGAGTGCATTAAAGTCCCAAGCGACTATGTAGACCGGCACCTACACATTGAACCAGTGGAGGGTTGGTAAAATGCTTGCTATAGGTAAGAACGGTTGGCCTTTGCGATTTTCACAAACAGTCTCCCGATTGAAGTCAATTATGACAGCAACAACGAAGCCACCGAGGACATCGACAAGGATAAATCCCTGGTAGTGAGGCGAAGCGCTGGTGGAGTCCTGCAGAAGCCATGTGTGCCTCTCACAGTTCCCGATTCACCTTCCAGATTGGAGTTAGTTGCCGTCTGACTCACTGGCCAGGGTTCAGCTCAAGGACCAACGAAGAGCTGAGCCTTCCCCTCATCTCTTCGTCTTTCAACTCCTGTTGCCATCATCACCACTGTCAAACAGACGAAGAATACGAAGAATAAAGACACAAACAAACTGTGATAAACAGATTGTAACCAAAATGGAACCACCTACAGACGTCAAAGAGCGCATTCGTGCCTCCTACAATGTCATGGCTAACGAATACAACACCTGGACGAAGTGTCACGATTCTTTCCGTTCGACCTATCTTGACGAGCTCTTCGAATCCGCGCCAGAGCTTACATCCACCAGCGATAAGAAAGTCATCCTCGAACTAGGTTGCGGTTCGGGAAAGCCATTTCTTGAGAACCTGCTCGTGCGTGCGCCGGCTGTTCATGCTCACGCCAATGACATCTCAGATGCGCAGATGGAGCTTGCCCAAGCCAATCTTGTTGCCTACAAGGATCGTGTCCATCTTCACGCTGGCGACATGATGAAGCTCGACTTTGCACCAGGATCCCTCGCTGCGGTTGTTGGACTGTACAGCATTATTCACTTGCCGCAGCAGGATCAGATCCAAATGTTGCAAAACATTGGCAAGTGGTTGCAACCGGGAGGCACGCTGTTGGCCAATTTTAGTCTGGATGAAACTAAAGGAGTTGTTTTCGAACATTGGCTGCACGAAGACGCCTGGGTATTTTGGAGTGGCTTGGGTAAAGATGGAACCGTTGAGGCCATCAAGGCGGCGGGGCTGAAGGTGGAAAAGGCGGTCGTTGAGGGTGATTCAACAGAAACCTTTCTTTGGGTTATTGCTAAAAAGATCGCGGACCGATTCATCTGAAAAGACGAGACAATTAGTTATGGATATCGAGCGCCTGCGGGACGATGTGGTTGTATCGGTTGTCTAGTATGCCTAAAGCGCAGTCTGCGCCTCTATAACATCGTGATGTTGGACGAGTTCATTGGCGGCATGAGAACTATACACCTACTCTTAACTAACGGAGCTCAACCCAGCGCCTTTGAGCTTGAAAGTCGGTTCGGAGCACCCTTGTTCCCTCAGAACTTAGCAAGCTGGGTGCTCAAGAAAAGAGCCGTGGCTCTGTTTGGAAGACATCCCTACGCGAACGACTTGACAGTCACCTTGGAGGCTACCATGGACGACCCGAGTCCCGGACAAGTAAGTGCTTCCAGGCCAGTGCATCTTTACTCACGGTATCAGCCAGAAATCTGCAGGCGGTCATGGGGGCAACCATCTGGGGGGAGACCTGAAAACTACTGCCAGCGGAACATGCCTTACAGTAGCACTTAGTTTAATAGTTTGCTAGCTTTAAGGATGCTATATTTCTTCCTGTCAATGACCTTATGTATAGCTTTCGTCCTCTGATTACCCTAAACCTTTATAGCTATCGACACCAGACCCTATTTGATTCGTCTAAAATTTGAAGAGCTACTGAGGTCGTTGGCTCAGGGCTGTTCACATGGCTCGTGTGACAGTTGCGGTTGACATTATCTATTTGCAGCACGGTCGAGCTAGCCCTCAGTACCCAGGGAAAGCGCTATCTTACGGCTCGTCCTGGACGAAACCCTCTACTTCCTCGCTATTCTCGTCGCCGCTGTCCTCGTCTTCGTCCTTGTTGTCGTCACCGTCGTCACCGTCGTCAACGTCGTCACTGTCGTCACTGTTATCCTCCACGTCCTTCGGCATTTCGGCCGGCGCTGGATAGTTGAGCTCCATGGCCCTAGAATAACTAGTCCATAATATTACGACCATTGCGTTCATGGGGCCCCGCCGGCTCGCTATGATGTTGTCGCCCTCGACCTAACTGTAGCGATCTAAACATATCTCGTTCCCGTGCTGAAGGGACCCTTTGCGTCGATGCCAGAACCATTTGACAACAAGCCGAGCATTGGAGATATGACTGGCGGGCAGCCCCTTATCGCGACTGGGACTGGTGACGTGGGGCTTTCTGGACCTGACGATTTTAGACTCCTGGACATGGTGATTTCTCCAGTCCGATAGACACCAAGCGGATGAGACTGGCAAGCGGGTGTTAGAAAAAAAGGCCGGTCTCCCCATAGCATCTAGGTGAGCAGACAGGCCCCTTACCTGGGCCATATCTCCAGGAGAACTTAGCCCCCTATCAATTGCTCGACGCAATGGAGAAAACGAAACCTCGGTCCATTCTCGCGATCGGTGGTCGGGTAAAGAGTCAATACCTGGCCTGGGAGTTTTCTACCACAATCGATCATCACGAAACACCGTCGGTAGCTCTTACCTCCCTCGATCACAAGACGATGTGGCTGGGTTGCGAGCTTCATTTTCATCAGATGCTCCGAATTAAAGCCAAATCATCCATTGCAGGATGTTCTCGTCTCCATTTTCTCAATTCCACCGCCGCTCGAGTGGCCGAGATCGCCTACCCTATATATACCGACGTGTTAGTATTATTTAGTGACATCATCCTCATTTTTGTCCCTGACTTCGGCGACCTGCCTCAAGTGGTCGATTTCTTGGGTAACTGGATTAAACTTGATGGACATGATGAATAAGTGTTTCTGCATTTATAATTTGCCGCTGCAAAGTGATCGGCACCAATGGCTATTCTCCGAGGTAGCAATCGCGTTCCGCGATCGCAGACGGCGAGGTCTTCATTTCACGGCCCATCATTTCAAACGGCTTCTTCAAGCAGGAATCAGCCAGTACGCAGAGCAGCCTTCTGTCCCCTTTAATCCTATTTCTTCATCCCGACTACAATACCTGTTGCCAGAACGCCTAGGAGATTGCCTTGCCACGTATCTAGGGGGTGTTAAGAAGATTAGTGGTAGCGAAATCAGTTTAGTTGCTTCCGCTTTAGTCATGGTGTCAGACGGAGGGGGAGCTTTTCCGAGCCCGGTTGGAAGAAAGAACGGGTCCTCAGGGGAAACCCCGCTCCAGGCAGCTTCCGGGGAACACACATAGAACATATACCTACACAAGCAGTTATATTTATTTATTTAATTGATCAATTCAGCGATTTCTATCGAGGGGAAGAAGACCTTTTGTTCCTAACCCTATTCATACCCTCTTAAATGCGCAAACTCGGACCGTTGCCCCTAATGAGTCCGATAATTAACAGTTAGAGCTGCTACCCCTGAACGCGCCCTAACGACATTAAAATAACGCCACTACGACCTTACAATAACCCCTACTAATATAGATAAGGTTCTAATCATCCTTAACGGCCTGGAGATATAGTATAGCTGGAATCTCCGGTTTATTGGGAAGGCGAAGGCCCTAAACCTGTGGAAATATATCGAACCGAGCAGTAGCAGGGTCCCCTGGCTCCCTCACCCCGAGATTCCGGAACCTCCTGAACAGACCGGCCAGAATGCAAATAACGCCCAAAGAAGAAAAAGAAGCTTGCACAAAAGAAACGAGATATAGGGAAGAAGAAAGCATTAGAGAAGCCAGTGCAATGCTTATAGAGCACCCCAGCCCGCCACGGGAGGCGCACTTGCCCCCTCTGCGGGCAGTTTTACCCTATTAAGGGGTATTAGTACGCCTTCCTAGAGCAGGCTAAGGAGGGATAGACCCCTAGCCGAACTATTCAAGCAACTATAGCCCAGATCCTCAAGCTTAACTCTAACCTAGCTAATAAGATTAAAGCAATTAAGAAGAAGACTAACCTTAGGGTAGCAGATAAGCCCAATAAAATAGGAAAATAACTTCTTTACTGCATTAAAAAGGCCTTAAATCCCCTCTAATATACTAATAACCCTTCTAGCCACTCTATAGGACTAATAAGAGCTTAATAGGTTGCCTTAAGCTTTATATCTTACCCCTTAAGGAATTTAATAATCCTAGACTTAAGGGCAACCTTATATATAATTAACTCTAGGTCCTAGCTTAGGGATTATATAAGGGCTGGACTAATAGACTATATCTTTATAGGAGATAAGATTATACTAGTAAGGGGATATAGATTAATAACCCTAAAGCTGACCTCTTTAGAATGCCTAAAATTATAATTCTTAACTCTTTAAGATATAGCTTACTATTAGGGATTTATATATAATATAGCCTCCCTATATTGCCTCTAGGAATTAGGCCTATAGTGGGATATATGCCTAGGCTATAATTCCCTTAGGACTAAATATAGATCCCTAATATGTAACCTCCTTGACCGTTATGACTAATTCGTCCTAGAGCACTGCCTGGGACCTAGATCATTATTGGACTAGGCCTTCTCGGCCTATAGATTAACCTAATAGAATCTAAATAGATCGACCCCTTAAAGGTGGCACTTATAGCTAGGGCATGCTAATCTGGACTCCCTAAACTGGCTAGTTAATGCCTTTAAGGGAGTTAGAATCTAAGGACTTATTATAATGGAATATAATGCCTATACCTAAGGAAAGATAATAAGGTAGGTCTCCTGGATTCCTTATACCTATTATAAAGGGCCCAGGATTTAGATTACTATAAACTTTATTTATATATACCTAAATAAGGAAGATTATAATAGTATAATAATTCTAATAGATTAATAGTTAGGCTATATATAGTCTTATTACTTAAGTGATTAGAAGGAACTAACCCTCTAGACTGCCCTTAGGATATTTATTTCCTCCCTAGAGACTTAATATAGGGTTAAGCCTTAGATCTTTAAATGCAATAATAAGATAGTAATTATTAAATTAGGAGTTTTAAACTTCCTAATTAAGCGAAATATATAATTTAAACCTTTAGCCCTAAATACTTAGGCCTAGAATAAAGCAGCTAAATAAGCTAGTACTATTATTAAAACTAAGGCCTAGGCGATGCAAGTAGGGGCATGACTTCCTGAGGACCTCTAGACTAAGATTATAGTAGCTGCAGTCTACCTATATAACTAGATGCTAAGGCAGTCTATTAACTAGAAGTCCTTATATAAACGCCTTAATACTTACCTAGCCTGGAATAGCAGGATAGTTATAATAGCCTAGAAATTATAAGCTAGTTACCTTTAAGTTTATAGGTATAAGGCCTATGCCCTAATAAAGGAAGCCTAAAGGAAGTAATAAAGGCAATATAAGCTAGAACCCTATACCTTTATTAACTATTTAATTAGATATTAGTCTATTAATATTTATAAGATCTAGAATCCCTTAATTAGGAAGGTTATCTTTATTAGGAATATAATCTTTAATAAGAATAAGGTCTTCCCTAAAATAATTAATACCTTAAAAAATAATTTCCTTTATATTAAGAAATCTAAGATTACTATTTTATTTAATTAAATTATAGAGCCTAAACTATTAAGCCTAGAACTAGAGATAGTAGCGCAAGATATTGCAACTAACCTCCTTACCCTTAATAATAATAATATTTATATTAAGAAGGGAGATTTACCTAAAAGTAATAATAATAAAGAAGCCTATTTTTTAATTTATAATAACCTTATAGGGATTAATAGGGATAAAGGTAGCAAATTAGAGGCCTTAAAGGCCTTTAAATTTTAATATCTAACCCTAAAGGCTTCTCCTTTAGCTAGGCTCCTTATATAATGCATTAAAGGGACTAGGGATTCTAACTTAGGACCTAAAGCTACTTTTATTTAATTAGGTAAGAAGGGCCTTTAGCTGGCAGCTTTTATTGCAGGCCGCCTAGTTGGACCTCTTGGCACTATTAAGGGCCAGGAGGTTAACTAGGCAAGGCTTAATAGGCTGCTTAAGCAGCCTTTGCGGACTAATAATGCTAAGGAGCTGCAATATAGGGAGAACCTTCCCCTGCTATTATAGCATTAAAATAAGCTTTTAAGCTATTAATATAAAGCTAAATTTAGTGCTATTAAGACTAAATATTTATATAATTATTATAAAATAAGCTTATAAATTAAAGTCCTAAAGAAAGAGGCTAAGGGGCATTAAATTCTTAATTATATATTGGTATATACTTATAAATTTAATAATATAAGCTTCCTTAAGAAATATAAGGCCTGCCTTATTATATATAGCAATTAGCAGACTTAGGGGCTTATAGAAGAGATTTATACCTTAATTCTAACTAAAAGGTCCTTTAGGACCCTTATAGTAATAGTAATATACTTTAATTTTAAATTTATTTAATTTAATATAATTAATATATTTATAAATGCCTAATTAGAAAAGGAAGTTTTTATAAAGATGCCTTTAGGGCATAAGCACTCTAATATGGTCCTAAAGCTCTAGAAGGCCTTATATGGCCTTTAGGAGTTATTAGTATTATAGTAATAGGAATTAGGCAAGACTCTTTAAGAATTAGGCTTTAAGATTATCTTAGAAGAGCCCTATTATACATTATAGAATAAGATTATTATCTTCTTCTATATTAATAATATTATCCTGGCCTATTAAAAGGATAAATAGGAGGTTATAGATTAATTAATTAAATACCTTTAAAGCTAATATTGCCTAATTAGTGGGCATAAGCTATATTAATTCCTTAGAATTAAGGTTATTTAGGACTAAAAGAACTGCCTAATCTAGCTCTTTTAATCTAATTATATATAGAAGCTAGCTAATCTCTTAAGCCCTTTAGGCGCTATAGGGCCCTTAATTATATTAATATAAAAGACTAAACCTCTCCCTTATAAAGGCATTATAATGATTATTATAATATAACTATATTAGCGGAAGATTAGATTAATCCTTTATATTGCTATTATTATAAGACCTAATATTGCCTTTATAGCCTTATAGCTAGCCTAATTTGCTTAAAATTTAAGCCCTAAGCATTATAAAATAGCTAATTAAATTATTAAATATCTCCTTTAAATTTATATACTTACCCTCTAATTAGGGGGCACTAATAATTTTATTATTATAAGTAATGCCTCCTTTATAGATAATACCCTTAATTATAAGAGCTCTTAAGCCTATATTATAAAGCTATTTAGAGGGGTTATTAAATAGAGAGTAATAAAATAAACTATTATTATAACCTTAATTATAAAGGCTAAGCTATTAGCCCTATTATAGGCAATAAAGGAAGGAATATTTATTAATAGGCTTTTAGCTTCCTTATAGGTTAAAATTAATAATAAATAGGGGATTTAGATCCTTTATAATAATTAGTAGACTATTAAGCTTATAAGGAAGGAAATTAATTAACTTAATACCTAACTTTATTATATTAATATCTATAATTACTAACTATAATAAGAGGTATAAAAGGGAACTATTTAGATAGAATATATCCCTTTAGGGGATATAATTACTAATAGCCTTATAAAGGTGCTTATTAATATGAGCTTTATAGCCTTTATTTAATAGCTTAAGCTTATAGATATTAAGCACTACCTCTAAGGAAGGGAATTAATAGCAGACCTAACCTAAGAATTCGAAAGAATAGCTAGGAAGCTCGAAGATTAGGGATGAGGGCATATTAGGCATGCCTAATGCCTCCTAAGCCTTTAACTATAATAGTTTAGGCAAGCCTTATCCTAACCCTAATACCTCTTAAGCCTTTAACTATAAGGGGCTCCCTTCAGGAGCCCCTTAAGAAGAAACTACAAGAAGCCCCTAAGTATTATAGCGGAAGCCATACTGGCTCCCACTAGGGGGGTATATTAGACAGAGGGGGAGCTTTTCCGAGCCCAATTAGAAGAAAGAATGGGTCCTCAGGGGAAACCCCGCTCCAGGCAGCTTCCGGGGAACACATATAGAACATATACCTACACAAGCAGTCATATTCATTCATTTAATTAATCAATTCAGCGATTTCTATCGAGGGGAAGAAGACCTTTTGTTCCTAACCCTATTCACACCCTCTTGAACGCGCAAACTCGGACCGTTGCCCCTGACGAGTCCGACACATGGATGCCTATCCACTAGGGATGCATTGTGAGTACACCCAGATCTTTCTAGCAGTCAGAAACTTATGTTTAGTCTTCCTCCCCGAGACATTATTTGAAGGGTCATATGCTGGCCCAGCAAAGGAATGCGAGAAAATACTGAAATTACCCGGACTCGCCTCATCGATTAAACGCGACTTTATTACCTTGACTGGCGAGAACCGAGAGATCGGCGTGGAGCCTGCGCAGACTCACCTTGGAAGAGTACATGGTAATCCGACAACGAAATGTACCTACCATGAAAGCATATGCGCCTTCTGCATTATCCGGATACCAATATTCACGCTTGACTGTAGGCATCGACTTTGCGAGACATGCATTCTCAGTCATGGAAAAAGTCTGGAGCCGTGGCGGTTTGCCTTAGCATACTGTCCAGTTTGTCGGGGCCCCAATGCACAAAGAGTCATCCTGAAACCACTAACCGCAAGTACAAGAGTTCTTAATCTTGGCGGAGGAGATGTTGAGAAGACAATGCAGTTTTTAAGGGACCTTCAGCGCTCGATTAGCGTTAATTCGATAGCCTTGAGAGAACTCTTTGACGGCATTATCGGCTCTGATATAGGTATGCACCCTTTTGCTTCCAGGTAAGAATGCAGTCTAACTTCCAAGGTATATTCTTTGCTCTTACTGCCTTCTTACAAGGCTGGACTGTAAATATCACCTGAAGAATATTACCGGCATTCGCGCATGGCGTGATACTATAAGATTTAGAAAGGGGCTTTCATTTAACCTTAGTGAAATAAAATATAAATAATATGCTAGTATATCTTGCACTGAAGAAGAAAGTATTTAAAAATACTAAGTCAAGCATGTAAGTCCCGTCTTTATCCAATATGCAATTTATACTAACCATAATAAGAGATCACTCGGATCTGTATATCCAGTACAGTGGAGGTGTCAGACGGAGGGAGAGTTCTTCCGAGCCCGGGTGGAAGGAAGAACGGGTCCTCAGGAGGAACCCCGCTCCAGGCAGCTCTAGGGAATATATATAGAATATATATATCTTTATAAATAGTTATTTTTATTATCTAATTAATTAATTTAATAATTTCTATTAAGGGGAAGAAGATACTTTATTTTTAATCTTATTTATATTCTTTTAATTATATAAATTTAAATTACCCCTAGTAGCGTAGTAATTATACGTCTGGGACCCTTGCTCGCGCGAGATTATCAGTTTAAATCTGGCCTGGGGCATAATTTTTTTCGAGCAGACCTATTATATTAATGTAATACTTATTGCGGCCTATAGCTGCAAAAACCAGTCGCTAAGAAAATTAAACCCCTAACCCCTATAGGCTAGTAAAAATAGAATATTAATACCACTAAGGCACTTAATAGGCCTAATTAGAAGAGGCAGCTATAACCTTAGCTTATATATACCAATTTAGAGATTTAGGGCATATAATAAGGTATATAATTATATACTTAATATTATATATATATTATTATTAAATTTACTATTAAGATTATAATAAATTAATTTATATTTAATTTAAAGGAGCTTTTAAGTAAAAAATAGAATAAAAATATAAAAGGCAATAAAATAAATTAATAAGTAAGCAGGCTAATAAGGGGGTAAATTAATTAGTATTAATTTAAATTTATTAAAGCATTTAAATAAGGTTTTTAAAGTAATATTTAGAATAGGGGTTTATATTTATTTAAGGTTTTCCCTAATCTAGCTTAATTAATTTTCTTATTTAATAAAAAGTAATTACTATTTACTATATTAAGATTTTATTAAATGCCTTAAATTTCTATATTTAGTTATATAAGTAGAATTAAGATAATAATATTATTATTATAAATTTAAATTATTATTTTTAATAAATTTAATAAGTAATAATTAAAATTATTATTTTTAAAATATATTTTAATAATATTAAAATAATATTATTATAATTTTATAATAATTCCTATTAATATAAATAAAATCTTAATTATTTTTAATAATTTAAAGATATAATATAATTAGAATTTCTAATTTATTAAGAAAATAAAAGCTCCTTTATAATTAAGTATTTATAGTAAAAGTAAAGGCTTTATACTTATATAATTATAAATATAATAGGTTAGGTTTTATTAAGCTATTAAGGCGGAAATATAAATAGAAGAGCTTATAAAGGGACTTCTAGTCTTATTAAGTAATTAATAAGCAATTATAAAGGTATATTATTACTTTATCTTAAGCTATAAATATTTAGGGAATTTAATTACTATTTATATAGCGCAGCTCTTCTATATAATAACTATTATAATGCACTCTATATTACTATTTTAGGCCTATATATTAAGCACTAAAAGCTTATAATATATCCCTAAGTCTATAATTGCCTCTATAATTTATAAGTATATAATTATAATCTTATTATTATATTTAAAGACCTTTATATTAGCCTTATATTAGACCTTAATTATTTTAATAAAGCTTATAATTACTAATTATATAATAAGTATTAAGTAATTAAAAGTATAATAATCCTAAATATAGCTTATAGCTTTATTAATTATAATCTAAATTAAAATATAATTATTATATCTAGCCTCTATTAAGTAAAAGTTAAAAGTAATTTATTTACTTAATTTAATTATAATATTTAACTCTTATTATACTTAATAAACTATTTAATAAGCTTTTATTATACTATAAGTATTATAATTTATTATTATAATATATTATAGGCCTTTTAAGTTATCTAATTTTAGCCTTATGCCCCTTAAGGCTACTATTAAATACTAAAGAATATTAGAGCTAAAGTGGCTAAGCTTTTAGTACTAAATAATAAAATCTCCCTATAAGGGTTAGTATTAAGTCCCTAATATATAGTAATACCTTTAGCAGGCAAATAGCAGTCTATTAATTATAAAAGCTATTATTAAAATTGCCTTTAATAGTTAAGCTATAATCTCTTTAAACTTAAGGACTTATTAATTATAGATCTCTTAAACCTCCTTAAAATAGCTACTATTAGCGCACCTTAAGTAATTATTTCCTAGCCTTATATCCCACTAAAAGCCTTACTTTTTTAGCTATATAAAGAAAACTAAATTTATAATAAGAGCTATATATAGGGCAATATTATATAGCTTTATCCTTTTTAGCAAGCTATTAGCTAAAATAAAGGTAATCTTAGCCTTATTATAGCTATTAATTAAGATTAGCTTAATACTTACCTAAATAAAATTACTTATTAAGGTAGTATAAAGGTTTTATATATAATATATATCCCTAAAGATATATATTAAAGCTCTAAAATCTAGTAATATAGAGTTCTTAAGTGGGTAGGGCTTATTAAGCAATTAGCTTATAGTTATTATAAGGGCTAAGCTATTATATTTACCTTAATAAGCTAGTTAATAGGAGCCTTCTATCTTTATTTTCTTAATTTAGTTTATAATACTATCTATATTATCCTTAAGTCTTTACCTTATTTAAATTATAATTTAATTATATAAGAGAAACTAATAAGGCTTCCTTTCTAGAAAGGCATAATAATATATTAATAGGAGGTAGCTAGATTGCAAATAAATAAGGCACTTAGCTTTTAGGTATATCTCTATACTTAAATTAAACTATCTTTTACCTTTTTTATAATGCAATTAGCCCTTATTCCTTTATTATTTAGGGGCATTATAATAAAAGGCCCTTTAATTAAACCTAATTTACTTTAAAAGGTTTAAGTAATTAATAAGGGTTTATTAAATAGCTCTTAAGATAGTATTAGCCTTAAGGCTATTATTATAAAAGCCCTTTATATAAAATAATAAAAGTTCTCTTACAAATAACTCCTCCAATATTTATCTAATAAAATAATAAACCTAACTATTAAGACCGCAAAAATCTAAGAATTATAATAATATATTTTATAGTTTTTATATCTTATTAATTAAAGGATATTA